>JAUMHI010000063.1:8537389-8559424 GCA_032359435.1 Enteromius unitaeniatus | reverse complement strand
TACTACTACTGTCTGCTGTGTACCGAACCATTGCCTGTCTGACCATTCTTTCAATAAACGCTGCAAATGGATCCGAGTGACTCACCCTCTTCCTTACAGAAGACTTCGCCTGAACAGGACCCAGCAGCGATGCGTCAGGTCATAGAGGAGGTGAGCCGGCAAGCCTCAGAACTGTTGACCCACTGTCAACAGTTAGAGAAACTCACCACACTCACCTCGGATCTTGTAAGCTCCATCCAGGCCCTCACCGCTGCAACCGCGGCTCTGAGTAGACCCGCCGATCCGCCCGCGGCAGCCACTCCCCCGGCCACGATCAGCACTACAGCACTACAGCACCCAGCCCCGCGCAGCTTGCACTTCCGGAAAAATACAACGGAGCCGCCGGCAAATGCAAAGGTTTCCTGATCCAATGTGACATTTACATGAGGTCCCAAGCACCTAGTTTTGCCAGCGATGACGCGAAGGTGTCGCTGATTTGTTTTTGAGAGTGCTTTGGAGTGGGTCACTGCGCTTTGGGAGGGGCGTCAGATGGCGTTTCCGAGCTACCAGAGCTTCATACGGCAGTTTAAGGAGGTGTTCGATCACACTGTGGACGGGAAAAGTGCCAAAGATGAGTTGCTGGCACTGCAACAGGACCGATCCACCGCCGCGGAGTATACAATGCGGTTCCGAACCCTCGCTGCTCGCACGGGATGGGACTCCGACCCGCTCACGTCCATCTATCGTCGGGGTTTGCGGGAGGATTTGCAGGCTGAGCTGGCCGGTCGTGGGGAAGACCTTTCACTCCACCAATACATGGAGCTCGTTATTCGCACGGATCAGCTCACGCTCTCTCGCCGGAACCGCCGTGCGCTGCCCAGCTCCAGCCACCATTTCACTCCAGCACCTGCAGAGCCTATGCAAATAGGAGCTACACGCCTCACCGCAGAAGAAAGAGAACGTCGTGTAGACAGTGGACTGTGCCTATACTGCGGCAAACCGGGTAATTTCCGCACTGCTTGCCCAGCCAGACCTACTAGACCCAAGACCTATCGGGTGAGTTCACTTTCACTTGACTCAGCCGTTAAATTAGAGGTGGAACTGTTGTTAGAGGGGAGAACAGTAATAACACAAGCCTTCATTGACTCGGGAGCAGCGGGAAAGGGCAAAGGGTCTTTATGGGCAAAGACTTTGTCGCTAACACAGATCTTCCTGTCGTTTCTTGTAACCCCAATGTTGCCATCGCAGCCCTCGACGGCCGACCCATAGGCTCGGGCTTAATCGTCAACCAGACGACTCCTCTCACCCTTCGCACCAACTTCCACCGCACCGTTCCACGGACTGCGCCATTGATCTCCTTCCCGGCGCAGTAATTCCTCACGGTCGCATCTTCCCACTGTCTCAACCTGAAACCGAATGTATGACCAAGTACATCAAAAAAGAATTGGCTAAGGGCTTCATACGACCATCCACATCACCAGCATCGGCGGGATTCTTCTTTGTAAAGAAAAAAGATGGCGGCCTCAGACCCTGCATTGATTACAGAGCCCTCAACGACATCACAGTAAAGTACAGGTATCCTCTACCATTGATACCAGCAGCCCTGGAACAGCTGACTCAGGCTCGCTACTTTACAAAGTTGGATCTCCGAAGCGCTTACAACTTGGTCCGCGTCAGGGAAGGAGACGAGTGGAAGACGGCTTTCTCCACCACCACGGGACACTATGAGTACCTAGTAATGCCCTTCGGACTTTCTAATAGCCCTTCAGTTTTTCAAGCATTGGTTAATGACCTGTTTTGTGATATGCTTCACAAGTTTGTAATCGTCTACATCGACGATATTCTTATATATTCAGAGACTCTATCCTCCCACATCATTCATGTGCAGTCAGTACTCCAACGCCTCATCGACAATCACCTGTTTGCAAAGCTTGACAAGTGTGAGTTCCACCAAACCCGGGTCACGTTTCTGGGGTACATCATAAGCGCCGATGGAGTCGCCATGGATGAATCCAAGGTCTCAGCTGTGGTGGACTGGCCTCAGCCTCAGAACTTGAAGGAGCTTCAGCGATTTCTTGGATTTGCTAACTTTTATAGACGTTTCATTTGAGGTTTTAGTCTTGTAGCAGCACCCCTCACGGCCATGACAAAAAGAAACACCAAGAAATTGCCCTGGACAACTGAAAGTATTACCGCCTTCCATAACCTCAAAAGCCGTTTTACCACAGCTCCCATACTCCATCACCCAGACCCCTCCAGACAATTCATAGTCGAGGTGGACGCCTCCAGCACGGGAGTGGGCGCAGTTCTATCTCAACGTCCCACTAAACTATACCCCGGCGCATACTACTCACGCAAATTAACAACAGCAGAACGGAACTACGGCGTTGGAGACCGAGAGTTGTTGGCCATGAAGGCAGCACTAGAAGAATGGCGGCACTGGCTAGAGGGAGCTAAGGAACCTTTCATCGTATATACGGATCATCGAAACCTCGAATATCTACGCTCAGCAAAAAAATTGCCGACAGGCCCGCTGGGCATTATTCTTCACCCGGTTCAGTTTTCACATAACCCATCGCCCAGGATCAAAAAAATGGCAAAGCGGATGCTCTATCAAGGCAATTCGATCACCCCGCTCAGATCCTGGAACCAGAGCACATCATTCCTCCGTCCCTGGTAATCGCACCCATTCAATGGGACATCATGCGGGAGATTCAGGAAGCCCAAACCCTTGAGCCTTCTCCACCTGAGTGTCCTCCTGAGAGAACCTACGTTCCTGAAACTCTTCGTGACCGAGTTCTCCATCTCGTTCACGATAGCCCTAGCACTGGACACCCTGGAATACTAGCCACCACCGAACTTGTTCAAAATACATTCTGGTGGCCGTCATTGTCGCAAGATGTAAGAGCTTTCCTCTCCCGATGTGTCCCTTGTCAGATGACCAAGTCGTCACGACAGCGTCCGGCAGGCCTACTCCAACCTTTACCTATCCCTCAGAGACCCTGGTCCCATATTGCGGTCGACTTTGTGACCGATTTACCTCCCTCGAACAATCTCACGACCATCCTCACAGTAGTCGACCGATTCTCTAAGGCCTGTCGGCTAATCCCTCTTCCTAAGATACCATCCGCATGGGAGACCGCTCAGGCCATCTTGGAACACGTATTTCGCTATTACGGTCTCCCCGAGGATATCGTCTCTGACCGGGGACCACAGTTCACATCTCGGGTGTGGAGAACCTTCTGCCAGGAGCTTAACATCAATGTCAGTCTCACGTCAGGCTATCATCCGGAATCGAACGGCCAGGCTGAGCGTCAAAACCAAGAGCTAATCAGGTTTCTCTGCACCTACTGCCACAATAACCAGGAGGACTGGATTAAGTTCCTTATTTGGGCAGAATATGCGCAAAACTCACTGCGCAAACAATCCACAAAGCTCACACCATTTCAATGTATTCTCGGATACCAACCCCCCTTATTCCCCTGGTCGGGAGAACCCACTGACCTCCCATCTGTGGACCACTGGCTGAGACGCAGTGAGGAAACCTGGAACAACGCACACATACAGCTCCAACAAGCCATCCGCAGAGTTACTGCTCAAGCGGATCGTCGACGGAGACCTCACCCCGACTACGAACCCGGCCAGTGGGTCTGGCTATCTACACGGGATCTCCGTCTACACCTGCCCTGCAAGAAATTAAGCCCGAGGTACGTGGGTCCTTTCAAAATACTCCATCGAATTGCTCCAGTTTCTTACCGTTTAGACTTACCACCTAGTTACAAGATCTCACCCACTTTTCACTCTTCTTTGCTCAAGGCCGCTGCCGCTCCCGATGGAGAGGGGGACCAGGACGAGGACGCGGTGCCAGAGGCCCCTCCCCTTCTACAGGAAAATGAGGACATTTACCAGGTCCGGGAGATCTTGGACTCCAGGCGTCGGGGCAGTCTCCTACAATACCTTGTGGACTGGGAAGGCTTTGGCCCGGAGGAGAGATCTTGGGTCAGTTCGCAGGACATTCTTGACCCTTCTCTTACTGAGGATTTCCACCGAGCTCATCCTGGGAAGCCAGCCCCCAGACCTCGTGGGAGACCCCGATGCCGCACCACTGGTCGCTTCAGGAGCCGCTCGCAAGGGGGGAGTTCTGTCACAGATCGCGCCACTGTGGCCCTCTCCAATGAACGCGGACTATAAAAGGACAGACTTTAGCCACATTCAGACGCGAAGTCTTGATTTGCTCCGGCTATCACTACCAAGCGTTATTTCCAGTGTTTTCTATTCCCGTGTTTGATTTATTGCATTGTCTTTGTTTTCCGATCCTTTGCCGCCTGTCTCGACCCTACTGCCTGTCTACTGATTTCGATTTTGTCTTGCCCTCTACTACTACTGTCTGCTGTGTACCGAACCATTGCCTGTCTGACCATTCTTTCAATAAACGCTGCAAATGGATCCGAGCGACTCACCCTCTTCCTTACAGGAGGAGATTGAAAAAACTGTTTTTTAAAATGATTTGTAATTTTATTTACAACACAGTATAATTAAAATATACATAATAAAGGTCAAAGACAAATTATTGAGCACACTGAATTACAGAAATGTGAACTGATGTTTTAATGTGTGCTGCTTCTTTCCATGAATTCAAGAAAAAATAACCAGCATCAGTATTCAGGGAGATTGTTTTACCAGAGAATATCAGTGCAGTTGAAGATCATATGTTGGTACAGCACTCCTAGAGGTGATCAGCTTGAAGAGACTCGAGTATATGTCATCCAGCAGGTATCATGCAGCAGGTTTCTAATCACTAAAAACAAAACAAACACACAAAAACATCTGTGAGCATGTTGATATCAGTATATGTGTCATTTTGTTTTATTGTCTATTATATCAAACATAGAAACAGCATCACATCCAAATAAATGTAATTAGATGTAATATATTCAAAACGTTTCACTCGATTTCCAAACATTTTAGTCAGGAATTACAGTTCAAGAAAAACAAACAATAATAATGTCAAGCAGCATTCATCATGCACTCGTGATATTGTTCTTATTTCATATTATTTATATCACAGAACATAGTAGGCTAACAGAATACAGCCTGTCATATTCAACAAGCTTCACTCACATTCAGACATGTCAGGCGTCTCACGTGGAGATTGTAATGACAAAGCGCAAGTAGCTCGTGGGCGTGGTCACATTAAAATGTATGAGATCAGATTGAAAACTCAGTATAGTGTTGGTTACTTATTACTTCAACAAAGAATAATTGTTTTCAACGTGCACTTACTGCATTTAAAAGCAGACACTTTCTATAGATATATTTCTCATGTCTGTTTGTCATGTTTTTGCATAGTTTCAGTTCATTTTAGTGACGGCTTTTTAAAAACAGTTTTTTAGAGAGAACAAAGAAAAATCGTGCAAACTTTTTATTTTGCAAAAGCACACACTTTTGTTGTTACTGAGAGTGAGCTCAAAAATAGACATTTAACAGATTTGAATGGTGTATAACACTTACTTGTGTGACCAACCACAAAGGGTTAACCAGCCATGCCGCACGAGTTTCCCTTCCTGAGAAATATGATGGCACTCCGGGTAAGTGTAAGGGTTTTTTTATGCAGTGCAGCATCTATATAAATCAGCAGCCCAACCGCTTTACCACGGATGAAAGCAAGGTGTTGCTGATCTGTTCTGTCTTGGTAGGAAGAGCTCTGGAGTGGGCCACTGCGCTCTGGAAGGGACAGAGTATGTCATTCATCAGCCGCGCTCTCTCACATCCTCTCACTCAAGCAGGGTGTGACTAAAGCAGCGGAATTTACCCTCTGGCAGCACAGACTAGCTGGCCATCTTAACCCCTGAAGGCTCTGTACAGAAAGGGATTGAGCCATGAACTTCAATCTGAGCTGGCCTGCCGGGATGAGGGAAAATCTCTTGAGCAGTTCATGGAACTAGCCATTCAAGTAGACAACCTAATACGCTCTCGTCGTGGACGTTTTCCTACTCCTGCTCGGGCTTTTCCATTCACATCCACTTACAGCGCCCCGGAGCCCATGCAGATCAATAAAACCCATCTAACCAACGAGGAACGTGACCGACGCCTCCGAGATAACCTCTGCCTGTACTGCGGACAGCCTGGGCACGTCAGGGTCAGTTGCCCAGTTCGACCTCTGAGAGCTACACCATCACGAGTGAGTGCTAACCCCTCAAATTACTCCATGACATTACCTGTAAACATGGAAATAGAGGGCCAAAGAGTAACCACTACTGCTTTTATTGACTCTGGTGCAGAAGGTAATTTTGTTGATTGGCTTATACTAAGCTTATGCGTATCCCTCTCATTCCATGTGGTTCCCGTGTGGACGTGGCAGCCCTAGATGCCAGACTCTTGGGCTCAGGAGAAGTTCCCTTCATCACCCAGGACCTGAAACTCATCATTGGGCCTCTACACGCTGAATCAATCCTGTTATTTACCATTCACTCACCCAACCACCCCATCATCCTGGGACTCCCTTGGCTCGAACTCCACAACCCTGTCATCTCTTGGACTGAACATCAGATAAAGAAATGGTCTTGACACTGCCACAAGCACTGCCTGCAAGATGTTCAAATACCCTCAACTCTCAGCACTAATTCCACACCAATCGAGGAGGGACTTAAGCATCTACCAGCCGAATATCAGGACCTCAAGGAGGCCTTTAGCAAAGAATGTGCCATTCGTTTGCCACCACATCTAGTGATGCCATTTGGCCTTTCAAACAGTCCATCCATCTTCCAGGCATTGGTAAACGATGTATTTCGGGCAGAGCTCAACCGATTTCACCAAACCAGCATCTCTTTCCTCGGATACATTATCAGTCATGAGGGAATAACTATGGAGGAGAGCAAAGTCACAGCAGTACTGAATTGGCCACGCCCTCGCACCATTAAGGATCTCCAAAGGTTCCTTGGGTTCGCCAATTTCTACCAACGCTTTATCAGAAAGTTTAGTCCTGAAATGGAATCCATGGGGAGAACAGGCATTTGCAGAGTTCAAAGCCAGGTTCACTTCAGCACCTATTCTACGGCATCCTGACCCCGAGAAAGAATTCACAGTGGAGGTGGATGCATCAAGCACCGGTATAGGAGCCGTACTATCACAGCGACACGGAGACCCAAGTAAACTCTACCCCTGTGCTTATTACTCCCGTAAACTCACCACAGCAGAACACAATTATGATGTCGGTGATTGTGAACTACTCGCTATGAAATCATCCCTAGAAGAATGGCAACGTTGGTTGGAGGGATCCAAATTACCGTTTCTTGTTCTTACCGACCACCGTAACCTGGAGTACATCCACAGCGGCAAACGCCAAACATGGAATCAAGTTTACGTACACCTCCAACGGGCAGTGTGTAGACTCACCGAGCAAGCGGATCGCCATAGCAGACCTAAGCCCGGCCAGTGGGTTTGGCTGTCGACTCGTAACCTCCGTCTCCAGCAGTCCTGCAAGAAATTAAACCACAGGTACGTGGGTCTCTTTTAAATTATCAGACAAATCACACCAGTTTCCTTTAGATTAGATTTACGCGCTCAATACAGGATCTCACCCACTTTTCAAGTCTCTCTGTTGAAGCCCGCTGATGCCCCAGAAGGACAGAGGGACCAGGACGAGGCTGGAGCTCCTGATACACCCACCCTGATCATCGACGGAGAGGAGGCTTACCAGGTCAGGGAAATCCTGGACTCTCGACGTCTGGGTCAATTGCTCCAGTATCTAATCGACTGGGAAGGATACGGACCAGAGGAGATCTTGGGTAAATGGCCGGGACATAGACCCCACTCTCACTGAGATCTACCACTGAGAACACCCAGAAAGACCAGCACCTAGACCCCGTGGAAGACCCCGAAGTTGCCCCTCTCGCTTCAGGAGCATCTCATGGGGGGAAGATATTGGCTAATTAACAGTAAGTATTAACAGTAACAGTAACTAATAAGCAACTAGTTAATAGTAAAAAATGGTGCCTATACTAAAGTGCTACCAATATTGCTATATTATTTAATTGTTTATTAATATATAACTATATGATTGATCAAATAAATGCAGTCTTGGTCAGATAAGGAATTTATTTCAAAAACATTTGAAAATATTTTTGTGAGTCTGTTTTTCCCTTTTGAGTATTCTAAAAGTTTAAATGTTTAATATGATTATTCATTAATGATGATTACTACTTTTGACTTTACTAAAAATCTATTCTGTTTTGTTATTGTACAAAACACATTTTTATGTTTTTAATTATGATTTAATATTTCAGATGGACAAAGTCCCCTTATAGTGGAACAGCATTATAACTTCTATTAATAGTCTGGCCTGTTTATTTCTTGTTTAGTTTTTTTTGCATGAAACAAGTCTTAATCAAAAGACAAGCTGCTTGCAAGTTTCCTAACAATCCAGAGTCACTTCCCTCTGAGCAGAAATGCTGTTCTTCTGTTCTTCTTTAAAGATTATAGGAGTACTTTCCCCCCATGTTGTGTTTACATAGCGGGATTGGTGTAGGGCAGCTTAGCATTCTATTTCATTTAAGCATCTTGAGCTTAAGATTTACAAAGCAATTATGCCTCTAAATGTTTCCAGCCCCTCGGGGAGTCTAACATAATGCTGAAAGATTGAGAGGCGTGTGGTATAGCTAAAGCACCTGTGGGCTCTGGTCTTTAAATAAAACTTGAATGTTGTTAGATCACTCACCGCAGTGTAATAATGAAGTATTAATTATTGCTAAGCCTAACTCTATTAAGATTGATGTGCAGCGCTTGTTGATTTGATGAGCTGTTAGGGCCTAATTTGCGATTTTACAGGTAAAACATCCGCTGTACGCTCAATATATATAAAATGCGGCAGTGTCAATATATTGACAAGACTGTAAGGATCCAGCGACAGGTGGTCTGGGTTGTTGATGTTGTCTGAGTGAGGGGAGACCCACCTTGAGCAGATAATTAGCTGTCTCCTTGGTGAGAAAGAGGAGGATGTAATTCAATCAAAGCACAATGCTGACAGCTATTAAGAGGGTTTTCGAGGACATTCAAGTAAACGTGGATACGCAAGTTAATGTCACATTAGTTCTCAGCTGCCCGTTCCTAGTCGTTGATTGTTTGTTCATTCAGGTGGACCTGTAAAACTGCCAGGACTGTCCCGTTCCTGAGGTCTGCAGACAGAGGGTCGATGGGATAATACATCTCTAGAGGAATGCTCTGTCAACACCGCCTGAGGTAACGCTTGCTCCTCACCTCCACGGGGGAGACTCGCTGCTTTGACCCTCACGGTATTCCCCTGAAAGCCAGATTGATAACAGCAGTTTAGCCCCTCGGTGTGCAAGTCGCATTAGACCTTCAGCTCGTCGCACACATCCTTCCTCTCGGTCTCTCTCCCAGACAGAGTGCTGGAGGGAAAACAACCCCATCGGTTTAATTACAGTTCTCGAAGGGCTGATGATCTGATGAGTTAGTTACACTCATGAATTAATGATAGCCCTCCCTTCTCACGTTATTTAGGCAGTGGAGTCAAGGGGAAAGCCATTCGAAGACTTAATTTGGGACTTCTGTGGTGAAGCATGGGAGAGATCCGGTCTCCACATGAATGATGTGTGTCTGATTTTTCTGGTGATTCCAGAACATGTCCTATGCTTTGACCTGACTTCAGTTTTCACATTTCGACGCTCACTTTACTGTTCAAAAGTTTGGGGTCAGTAAGACTGTATTTGCTATAATTTTTTCCTCAATAAATTCCTAATTTGCTGCTTATTATTAGTTAGTTAGGTAGTTGTTAGGTATTAGGAATGTCGCATAATGTCATGTAGAATAAGGCATTAATATGTGCTTAATTACTACTAATAAACAGCTAATATTCTAGTAATATGCATGCTAATAAGCAATTAGCTTATTAAGAGACCCTAAAATAAAGTGTCACCAATAATTGTATTTAGCAATGATGCATTAAATTGATAAAAAGTGACATAAACATATTTAAAATGTTGCTAAAACATTCCGTTTCGAATAATGTATCTTGGTTTTCATAAAAAATTATAATCAGTGAAACTGTTGTTAACATTAAATAATAGAATAAATAACAGATGAACAATAAGAAATGTTTCTTGAGCACCAAATCAGAACTGAAGACTGGAGTAATGGCCGCTGATAAATCAGCTTTGCCATCGGGAATAAATTATATGTTAAGTATATTTAATGTATATGTCTGTTTTATGTTTTTTTTTTTATTTAATTTGGATATGCAGCCTTAGTAAACATTAGAAACTTTTAACCTACCCCAAACTTTTAAAGAGTTGTTAAAAAAAGTTATATTTTAATGTAAATTTATTTTTATTTTACATTAATTTAAGATCCATTTTCATTTTCATTTCTAAGTGCACTTACTTTTATAATTATACATGCAGTTTTTGTAACCTCATTAACTGAGAGACTGCTTTAAATATTAGTACTTAAATTAATTTGTCACATTACAGGACCATTAAAAAAAAAGATTAAAATCCTAAAACTTGATAATGAACATTGACAGAAGATCTAAGATACACTTTCCCATACACGTTCATAAAAATTTAATCCCATCTTTAAATCTTAATGTTGATAAAGCTCATGGTCATGTTACACACCTTATATCTACACTTAAATGATGCATCAGGAGTCGTCCCTTATCTGTTATTGTCTCCGAAATGCCCCCCAGGTAAGATGTAAAGATTTATGAGGGTTTAACCCAATACAGATTTGTAATCATTCATCACCTGGTCCCTTATACATGAATTATTTAAATTCACATGGTGTATAAAGAGGTTCTTATTGTAACAACTGCTATCTCCAATTCCTCATTTATACTAAGAGTCCAGTAGGACTACTGAATATCACATTGAAATTCCTTCCCACCCACTTCTTGTGCAATGGCTGCTGTCACATTTCCTCTAGTGTGAGATTGAGAAGTGGCAAGAGCACAATTACCTTGTCACTTACGCATCTCGCACTAACATTCTCCCCTGTTTTTTGTTTGTTTATTTTACTGATGATCCAGTAAGCTTAGACTGAATTGTTTATTTAAGCATCAGATGCTGAGCTGAAGATTGAAATTCTTTTTGTATGCCTTCAGATAATGCTTGGGGTCTAACAGCTTTTCTTACAACCATTTATAAAGGTCTTTATTGTTATGAATGAGATCAAAGCAAAAAATAATCTCTCCGATTTCAACAGATTTTATGAAGCACATTGAAGTACAGCATGCACAACATGATTTGTCAGACATGTAAGGAGTACTGGGTTCCGCTGTAGATTTCTAGCTGCATTGCATACTGCGACTGGAATGTATTTGCTTTAAAAAAACATGTTTTCATACTTTTGCGAAGCGACACCTCAAGCATGGATTTTGGAGGAGCTTGAGCTACTCACAAATTAAATTAAAAGCAGGGATTGCAGAGACACAAATGTGTTGATGTGGCCTTGATGGGCAATTCTGTCACCTACTTCAGCATTAAGATGTTAAAAAGTGATAAGTTGGGCTTTTTCAAATTCACCAAAGCTGCCAATAGAAGGTAGTCAGAAATATGAAAGACTATACAGATAACTTGTTTTATTTATCCGTACCTAAAATGTGACAAAATAAATTTTTAACCTTATCTTTTTTTTTCTTTTTTTGTCTATTTTTACCACTTTCTGGCCATATCTGCCAATCACTTGCAGCATTTACAGCAGCTATTCATGGCAATAAAACCTAAGTACAGCTCTGGAATGCATATTTTTGTGGTAAATTTGTTGTTTCATGAGTAAACAAAACTCCCATTCATACATTATATGGGAGTATATATATTTATATATATACATTTAAGTGCATTTTACAAGATCAAACTCATGTGTTACTTAGTATTTTTTTGTGTGTGTGTGTTAATATTTTCTTAATAATTGTGCTGCTTAATGAACTGGAAACTGAGACATGCAGGATTCTTTCATAAATAGAAAGTTCAAAAGAATAGCATTTATTTGTAGAAAATATATATAATTATTATTATTATATGTATTTGCATTTGTTTGATCAATTTAATATCCTTGCTAAATAAAAAAAAAAAAAAAAGGATATTTGTTTTTTTTAAATAGTATATAGTGTTTCCCCTCCAACCATGGATTGTTCGTTTTTTTACATGGCATTCTCATCAGATTCTGCTGAAATAGATTATACCACAATACTACTGTAAGTTGCCATCAAAACTAAAAAATGTGACAACAGAAAACAACGTGTGTGCGTGATTTCACCAAGTACAAGATGAACTACATTCCAATCAACCAATCAGAATATTTTTTGTTACTTAAATTTTGTTACTTACTTGTTAATCAGCTATCATTTCCCACTGATTTTAGGCATACATTTTGGAAAGGGGTAGGTTTCAGGATAAGGATTGGGATAAGTTTATATTTTTGGATGGTAGAGTTGATGTTATACGGCTCGTTCACTGAATCGCAGACCGACTCAGTGATCCGCCGTAAAACAGTGATTCTGTTCAAATTCCCTATAGAATCTTAAATGATTCTGATTTACTTTTACTTTTTTACACAAGGTACACAAGCTTTTTCAAAAATGTATTTTTGTAGAAACAAAAGTGCAAAATAAGCAATACATTAAAGAAATACAGTAGTTCACCCAAAAATGAAAATAAGCCCATAATTTACTCGCCACCAAGCCATCCTAGGTGTATATTAATTTATTTTTTCAGACGAACACAGTCAGAGTTTTTTTTTATCTGGCTCTTCCAAGTTTGTTAACACTGGTTGATAGTGGCCATTATTTTGAAGCTCCATAAATTGTATATTTATCCCTCGTAAAACTAACCCTCTGAGGGGTTAACACATGTGTTGTGAAGCAGATTGATGGGTTTTTGTAACAAAGATATTATTATTTTTTAAATTACAAACTTAAATAACTGACTGACGACAAGGGCCATACAAGCATTTGCGAAAGAGTGGAGTTGTCATGACACTGGCTTCTTGGCTGACCTCTGACTCAATGTACTGTATGACGTATGACGTAAACTCAAGGTCTTCTTCCCTTATAGTGAAATTTTCTGACGTTTTGTTTAACTTCTCGTTTTCAACTTTTTGTTATCGGCCTTTAGTATTGCTTTATCCTTGTACTGTATGTCTATTCTCTGGTGAGCTTACGCTATGAATGTGGCTTACGCCAAATGTAAGCTTCAAAATAATGGCCACTAGCTACTATCCACCAGCCTTTCCAAACTTGAAAGGACCAGGATAAAAAAAAAAAACTGTTTTCGTCTGAAAGAAGAAAGTAATATAGAAGGCTTGTGGGTGAGTAAATTATGGGCAAATTTTTATTTTGGGGTGAACTATTCTTTTACACAGATTTAAAAAATAAGTAAATAATAATGCTAGAACATCTCAACTGACTGGGATGACACAAAACACTCTAGCTTATTAAACCACTTAACCTAGCTTATTAAAAAAGCATGCCTCAACCTCTATTTTTGTAAAAACTCAAAAGAAATACCTAAAATTTACTACAGTTTCCAACTGAAATGGAGACTAGTAGCAGAAAAACATAACTGCTTTTAAAAGTATCTCTATCAATCTAGACTCTCACTGTTGCAAATGTATAATATCTGTATGCATTTGTAGCAAAATACATAGACATCAAGCCTTCTAAGCGATAACTAATTAATCTATATTTTTAGTGCTGATAATAGTACACCTGTTAAGCACCGTGCTTATGAAAGTTTCACAAATAGTGCAGTATTTATATAGTATGCTATGCAGTGACTAATGGAAAGATAACTTTTAAATGTAGCGCAGTTGATGAAGAGGAAGCCCTACTAATGTAAATGACCACAAAGTCTTTGAATGATGCAGATGAACATCATTTTTAAGAGGCTGTTGGATCAGTGCGTTATTGAACACAGACCAGTTCTTAATTAACGTTTTCAGTTGACAAATTGACACCAAGGTGAGAAATATTGGAAAATGAAATGAAAAATTAATAGACTAGTGCTGTTTTCCAGGAATTTATATGTGAATGAAAGCGTTTTAGTATGCAAACGCTGCTATGGTATTTATTTCCAGTGAATAATGGTTCAATATGTGTCAGCAAGTTTAAAAGTTTTGAATTCATTCGAGAATTAATGATGAAGAAAATTCATGACAGGATTTCTATAAAGTCTGTGTTAAATCAATTTTCAGACTATATTTCAAACATCTCTGGTTATCAAGAACCCCTATAAATCACCAGTGACATGTCGGACTTCATATAGATACATACACGATCTGAGTTTACTCTTACTATAACTATAGTGTTTTTATTTCAGATATCTCTCATACATGGAAGTCTATTGGGAAACAGCAAGCATAACACATTTGCTCTGAGATAGTAAGGCAGAGAAAGCTGGCGCTCTCTGTCATCGTAATGCAGGCCTGAATGGGACAATATTTTATTGTTGTGGGTGACTAGGATGTCATATAAGACATCTGATGTAATCAGTCACAAATTGTGCACACAGACGCTCCAGCATGAAGCTATCTGACAGCACTCTACCTTCCGTCAGTAATGCACTCTGACAACAAGCAAACCGGAGAATGATTACAGAGCCTGTTCTATATATATTAATTTCAGATTTTTGTTCAAACCACTGAATTGCAATACACTGAAAATGTAAAATCATGGTTTTTGCAATGCATTCAGCAATACATTTCCATCTCATATAATCATTCAACTATATCAATTGATTTTTCCCCATCAAATGTGTTTTGAATCCCATTTCTAAGTATTATGTGCAGGAATATGTATTGTAGAATGGATGACTGTTAATGCATTTACAGATACTGCATGTGAAAACTGCTAATGTGGATTTAGCTTCTTTTCTCTGGCACATTAAAAGTTTAGTCAAGGTTATTCAACCTGGCTCGGCGCTTGCTTCCATTATATTTGTATTTTGCATTCATTATACACTATTGTTATAACTGGCTTTAAATCTAATTCTTGGTCCAAGTGACCAGTGGTGCATACATCTAATTTAAAATGCAGGCGGCCACTTTGCACACAGCGCAGTGATCCATTTGTTTCATCAAATTGAAAAGCTAGATAAATTGCACATTAGCTCACTTAGGTCTAGTTTGCCAACACAAAATGCTCCCAATAAATATTTAACACTGTTTGTAATGTCATCTTTGAGGTGAATTGGCATCAGAGACACTTTTGTCTTCCTAGCTCTGTAAAACAAACTAAGCTGGATAAAGTCCTGTATTACGTTTGTCTGAGAATAAATTAAAGAACACTGTATAATGACACCATATTGTATATTGTACACAATAATGTTAATATAATATAAAAAAAAATGTTAATATAAAAAAATCTCTCTCCTTGGATCGCCACCTTACTGTGGTGGAAGGGGTTTGAGTGCCTGAATGATACTAGAAGTTATGTTGTCAGGGGCTATATGTCCCTGGTAGAGTCTCCCAAGGCCAAAAGGTCCTAGGTGACAGGCCAAACAAAGAACAGTCCTAAAAACCCATATGAAAAGTAACACAATGAAAATTGTGATGTCGCCCGGTACAGCGCAGCCGGTTCCCCACCCTGGAGCCAGGCCTGGTGCGAGCGCCTGGTGGCCAGTTTTACTTGTGGGCCTACCACCTGCAATAGGAACCACAAGGGGCCACTCAACCACCCAATCCTCGGACACAAAATCTGACTCTTCGAACATGGAACGTCACCCCACTGGGGGGGGAAAGAGCCGGAGTTAATGCGGGAGGTTGAGAGTACCGTCTAGAGATAGTCGGGCTTACCTCCACACGCAGCTCGGGATCTGGAACCCAACTCCTCGATAGGGGGTGGACTCCCCACTACTCTGGAGTCACCCAAGGTGAGAGGCGGCGGGCTGGTGTGGGCTTGCTCATAGCCCCCAGCTTAGCCGTCATGTGTTGGAGTTCACCCTGGTGAACGAGAGGGTCGTTTCCCTGTGCCTTCAGTTCGGGGTTAGGTCTCTCACTGTTGTTTGTGCCTACGGACCGAATGGCTGTGCAGAGTACCCGAGGGGTGCTGGAAAGCTCTCCAACTGGGGACTCGTTGTACTGGTGGACTTCAACGCTCACGTGGATGATGCTAGTGACACCTGGAGGGGTGTGATTGGGAGGAATGGCCCCCCTGATCTGTAGCTGAGAGGTATTCTGTTGTTGGACTTCTGTGCTAGTCACAGTTTGCTCGTGACAAACACCATGTTCGAGCATAAAGGTGTCTAATAGTACACGTGGCACTAGGACACCTTAGGGCGGGGGTTGATGATCAACTTTGTGGTCGTTTTATCTGACCTCCGGCCATATGTCTTGGACACTCGTGCAAGGAAAGGGGCGGAGCTTTCGGTGGAGCTGTCGGCGGGGGAGAAAGCTGGACAGACTCCGCAGGGCCAAATGTACTGTGAGGGTATGTTGGGAATGCTTAGCAGAGCTCCCTGTCAGGGAGGACTTCAACTCCCACCTCCGGCAGAGCTATAACCGGATCAGGGAGGTTGGAGAGATTGAGTCCGAGTGGACTATGTTCAATCCCACTGAAGCGCCTTCCGTTGAGGAAGCAGGCATTCAATAGTGTCCCTTGCGGTGTCCTGTGGGGGGTGCTCTGGGAATACATGGTCCGGTCCCTGTATGACCGGAGCAGGAGCATGGTTCGCATTGCCGGCAGTAAGTCAGACTTGTTCCCAGTGTGTGTTGGACTCTGTCAGGGCTGCCTTTTGTCACCAGTCCTGTTCATTATTTTTATGGACAGGATTTCAATGGTGTAGTCGGGAGCGGGAGTAGATCTGCTGCTCCTCCACATTGAAAGAGGCCAGCTGAGGTGGCTCGGGCATCTGTTCTGGATGCCTCCCTGGGGCACTTCCCGGGACGAGGCCTCAGGGAAGACCTAGGAGGGACTATGTCTCTCAGCTGGCCTGGGAACGCATTGGTGTTCTCCCGGAAGAGCTGGAGGAAGTGTCTGGGGAGAGGGAAGTCTGGGCATCCCTGCTTAGACTGCGGCCCCTGCGACCCGGTCACAGATAAGCGGAAGAAGATGGATGGGTGGATGGGTGGATGGATGGATAAAAAAAATATATTAATAATAATAATACTGTACATATATTACTATAAAAAATTTTGGTTTTTTTGGAAACCATACTTGCTTATGTGGTTAGTTGTGTTGTATTATTTGTATTTAGGTCCAGACTCAAAAATGAACTGAGATTGGACTGTTTTATATAGTTTCATACTGCTTTGACTTTAAACTGAAACTGACATTTCTCTGATCTAGTGCTTATGCCAATATGAATCTGTTGTGTTCTGTATTAGATGTATGAATCAAAAAACACATAGACAGGTTGTGAACAAGGTGCAAAGAACAAAAGAACATCGATGAAGAATCATAAAGCTTATATAAACAACAAAATACATCAAGAAGACAAACATTGCTGTTTATTTACACAAGACTAGTATATGCTGCAGCCTGGTGTATGTAATAATATAAATAATGTCTTGACTAGGGTAAATGACATTATATTCCATTACACAGGATATATTTTGACTGAATAAATTGCTGAAAGCAGCACACTCACTCATAACTGAAGTCCCGCTGCATTGAGAGATGCCCTTTATTGTTCATGCCTGAAACCTGTGACAGGGGAACTTTAAATGTCAATATGATACAGAAAGGGAAGTAATTTCCTATGCTTCTTTGCGATTGTATTTATACGCAAAAACCTGAAAGAATTTCACATTTCTTCTGTCTAGAAAAAAATCACCCAACCTTATACGCTACTGGAAAGTGATTCTCAAAATGTTTGGCCAAAAAATGAAAATAGTCTCATCCTCACCCTTCTGTTTTTTTAAACCTGTATAACTTAAGAATATATTTTGAGGAATGGAAACTAAAGTCAGTGGGGTATAAAACAACATTGGACTATGCTAACTTCATTGTATTGACAAAAAAAGCAACATAATACCGCAACATAATAAAATTAAATAAATAAAAATATTACAATCTACAACAACAAAAAAAGCTAAATACGTGACCAAACAAAAATAAAATTTGACAAAAAAAAACTTTGCAACCTCACAAAGAAATGCATCGCTTGGCTAAATCTTGTTAGAAGTAAATGTCACCAACAAATTACATATTACCATTGAGGATTCAGTTTGGACAGGAAACTGCCACTCGTCAGCACTCTCCACTTAGCCTCTATCACAGTGTTCAGCAAAATAAGCAAAATACTGAACTCTATTGGGTGCATCTTAAAAGCCTGGTGCCATGTCCTCAAGGAATGCTGCAGGACTAAAGAAGGATGCTCTTGATTTGTTAAACTTTCTCAAACTATGTTGAGGATGTAAAGATAAAATTAATTTAAGAAAGTGATTTGT
The DNA here is from genome assembly GCA_032359435.1 of Enteromius unitaeniatus. Classification (NCBI taxonomy): domain Eukaryota; kingdom Metazoa; phylum Chordata; class Actinopteri; order Cypriniformes; family Cyprinidae; genus Enteromius; species Enteromius unitaeniatus. Next base: position 8,541,043 of record JAUMHI010000063.1, on the reverse strand, counting down.
AAAAGGAGAGGATTTCTGTTGAGTTACATGTTGACAACTAATATTCATCAAATTTGTTTGCATCGAGTTGTCAACCATTTTCTTATTTTCAGAAAATATGGTCCTGTCTTATAAATACATTCTGTGCTTTCCAAGCTATTTTCTGGCACAATATGGCTGCCGTTGCATCATCCAGGTGGATGCTGCACACTGGTGGTGGTTGAAGAGACCCCCTCTCACAATGTAAAGTGCTTTGAGTGTCCAGAAAAGCACTATATAAATGTAAGGAATTGTTATTATTTGTATTATAATTAAATAGTTCCATACGGAAGTACTTGCTTTTTGTTGTTCGAACCACAGGAACTAGAAACGTATTCAGTTCTAGAAACTTAGTTTGGGAAAACAAAATTAGCTCCTACTTCAGATTAGGGTCTTAAACAGTTTCATTCATTCATCAGTGTCATTGATCTATAATTTCTCATAATTACTCATGAGTAAGGTTAGGTTTATGTGTCGGGGTTTGGTCAAGACTACATTTTTTAATTTAAATATTGTTCCAGGGTCAAACAAAATGTGTTGAGCTAGGAATAAATCTAATTCAGCAAAATCAGGATGTGCAGTAGCTACCAGTAATGTAATTACACCCTGATTGGCCACATACAAATGAAATACCCGCTATTTAGTATTTTTAAAAAGCCATGTAAAAATGTTATTTAGTTACCTGTTTTATGGTTTTTTGATGCACTGATTATATGTAACACTGCAAGTTGTCACTGGAATTTAGTAAGATTTGCGTTGAAACACACAACTAACACAGCTCCAATCACAGTGTCATCTATTCATCAGTTGTTGTCATTACTGCGAATAAAGACATTGCTGTCAGGTACATCACAGTTCCCACTGGCGATGCAAATGCAACCAGGAAAACAGCTTGAGGGGGAAACTGGTTCTCTAGGAACCACAATAATGCCTAGTTCCTAAAATTAAGTTCCTAGAACTATGCTGAGCAAAAGCCCCTCTAGACCTCCTACCTAAAGATTTAATGTCAGTGGTGTTTCCTGATGGCACTTGTCTCTTTCAGGAGGATTAATGCATCCTGCCACACTGCAAAAATTGTTTAGTAATGGTTTGAGGAGCATGACAAAGAGTTCAGAGTGTTGCCTTGGCCTCCAAATTCTGGTTCTCACATCTGATTGAGATGTGAGATGCACTGGACCAACAGATCTGATCCATGGAGGCCCCAGCTTGCAACTCTCAGGACTTATGCTAATGTTGCTAATGTCTTGGTGCCACATACCACGGGATATGTTCAAAGGTCTCGTAGAGTTCATGCCACAATACATCATGGTAGCATAAGGGGGATACACATGATATTAGGCAGTTGATTGCAATGTTGTGACTGATTAGAGTATATTGAGACTGTGGAAACCTATTACATTTTTAAAAACTATATAGCTGCAGAAAGAACACTATTCAGTAGAACAGATGCATTCACACTCTTACACATGAACATCTCTGCTGTAAAGTAAAAAAAAAAAATACAACTGCTTTTTACAACCGTGATTACATAGAGCATTAGAGTTTTAAATTGGATGAATTTAATATAATGTTGTACTGGTGTCCCAAAAACAGTTTTATCATCTGAACATGGGCATATGCAAATATTTCTTTCATTGTTTCGTTCACCATGCATGTTATCACGGGGAACATTTCTGTTTTCATTCAATTTCACCACTCATTTGGTTTTACACACTTGAAGACTAAACAATACAAAATGAAAAGCTATCATACCGTGCTAGATAAGATTATACTCAAACTGTACATATTTAATACCTGTCTTTCACACCACTGAAGGGTTTCACTGTTTATGTGCATTTTTTACATGTTTATTACTGTCACGGGTGAGCGCTGTAAATCGCTACCTCGCTTCTCAGCAGGCTAGAGAGACACGGAAAGCAGGAGTTCCAATGAACACTGAACATTTATTAAGCAAAAACAGGATACAAAAACGCTGACGAAAGAGCAAAGGTACATGCGGACAGACACATCAACATAACTTTAAGATCCGATAAACGATCAAGACAAAGGGCATGGTTTAAATACAACATACAATCAGAGACAATGGGGAACACCTGGATACACACGGTTGACAGGGAGTGAACACTAATGAGTGGGGTGGAGTCACAAACAAGAGACAACATGAGGATACAAAAAGGTAAACACAAGCACATGGACAGACATAAGCAAAAACACAGGCACAAGACAACAGACAAGGCACAGACATGTGGTGCTACTGTTACAGAGGAAAGGTTTAGGAAGACTATTAGTGTTATTTAAAGAGTGTGACCAACAGCGAAGGACAACGCGACAAGGGCACTGTGTTTAACCCCCGAAGGGTGGATTTTTATTGACAGAAGTGAATAAGTGACTTTGCTGGTGCGGTGAGACGTCCGGTGAGTGATGCGGTGGATCCTTTTCCTTCTTCCCAGTGAATGGTGATCTGTGAGGCGGTGCTCTTCCTAGTGAGTGTGGTGGCAGGGCCAAGCAGTCACAACGAGTATTCTGGAGGAAAAGGAAAGAAAGGCAGTCATTAGCTTTCAGGCAGAGTGAAAATGCTTCTCCCCGAGTGTTCTGCTTTAATGTGGCTTTCTCTGTGACTGATTGGCCCGCGATGATGATGTCCAGGTGTTCCTGATGATTAACCAGGGCGACTCTGATGTCCTATGGGGTTTCCCGTCACAAGAGACATATGAATATTGAGCATAGGAAACAGAAACATTTTGCAGCTTTTGACTTACAATGATGGTTTATAAAGACCACAACTCCAAAAAGCGCAAACTAAAACTGGCACTATATTCTGAATCATCTGAAGCCATGTAATAGCTTTGTGTGAAGAACAGAAAGCAATTTAAGTTTGTAAGCCTTTTTTTGTTTTGTTTTATTCTTTTTTTAAATTCTGATCCTGAAGTTTGATGTATTGTGTTTGGTCTTACGGTATAAATTCAGAAGCCTCACAGAAAATATCAGGATTGCAAAAAGAGAGAAAGCTCAACGTGTACAGAACGAGTGCACATAAAGCACTGTGTGCAATACATAAAACAAATGATGGAAAGTCTTAACATCTCTGATTTTATTATACAGTAACTCCACTCATGTTTGTTCTCAGAGTAGCATTACTGCTTGTCTGCCAGTTATGTTTTTGCTGAGAGATTTATCATTTTTCTCAAAATAAATATTTTTATCTGTTGTTTTCCTGCTTAAATCCAATGAATTATAACTATGCCAGACAGAATAACCAGAAAAAAGTCTTATGATTCTTATGAAGAATCTCACTCACAGAAACACCCTCTTCTATATAAAAGATCAGAGTACAGTGTTCAGAGAGTCAGAAAATAAAACACAGTATCTCAGAATTCAACATCAATGCCAATAGTTCCATGCATTACATATCTAGATATACTGTATCAAAATGATTAATGTTTATTTGCTTTGCTTTGTTTACATTGTATTTACATTTGTGCATGTGGCAAACACCTTTATTCCAATCAATGTCATGATAATGGCTTGACTTTATGATTCTTTATTCTACCTATGTAGTTGTCACATCTTCGAGCTGTGTAGCACCTAACACAGTCGAAGACACACCTCCTATAGCCACTGATCCCAGCACAGTTC
>JAUMHI010000063.1:8521563-8532626 GCA_032359435.1 Enteromius unitaeniatus | reverse complement strand
TACTCTCCAAGGACATCCTTCTCTCCATTCCCTTTCCCTCACAAAGACTTTATTCAATTTAATAAACACTGTTAAAACCTTACCTTCACGTCTCCTCCTCCTTACGCTGAGCGTAACAGTAGTGTAAAAAGCTCTCATGATTTCTTCAGAAATTTCTTAATTTGTGTTTAAAAGATGACAGAATTTGCAGTTTTGAGTGAAATAACCCTTTTCAGTTGGGCACAGTAACACCAATAAGGTGAGTGCCCTCACTTAAGAGAATAGCTGAAATTTGCTTAACATTTAAACTCAGGTCATCCAAGGTGTACAGTAGAGTTTGTTTCTTCATTGGAATCGATTTGGTGGAATTTATCACTGGTGGATCCTCTGTACTGAACAGATGCCGTAAAACGACAGTCTTAACAGCTTATGAAAATATCACAATATTCATAAGTAATCCACACGACTCCAGTCCATCAATTAACATCTTGTGAAGTAATAAACAAATGTGTTGTGGATTACTGTGATGTTTTAATCAGTTGTTTAGACTCTCATCCTGACGGCACCAATTAATTGCAGAGGATCCATTGGTTTAAAGAAAGAAACAAACTTACTGTATCTACATTGTACATCGTACACAAGTCAAGTTTCAGGAAATTTTCTGGTGGACAATTCCTTGAATGTATTCCCTGGGAATCGTATTACCTTGCTGTTAGCACTGTGCTCTACTGCCTGACCCCTGTTCATCATCTTATGATACTTTATCTAACTTGTATCAGATGAATGTGAAGTTAGATAAATATGACTGACTACAAAGTCTAAATAACTATCTTTGTTTTCTATCTGTTGATTATATAAATTGTGTGATTCAAACAATACCTACATCTGGCAGATCATCATCATCTTAGATTTAGTACAGTGTACTTACTGTGTTCATGTTTTATTGCAAAACTTTGCTTTTGAGGTGGGATCAAAGTTAGGAACAAGTTTGTTTGCTATCGTAAATTAAGGGGTAGGGTCAACAGTCTAACTAAAAATCTAACTCCAGAAATTAATTACAGATGTACATTTCTTAAATATAAGGATGATGTACAAACCTGTATCTATACAATACATGATTTGTATCAAATTACTAATTTAAAAGTTAGTACAAAAAAAATCATAAAAATTATATTTTCACTTAGCATCTTAATAATTTACTCTCATGGGATTGTGTTCCCCCACAGTAAATCACTTGCCAATGATACTGATCATCAACAGCCACCTATTCCAACAACTATAATGTAGTGTCTCATATTAATAAAATGACAACACTAGCTGAAACTTGAAATGGTATAAATGTACAAAAACTGTGTCACCGATAGTGTGATTTGTGACTAGAATCATAGTCCTGTCTTGGCCTGTAATGTGATGGCTAAAATTTACACCGAAACATGACAAGTCGCCATATTTTTCACAGTTGTTATATAACTAGCCAAGTTTGCCAATAGACTGTAAGAGCTTAGCTAGCATGGCAGATTTGCTTACAGTCCTGTGAAAATGTTGTGCTGTAAGCTTCATGTGAGCCCATTTGGCTGTATACATTTTCACACCTCTGTATCAACATAGTGCCTTGCTAAGTTGTTTTATTGCTTCTTCTCTGGAAATTTGTGTTATGTGGGTGAAATGGTTCTGTGCTCGCAGCAAATGACATTGCTAGCCAAGTGTAAACAAAGCGAGTTGTGTTGTACGCAAGAACAAGACGCATCCTCTTTTATTCAGTCATGAAAGACAACAGATTCTTTATTACCACATGACTGAGTTGGCGGAAACTGTTGTAGGTACATCTTTAAAACAAAAAGCTCTATAATAGCTAAAAAAAATGGTTTACTAGCATTTACCTTCATCTCAGTGGCACTTGCCTTGTGGGAACAAAACTATGGCAAAACAGAGAATCCTGTGATTTCTGTTTTTCCATTTAATAACTGCCATAAATTAAAAAATAGTTATCATGAGCGGAGCACTGAAAACTATTGAGAACTATAACAAACATGAAAATGTTCCATCCCAAAAAATTGCAGGTTCTAAGATAAAAGTTTTAGGATTCCCACAGAGTACTTCATCACAGGAAATTATTCCACCCTCCATAGTTTAATAGCAGCGGTTTGACAAAGAGGTGAAATATTAGCTCTGGCTGGTTTGCTATAGCTGCCAGGGGCAACTCATTTAGTAGGAGAGCATGCATCTCAATGATGGCAGGGATATTTGGTTGCTGCTTTGGGACAGTAGTGTGACTTCTGCCTCCCTGTGAAGGGAGATTTTAATAAACTACCATGACAGCACTGAGGCCACTGTTGACCTCACCAGACTGAGGCAGGTTTAAATGAGCTCCACATGCTCATGTTATTGGTAATAACTCTTGTACACTTTTCTTCTGCAACATTATTCCAATTATTGTGATTTGCTTTTGCTGGGTTTGTTGTGGACATGTTGTGGATCATGGTTTGCCTCACTACAGGCTATTTTAGTTTTTATGAGCAGTTAGGTTGATTTAAATATATTATATTTTAAAAAGTAATACATTCTTAAGAATAGAGAATAGTTTGTTGTTATTATGAAATTGAACATCAAGTATTGATGTAATCATTTTCATTAAACTCAACCTGTTCTCAAATTATGTTTCTCTTTGCACTTTTTGCGCAACACTGTTTTTACGTGACAGTGATAGTGATATGTACTTGCTGGTACATATATTGTGTCTCGCTAAAAAGTGCACCAAGGTACGTTTATTCAAATGCATTTTAATAGGAATTTATGATGCATGGTTGGCATGATATGAAGAGACTTTAAGGTTTTGACGCAAACCTGTTGTGTTGTGTAACGGGGGAGAACTCATTTATTATTAATTCATTCAAATTTTGTGTTATACATGCATATTATATGGGAAATTTTATGCTTCCGTGGTAAAGCTTGCTTAAATCAGACAGAGGAAAATAAATTAAAAACATTACGTTAACATTACACACACATCAATATTGTATGCACTTTACATGGCAGTTACTAACACTGTTGAAACTTGGTGTTTTGGCAGATATGTATTTATTATAAATGTTATTGTGGAATATAGGTTGGCTACACTTTACTTTAGGGTCTCTTAACTAGTTGCTTATTAGCATGCATATTACTAGAATATTAGCCATTTATTAGTAATAATTAAGCATATATTAACGCCTTATTATACATCCCTAATCCTACTTTACTAACTATTAATAAGCAGAAAAACAGGAATTTACAGAAAGTAGGTGTGAACATTTTGCAAAGGCTTTTGTTGTTAAAGAGACAAAAATGAAGATTCTCTCATCATTTACTCATTCTAATCTTTTTCTAAACCTGTATGAACACGTCCACAGAACACATAGATACATTGAGAATTGGCACCCGGACAATGCATGTAAATGAAAACCAAATAAATATTCTTTATCTCTTCTGCTGATGAAAGAAAGTTACAAAGGTCTGGAACAACAAGAAGGTGTTAGTTTTGTGAGAACTCTTCCCTGAATAGCAGTAATTTTAATTTACATCCTAGCTCAAAATCAGTGCTTTATTGTTAAATGTGGGTTTGTTTTTTTATGTGACATACAATGCATTTTTTTTGTGTGTTGTATTCAATACATTGAGCATATTCAAAAATATTAATTTATTTCTGTAAAAACATTGACACGGGGAAATCGCAAGCCGGATGACAAGGATTTGGCTGAATTTTTGCCTCAGTCTGGTTTCTAAGTAAGGTATTCAACTAAGAGGATGCACGTTTGTAATTAAAAAAAAAAACTCATTATTTACTAATAATAGGATGTCAATCAAGTGCAACAGAGAAAGCAATGTGAAAAGGCTTCATTTATTCATTCTAATTTGTAACTTTTACATTTAAATCCATTGTGCACACAAAGTATAGCATAATTTTATATAGACGTCAATTTGCACATTGCATGATAGAGTAATTGCTGAAATAACTGACAGATTAATTGATTATCAAAGCGTTTGCAGGCCTACTGCAAATCATTTGTCACTACAGGCTCTGTGTCCCTGCTCACAACCAGAGCAGGGGCTAAAAACGAGGATGATAAAGAAGGCGAATGATAAAGGAGCCCTGCTGACAGTGCAGAAGGATGCACACCTGATGCTTATTATGCTATAAATCCAGCTCTATGCCTTTCTTTCTCATCTGTTCATGTAGGCTATAAGTCCTTGAGCTCAAGGTACATCCACATTGCCCCGCGCCGCTAGACCTACCGGCCTCTCCACCACGTACCTTTCATTTTCCATGATGATGCCACCACACCTTCACATTTTGTTGGATGGCCCCTGCAGAGTAAATGTAATAGCTTGTGCTTTTAGCTTTAACTAAATGGGACTCTGTCTGCACGGATATGATGTAATTACACTAGCAGTATTCTGTTCCAAACCCGAGGGGGTGATTTGGCCAACTCTGACCTTGTCTGTTTAAGATGGATTAAAACACTTCTCCCTAAACCAATTAGTTGGACATTATCATGCAAATGACTGTTATTCCTCTTGGTGATCCTAAACACAGATGTGGAAAAGGAGTACACTAGTGGTGCTTTCCCTCGAGATCATTTCCAAGCTGAACCACAAGCCTACAGTTTGTTCCAGCACACGCTCGCATCCCTAAAAACACATGCTTCTCTTTTTCCTCCCTGTAGATGCATCATAATGAGCACTTAACAAGACACATAATTCATGAGTGTTTAGTAATAATAAAAACAACATCATCTGAAACACCAAGCATCAGAACAGCTTAAGTTGCCATGCCTTGACAAATAAAAGAAGATAAAAGCTTCTAAATGAAAGTCTTTTTTCTTTCTTTTTGGAGTTCAGGAAGACTGTGGAAATGAGAGCATGGTGTATAAAAACTGGTGTTCAGTGGTGTCTTTTTTGTCTATGTTGGTGCATTATGATGCTGATTCTTCCTCTAGACAGCTTTACTTGGTTTCACTTTATTTTGATGGTCCATTTAATGTATTCTGTTGACTATAAGTAACATTGCACCTACATATCTACTAACTCTTAATAGGGTTCTAGCAGAGTAATAGTAGACTGGTAGGGTTAGGGTTAAAATAAGTTGATATGTACTTGCAAAGTTACTTATAGTCCGTAGAGCATCTTTTGGGAGACCAGATATTCTAATGAGAGTTAGTTGACATGTAGGTGCAAAGCTACTTATTGTCAACAGATTGTTTAAAAGGGACCATCAAAATAAAGTGTTAACCTTTACTTTCCTTTAGTGCACTGCTTCAATTCTTTTGCTTTATTTGTAAGGTTTCTCATTTGCTAAGACACTAAAATTTGTCCTATTAAACAAATATCCTTAAAACCATAATGCAGTTTCCGAAAGAAAGATTCACTTATCAAAATATAGCACAACTGTAATGACATGTCCTTTGTTGTTCTTTTACTCAAAAGAAAAACTATATTTTACTATATAGTTATAATTCAACAGTTACAGTACATTTATATTGTTCAAGGTTGGTGGTCATACAATTCCTGGCAGTATCGACTCAAAGAGAGAACACCCCACCACCACCCCTCCCCCACACAGACACACATTATTACTATATTTATATTGAAATTATAAACTATTTTCATTATCTAACTTCCCAGACTGGGAAGTGGTGACAACTGGGGGCTCGTCCAGGATTTGGACCCAGGATTGACAGTGATTTTAAGAAATACTATAACAAAAATATTGCTTATTGTTAATTAATGTTAGTTAATGCATTAATAAACATGACTCATTGTAAATTTTGACATTATACTAATATATTATTAACATTTCAAGATTTAAAGTAATCATTGTTTTATAAAGCTTGACTTAAAAATGGTAATTGTATGGTTATAAATGAACATTAATTATTTGTTGTAAAGACATTAACTAAATGCTGTAAAAAATGTGATTTGTAGTTCACTTCTCTGAAAGCAGAAACTCTCCATATGACCCTATATTGATGCTGGATTGGTGTTCATGCCCAAAGCCAAAAGCTGCTTTGCTCATTAAAAATCCCTGCTGTGTGCCCATGGTGCCCTGGTGTATTGTGAAATTATCATAAAGAAACAACCATAGAAACTCTATACTTCGCTTTAATCAACAACCCAAAGTCTATCCCTCATGTTATTTAAAACTGTTTTCCTTGCACATGTAGCCTACTTTCTCCTACCACATTCCTATTTTTAAGTTATCCTATTTTATGTTTTTTAAATAATTAAGTTTTGACAGGTGAAAAGATGAGGCATATCTCAAAGTGCTGTTTTGATACTTGTATTGACAAATCATACTTGGCAAGTACATTGAGCAAACTGATTTCAGTGAAGATTTTTAATGCACCAACAACATAACGTTTGTGGATATATATCTGAATGATTGTCAGAGATGGATCATGCATATAAAGAAATTCTTTCCCAGGTGCATTTGCCAGACAGAACATATGGTGTTATATAAATGTGAAATTGTAGCCAAATTAAGAAGTTGGCTTGCATTTCTGTTGTCAAATCTGTGGCAGTCTTTATGTTTTGAGATGGATGTCTTTTATGGGTACATTCAGGCTCTTGTTTTTGTGTTGCAGGATAAGAACATTCTTTTTGGACTGAGGTCAATCATGTTGAGGCATAAAAAAAATAGTCCATACATCACAATAAATGCATGCCATTCTTGTTTTGTATAGGAACTTCAATCTATGATCTAATGAAGATCTTAATGAGTTACTTAATGTAGAATTAAGTAATGTAATGGTTGCAAGTCGCTAAAAACAGTTTTTCCCCTTTCATTTTTAAAGATTTTTTTTGCTCAAGATGAGTGCATGTTGCCCCATAGCAGTTGAATTTTCTTTTTAAAGACAAACAAAGGTCATTGACTGAACATTTAAACAATCAAAGGACAGTTGTAATCTTACACATGAATACCTACTGTACACATCCACACTTCATTTATTACTGAATATAAAGGTTATTAAATATCACTAATTCTCAATTGCCCAGAAGCCAGAACTCATTATGAGGCATTTCCCTCTCTCCCTGCGTTTAGTTTTGCTATCTTTGCATCTTTGGCTAATTAACATATAAACTTCTTTTGCCTAGATGAAGATGAGTAAACTTGATCTGCATAATTAGGTCAGGCAAAATTTGATTCACTCAAAGGGTCTGGACCTCCATCCCCTTGAGCCAAGCTTCAAATTCTGAACCATCATTTTTGTCATTATTTGGTGATTGGATTAGCATGTAAAGTGAACAGCCATTCTCAAACTCTCGTTTTAGTAAACTTTCAGCTTTATTAAAAATTAAAAAAAAAGCTTAATGACAGCTTGAAAATTACGTAAAATAACCCATTTAAGATTTTCTCCAAAAGTAAAAGCAGGTGGATATATGGAGTCATTTTCTAAAGTATCTAAAGTAGCCTGACAGAAATCTCTATGAGTAGGATAACCCAGCCAATTCAAGCAGCGTGTGAGAACATTAGCTGCTTTGGACTCTTGCCTGATGTTCATGGCAGACACAAGACACTCCTCTGCTGTCTGGCCCAAGCCACAGTAATGTTACATTAGATGTAGTATAACAGGGCAGTGATAACAGGCAGACGGTACAATCCACAGCAAACAGGTACGTTAGAGATAATCCAGCAGAATACTCAGAAATATCACCATTGGCATATAAGACTTTGCAAAGAACAGATGAAAGTCTGTGCCTTATAAAGGCGAGTTAATGCACCTGTGGCGAATCAGCTGAGGTACGTGGGGAAGAAGAGTCTGGGTAGGAACCTTAGTAAGCGGGCAAAGGTTCCTGCTGCTGTTGGTCAGAGAGAGCCACAGAGGCACTGTCGGTGACAGAGCCTCTCCCCTGCGACCGGCTTCCAAAGCAAGCCACTCCTCGGCGCCGAGGTCTTCCACAGGGACGAGGGGCCGGTTTATCCGGGTGATCTTGGTGAAAAATAGTGGTTTGTAGTGGTTCCAGGATGTCTTTATGATCTTAAAGGGACCCACGTACCTCAGACTTAATTTCTTGCATGGCAAATGAAGACGAAGATCCCTGGAGGAAAGCCAGACCCACTGACCGATCTGGTACTGGGGACCCTGCATCCGAAGGCGATCGGCTTGACAAGTGACTCTGCGAATGGTCCCTTCACAAGTCTGGGCCTTATAAAGGCGAGTTAATGCCGAACACCTGTGGTGAATTAGCCGAGGTACATGGGGAAAAAAAGTCCGGGCAGGAGTAAGTCAGCGAAGGTTCCCACTGCTGTCAGACAGAGAGAGCCACAGAGGTGCTGTCGGTAACAACTGCATTATACTTTTGTTTTACTATTATTATCACTATCATTACTTCATTTATTTTATTCAGTCATTCATTCATTCATTTAGACTATTCACAGTGTTTTCATATATATCAAACCAGAACAACAGAAGATTGGAAAAGAAATGGAAAATCCATCTTGCCTTTTATCAAGATTCTTTAGCTCTTCTTCAACAGTTCATGCCGCTGCTGCTGCTGGTGGTGTGGGGGAATTATCTTGAAACACTTTTGGCCTCTAAGTTTTGGTGTCACGGTCAGCCGTCCTTTCAGCCTCACCAAGAAAAACCATGTCACCAGTCCAACCAGCTCCCCAGTGGTCTCCTCTTCTGCCAGATTCCCCTTGGTTTTTCTCACTCTCCATGTCTGTTGTTATGGGGCCAGGCAGAGCCACCATTATGCAAGCTAGAGGCAGAGGCACCCAGTATGCAAGCTAACCTAGCTATCCAAAATCTTTGTCTACAAATGAATAATACTGACCTATTATTTTGCTATTGCCTTTGAACACCAGTTTTTAAAATGTTCATTTTTTAAATCAGAACCTGTTCTACACGAGGTTCTATATCACACTGTTCTGCTGATATGAAATGTGTTTGACTAAGATATGGGGCAAAAAATTATAATAATAATCCTAAAATAATAAACTGAATATCCCTTCACACCAGCATTTCCAGCAGTATCCAACACATTTTTGTACTGTAGTATGTAGTTAATAGTACATGTAAAAGTTAATAAATTTTAAATTGTTATTGTAAGTTAATTAGTAATCAAAATAAAGTTAATATTATCCTCAATCTGATTTGGTTAATAAATTTATGAATTTGCATTTTGGTGGACCATAAATATGGTGTAATGCATGTCTGTTGTCAGATTAAGAAGTTTGTGCCATGCTTGATGACACTGGACCCAGACAATCAGATAATGGTGATTCTCAGGTCGCAGCATTTTTAGCGTTATACCCTTTCAACCTTTTAAATTCAAATCTAATTTAATTTACACAGAACACAACCTTTAAATAGATTTTACAATATCAAGCTATTTTAAGCCTATTTTCATTATGACTGAGTACATTCCTTGATTTGTGTAAATAAAAAACGAATCTTCCTATGAGATTGTTTTGATAGACATGTTCATTGTGTGGTATTTTCAACATGTTTATTACTAAGCTTAGTGTGGCATAAATCACCAAAAATATCTTATATTCTTAATCGAACTTAAAGATATATACGTTAGGAAGCAGACAGACTGCAGAAGTAAGTAGAACAGCGCTCTTTATTTACAGTGCAGTATTATGACAACAGGAAGGTTAATCTCAGTCTTTGTCCATAGGAGTAATGGGAGTTGAGGAGAGGTAAGTCAAACGGTTTAATGAATGTCTTTGCCTGGAATGCGTCCACTTCATCTAATGATGAGATCGGACCCTGAGTGCAGTGTGGTGTGTGCTTTTGTAAGAGAGGTGATGAGTGACTTGATTAGAAACAGCTGCTGGTGACAGGTGGCAGTCGCGATAATAAGTGACTGTTGGTATGGTGACTGAGTGAGGGTGGAGCTTGACGTGGATGTGACAATATCTAATTTGACAGTTCACATCAGGACTTACTCAATGATTCTAGGCTACATTGAACAGGACAGAGCAGAAGGTAAATGGAGGGGGGATAATTTTGCCACAAATGCAGAAATAAGCTTTTATTTCTTATTTTTGAAATTTTGTTTTATTTATAACTCTTTGGTGTATACATTTATAATTTCTATTACACATTACTAGTAGGTTACTACTAATAAAAAAGGTCTCTGGAGGCCCCAAAAGTTAATGGGCCCTTAGAATTTGTCCTAACATCCCTTAGTGGCACTCTTGGGCCAGGGAACTGTAAAGTAGCATTTTTGTCTGTGGTTTACGACATTTATTTATTATCTCTGCTCAAGTTAGACCAAGTGGACAGCGCAGGGATTTCGGATGGCACTCCAGGCCGTGACTAGGACAGCGAACCTTCCAACGGCTCCCCTAACCTTGATTCGGGAATGGGACCCAACTGATGCGGATGGGAACTGCGGGGACCAACTCCAATTCCCACTCTAAATCCACAGTGGGAAATGGCGGACCAGAATCCGTGGGGATCAGAACTGGCATGTCTGATTCCCACTCTACATCTGCGGGACTCTGGATCGGCTCTCCTGGCCAAACTTCACGGAACTGGATCTGGAATAGGCAGACTGGAATCCGCGGGTGATAAGATCGGTTTTCCTGGCCGAAATTCTAGAGCCGGATCTGAAGGAGGCGTACTTAGATAAGTGACAGTCTGTGAATTTGGACCGGAGTCAGCAGAGATGTGTGCGTCCACCGCGGCGAATCTCTCAGACGGCTCGCAACTCTGGCAGCTCTCACATGGCTTTTCGATCCTTCTGACTGTGCCCGGACTGTCATCAGGCACAGAAATACTGCCGACCTCAACTTTAATCCCAAGATGTCCGGGAGCTCAGCGGTTCTCATAATTAAGTCACAATACAGAACACCTGGGAACACAGCTGGAAGGAAGTGAAAAACTAACAAGATGGGAAGGGTTACAAACAAGGCACAGCACATGTAAGACAAAATCAAAACAAAAACAATGACAGCACATTGACACTCGGGGTGGGTATCATTTATGGGTTTTTTCGATACCGGTGCCAAATCGATACTTTTAAAACGGTTCTGGTGCCTAAACGGTGCCTGAATCGATACTTAAAAAATAAAAATGGTAACACTTTATAAT
>JAUMHI010000063.1:8488650-8499496 GCA_032359435.1 Enteromius unitaeniatus | reverse complement strand
GGATGACTTATTGAAAGTTTACATTTTCACGCTGTTGTGATGACGCCTGACACGTGACAACAGCAATATGGCGGATGTAGTACGTCCAAATTCCATTCATACTAGCCACATTCATACTATATAGAACATACTTTTTAACAATGGGGTAGTACGTTAAATTTTAAATGTAGTACCTACTTAAGCAGTATGCGATTTCGGATGCAGCAGGTGATTGTTGTGATTGACTGAGGGTGGAGCCTGGCATGTCTGTGACACTAAAAAGGTCAGTGTTCTCTTTCTTAGTTTTTTTTAGATTGTACGTATAATTAGACTTGAATTGTAATGACTGTTACTGTGTGTGACTATATGAAGGACTATATGACTATATACTAACAAGCTCTGTTAGTAATCCTTAAGTCTTTGATTAGCTGGATAAGGTGGTTAGAGTTAACCTCTGCAAGACATTAGCCCTCCAGGAGCAGGGTTAGGGAGCAAGTCTCAGACCAGAAGTGTCAGTAAACAACAGTTTTGGTCCACAAGATCGACTTCTGAATTTTACTCAATTCTGCCAGGTGGGGTTTATCTATCAATCTCTAATACCGCATCAGCATACAATCCACAAAGACTCACTGCTGATCATCTTAAAGCATCTGAGGGGATTTAGAAGATCATGTTGTGGCAGCCCAGAAAAATACTTGGCAATAGCTCCCTGCAGTTCAAACCCTATGAACAGAAGTAAAGAGTGCAGTGTTGAACTTTTTATCTCAACTTGCTGAACGGATAGCTGTCGTCTTTGATGTTGATATTGACTTTTCAAGCCAGCAGTCTTTAACGTTTGTCAATTTCAAAGGATGTTGCAGTTTAGCTATGCAAAGACAGCACTTAATCCCACTGTATTAAGGAAGGTTTCACATTGCATTCCAATACAGCAAAACACAGCAGCATGCATGATTGGAATATCGAGCAGCAAATGATATTGAATGAAAATGCAAAGCTGCTCTCTGAGCCCACGGCGAACATGTCGGCTCTCCTCGAAGAGGAGATTGATCTTGTATAACAACTCACCCATAAGTAAGATGATCTGGTTTCCCAGGGTTAAGAGGAAAACTTTTTCCTTTTTCAAACCCAAGAAGCAATTCAATCTTGCTCAGCAAATGCAGAATGTCCGAAGCTTTTTTCCATCTACATATAATAAAGAAAATGTTTAAGTATTGCAGGGATAGGTTTAGGGCTAATCCTTGTAAGTAATGAATACGATGATGATATTAGATGATAGTATCTAGATGATACTGATACATGTCACCACAACAAGAGCTCTTAGAAAGCATCTAGCTGACAGACATCTTGAGGTCATTATCCTGCCATCAGCCTGTCAATATTCAGGTAAAGGGATCATGACACTGTATCAGGAAATCAATTGAGATGGACATCTCACATCCTGCTTCTAGTGAGACCACCAACCTATTTACTGTAAAAATGCAATCTCCCGTAATGATTTTCAGTACTCTTTAGTACATCTGTTAACAGATGGACCTGACATAAGAAATAGTTTTCAAAAAAATATAAAGTCTTAGCAACACAGTCTCACTCCAACTTGTCACATTTTGACACTTGCGCAAAAACCTTTTGCTTTACTTTTTAAAGCTCAAGGTACCCTTTTTTTGTCACTTGTTTTAAATAGGAAGCTCCCTAGCGTCAATATGCCGACGCAATATTTTTTTTTATTTTATCGTCATAATTAAAAGATATATTGAGTAAAAAACAATGGCATTATTGCATAAATGTAGGGGTGTGATTTTTTAATGTAAACAGTCAAAACAGTTTTATTTAAATTATATTATTTACACATTTGTGAGCATGTTACCCAAACCTGCCCCTAAACCTACCATCTGTCGATAAAACAAAAGATATAGCAGGCACATACAACCACCGTCATAATTTATTTGAAAGATATTAATATTCCAAGTCTTTTGAGACAAAATGATTGATTTGTGAGAGAAATAGATGCGGTCGCTGTCTCCATCTTCTGTATACTTCCTGTGTGCTGCTGCAGTCATGGAAGTAACATGGAAGTAACTAAAACTGCAATTTATTGACTAGCCGCTAGAGGCAGGCTCCAAAAGGGATGTTAAAATGCACAAATTTACAACAGAAAAAAATATGTTTACAGCCTGGTACAAAAAGTGTTTTTGGTTTATACAGCAAATTTTGCACTTCATGACAACTGTGGAGGGGGGTGAATTTTTTTTGAGCTCTGCATAGTTCGGCATAATTAGGGGTGGCGTGGTCACTTGAGTGACAGGTGGATTACCACTGCTGACGAGCAAGGGCGCGTGGTTTCATCAAAGAAATTCCACCTATTTGCCCATTTTTATTATCCAAAAATGACATGCAGTGAAGTGATTACAAGATGGTGATGGCCGGCTATTTGACTTTGAGCTTCACTTTGTCTACTCTTAATACTTCTAGCAAAGGAACATTGTAATACGTTTTCATTTATTGTGTTGATTAAATTATTTTATTTATTAGGGTAGGTATCATGAAATGCACTGTGAAAAATAATCAATAGCTTTGAGGTCATCACTATGCTATTACCATCACCATGATAAAAAAAATCAATCTTGGAGATCCTAGAAAAATAAGCCCAAGATGGCCTAAAAAAATTGTTGTTGTTAAGCTATTTAATTGGGTATGTAAGCTGTATGCAGTTGTTAAAACCTCCTAACAGCGTCAACTACTTAACATGTGACAAGAAATAAAGATATTTAGCTGGGGTGGCATACAAACTCAAACAGCAATTTACAAAGAATAGTACCAAGTACAACAAAAAGAACCACTTAAATACCAACAGATACGCTTCACATTCCAAAGAAAAGCTGAGAAAATAAGCAGTTGCAGTGAATAAGGGGCCTACACGCTTTGTCAAAACATTTAGCAAGATTTTGGAGCATGTCTCATTTGAATACAATGAGACAGCTGAGATTTAAAATCAAAAGCAAGTTCATTACCAGAATCTAAGCTTTGGCTTTATAAACGGAGTGATGTAGGCATTTGCTCCACTGCACAACTTGAAAATCTTAGCTGCCTCTCGATTAGGATAGTAAGGTTTGCTGTCACTGAGGGAGATATGAGTAGGAATCTATAAACTAGAAGGATAAACAAGGTAAAGGCTTGAGCCCATCTGCTGGGGAGCGATGAACTTGATTGCTTTTTCCTCCTGAGTGGCCAAGGGCACTGAGTCTGTCCTCACAGTCTGTGTGTAATCCTCCATTTTTTAATACTTACAAACATCTCCTCTGTGCCTCTCTTCTGACGGATGTTTTGAGCCAAAACTTCTGTGTGGAACGCTTGTCTGAGCGAATCAACTTGTAAATGACATTGTTCAAAGTAGGCAGTCAGTCAGAGCGAGTACTACAAGCTAAGCTGCATTCATGCAGAAGTACACTCAAGTGTTTTGCTGTCAGGAGTGATGACTGAGAATGGCAGGATGATGGAGGGAAATGAGATAAACAATAATGAGAGGAATGAAGCATTAGTGTTATGGCAGCAGCGGGACATCTCACGGTGCAACTGGGAGAGCAGAGGTGACAGAAACCATTCACCCTTGTTTTTACTTTAAGGCAAAATTTCCACAGCTAGCATGTTGTTGTTGACTTAGTGAACTGATGTGCTTCCAAGATGCATGTATGCTACTCTGGCTAGGGATGATATGCATTTTTTTAGAGGACACTAGTGAAAAAATTATTTTATTAATAAACATGTATGTTAATACAGATTTTATTCAATGTCTAAACAGACATGAAAATGTGTGCTGATTCTTTACACAAATACCTATGAAAGCCTTTAAGCCTGAAGCCAGAATTTCAGATGGTTTCATCAGGTCTCATAGTGATTTTGTGATTAGTGATTAAAATAAAAATAACAATGTTACCTAGGTATAACCTCAGAAAAATATATATATTTTGTTACAAAGAGATTTCACCCAGATTTTCTTTCAGACCAAAACTGTCCAGCCTACTAAGTTGCTGTCATTAGCAGTAAAGCCGCATGGGATAAAGTGATTTCATGGAAAGTGAAGCACAGTCTCGCAGTGATCTCAGTGCTCCCCTGCGGGAGAAGCACAGATACCACTTGCAGTTATTTTGCTGCTGACTCACTTGTGCTGATCAATAGCTAATTCGCTTACATAATTAAGAGCCATAGCAATCAGAACCTTCCAGAGAATGTGATAATTAATCAATGTGGTTCAGTGTTTTCCATCTGGTGTTTTCCCTCGTCCATCCCACATACAGAGCAGTGCAAAACTACTAACCAGCATCAGAAATTCAGTCTCTCTAGGCATCTTTGTTCACTCATCACATTAGATGTCATCTACACGCTTCTGAAAGGCTCATGGCTGTAGTACTAATCTGAATAATCAAAATAATCATCCGCACGTTTTATAATATGTAAGGAGTTGTTTGTTTTTCAGAATAATTTTTGGCCATTTTCATCTATTTTATGATAGGGCAGATCAGAGCTGACAGTAAGCAAAGTTGTTGTTTTTTTTGTGGGGGTTGGGGGGTTGTTAGAGGAATTGAATTCGCGACAAGTTTATGCTTCATAACCCAGGTAAAACTAAGAGACAAGCACATCACCCACCTTCGGGAGGAGCTGACACATGCTCAACGCCACATAGACAAGCTGGAAGTGAATGTTCAAGTTCAAGCTTAAAGCACCCAAGGAGAGGGAGCAAGAAATAATGGAACAAATCAAGAATCTCCAAGCTGCCCTGACAGCAGCTCCGTTTGACCAACAATATGTAAAGGCTACCCAGAAATCCTGGCAAACAGACTCCAGTGTGCTGCACAGCTACTAAAGAAAGCCAAGAATGAGAGCATAGACCAGAATGCTGAAATCAGTGCCTTGAAAGACACCTCGAAAGGTACAGAACTGAAATGGACACTCTAACCCAACAATTAGATGATACCAAAGATGAGCTCTACATGGTCAGAAGAGAACTCAAACATATCTATGAACCAAAGCAAGAAATGAGAAATGAGAAACCTCTCTCAGCCTCACCACTGCTGAGCAAAGTTCAACGTCCAAGAACTGGCACATAGCGAAAGAAGCGAAGGGCCACCACTCAAAATTTCACCTGCCTTCGCCACACAATCCTTTCCTGCCAATGAAAGAGAACTTCCCCTCCAAAGCAGACCTTGGAGCTGCACATGGGATGACCATCAAAGACCTCAACAGGCTGTCTAAAACCATCAGTAAGTTCAACCCAAACTCCACAGAGGGCTATATCATCCGGGCCCACCTGCACAACATTGAATTTTTACCTGGAAATGAGACCTCATGTGACTGACAGAGACAGGTTATACCTCCTGACAGCCACATCCAGTCCTGAGGTACGAAACTTCCTAGATCGTCAGCCCAGTGAAACAAAGTCAAACTACCAGCGACTTTGTGAGGTTCTAATTAAAGAGTTTACAGACACCGAGTCTGAACATAGATTGTTAACTGCCTTGGAAGTTAAACAAGGTCCTTGGAAACTTCACAAGCTTACTACAACGACTCCAACAAGCCTACATCGGTGCACACAACCAACCTGACCTTGAAGAGGATTTTAACTTCTAAAGCCTCTTCCTAAGAAATCTGCACCCTGAAGTAAGCCACCATCTAGGCCCCATGGCCTGTTTGCGTTCCATGACCATCCAACAGTTGCGTGACCTAACACAGAAGGCCTACAAGAAGCAGAAGATGGCCTCAAAGAAAGGTAACAAACCCCCCACACTCTTGAACTCTGTCACTGACGAACCAAGCAGTGCACTGCATGACACCCAGTGCCTTCAAAACAACAGGGTTCTCCATCAAGAGTTCAGAGAACGTGACTCCCATGTCCACAACAACTACCTGCACAACCGCTGGAACAATCCATGGGATCAGTACCATTCAGAGAAGCACAGTGCTGAGTACGCACAAGAACAAGACAGCTTAACATCAAAAGACATGGAACAAGTCTGGAACAAGAGATGACTGAAAGAGCTCCTTCATGACAAGCTGAACACAGATAACCTCGAACTTGAATCATGCTCTCTGTGACCAGCAACAGAACCGAAGGGTGGTGATCATCTGGTACACCAGCACATCAGAGATGACAAGCACCTGTTCAACAACCACCCCAGAACGAGCAAGTCTCTCTTGGCCAACCGTTGATGAAAACACTGAGGTACCACAGAACATCACCTCAGTCACCCAGCACTCACCAACAAACTGTCAAGGGAACTCCAACTCCAAGAACCACATTACTGTCTGTGCAACAGAAACCACCAGAGCACAGAAAGTCAGAAAGTCTGGCACAACCAGAAGGCATCCCAAGAGGAATGCAACATAGGAGACATAGGATGACACATTAGCTACACCAGCTCAACAGTAGTAGTAAGCCATGCTAGAAAAACTCACATCAGTTTTTTTTTCAGTTTTATTTTGTTCTTTTTTTAACTATCCTTTTCCATCCTCACTTTCTTTAGTAGGTGAATGCCCTGCAAGTGTAAAAACAGGTCTGATGTTAGGATTGAATCACCACACCTAATATCTGCGAGCCACTTTAACCCTCTCTCGCATACGATTACACCAGTGTCATCAGGCTTGGCTGGTTCCTTGAGCGTACGATCACACCGGTGTGATCAGGCTTGGCTGATCCCTGGAACGTACGATCACTCTGGTGTGATTAGAGCGTTCAGTGCATCACATTATCAATTGCTGAATTCAAATCTGCTCTCGCGCTTTTGCTGGCATAACTTTTTAACCATATACTGCTTATTTTAGGATTCATACATTTAAAAACACATAAGTACTAGCAAAACCATACATTTCTAGTTATACACACTGATTTCTATGGAATTGATAATACTGATCCGTAAAATATATATTGTAATGACATGTTTTATTAATAGCATATACAGATTGTGTATGTAACTATATAGTTTACTCTGCTCTTCTCCCAGTTTTCTGGAGACTTACTTTAACATATTTCAGGAGGAGAGGATGAATTTGCATGTTGTAAATCCCACAGCTCGGATTCAGCATGAACTAACTTAGCGGCGTCAATCACCTGGTATAGATCAACTAACACGGTCATTATAAAAGTGTTTAAACTGTATAGTTTAAATATCCCACAATAGTTGATTGACAGCAGCGTGTCACACAGACTGAACTGGTGTCTTACCTTAGACCCGCCCTGAGTGAGCCGTCATCAGTCCGAGATGCAGAGACAAGCAAGACTCCTAAGCGACTGAGCTGTTTTGTTGTTGAATGTATTACAGTTTTTCTCAGTTGATTTGATGCATTTCTCACAACAGTATTTACATTTGCACAGCAGTTAATGCATTTCTCAAAACAATTAGTCATTGTGCCAAACACCAGGGGCCTCATGTATCAATGCTAGAAAAAGCCAGATTTCATGCTCACGTTCGGATTTACTAACAATGAAATTGTTACGAGAGAATGTGCGTTGGTCCACGTCAACTCCATGTCTGGCGTACATCTATTTCTGTCCATGTCCATTGGCGACTCCTAGAGGCAATTGTTTTAAATTGCACACTACAAAGTGTCGCACCAACACATAAGAACATTGCTATTAATTTAGATTTGATAAAATGGGTCAATTGACACAATATTTTTATACCAATTATGTGACTTAGAACATATAAAAGCATTTGCAAATGTATACAACCCTTAGTCTATGGCAATGGCAGTGAGTGCGTTTACATAGACCCTCTTAATGCGATTATTATGAGATTTTGGCAGTATTGCGATCAAACTTTTCCTCATATAAATGCAATACTTCGATTATAGTAATGCATTTATGCTCATAATCGCAGCAAGCATAATCGTATTAACATAGGAGGCCTAACGTTACGTTATGTCGAAATGAAATACTGCTGCTCTGACCAGTCTAACTACTATTCGGCTATTAAAATAGTTTAGTTTTGTGTGTAATGGTGTATGATTTTGATTTAATTTAGATTGGAATTTCTTATTGATTTGAGCAAATTGCAAATGCTTTGGCACATGTGTGCAAAAAGTAAATACAACTGTCTTCAGTTTGGACAACAAATAATTGCATATGGCTTGTTGATCAAAACTGATGACTCGATTCTCACACTGTCAAACATTTCAGAACTTCTCAGTCATTTTTTATTATGCAAGCCTTCACATTCAAAACTATCTACTGAATTATAATAATTAGTATACATGAATGTATATTTCAAAATATATCTGACATTGACATTTGTTTGTAATGTCTGATAAATTGGGAAATGACCTCTAATTGCAACTGTAATCTAACTGCAAATGACCTCTAAAATGAATCAACCATTTAAACGATCAATTTTGGGAGTATATAATGTATGTATATATATATATATATATATATGGAGAGAGAGAGAGAGAGATTGCCCACAGCACAATCACTGCTGTAGGATTTTTTGAGAATGGAGGATGTCCACAACCCTGGACTGCAGGAGCATACTCGTGGAAGAGCAATTGGAAGGCATGTAAGAATACATGGTATTGGAGGAAGAAACAATCACGGAAGAGGTGGAAATAAAAGATTCAGAGTCTCTGATGAAGATTCAGAGTCTCTCACAAACACTTGTGGATCATGTCATAAATCATGGTTTTACAATGGAAGAGGCTGGTTGAAGAGTACAGCCTAATGTAAACAGGTCCACAGTGTCATCAATTGTACAAACCTTTCGTAGGGAAAACATGTAAATATGTTGGGTTTTTTTTTTAAGTATGTAAAGTATTTTTATAAACAACAATATTGTAAAGGTAAATGCAAGTCTTTTTGTTTATTCTATAGAACTGTACAGAACTACTGGTGGCAGAGCAGAAGTATTTATTTTTAATATCTGCAAGAACAAGAAATTTGCAATATGGTCATAGCCAACAAAAAAAGAAAGATTCTGCTATCAAGTGCTATCATAAATGACAATAAAGTCTTTGCAAATATAAATGTCAACATTTCCACCATAGACAGAGTCACTAAAAAGACATTAGATGACTATGAAACAGCTCTACAAGGTGCCATTTGAGAGGAACAGGGATAGAGTCAAGGCATTGCAGTACCGAGTTAGGCGTTAACATATTTTGTTGACCCTAGAACAACATTTTATTCCAAAATTTTAGTTTTGACCATATCTCTACCCAGGTGAAAAAGAAATATATTTAAATTTTAGACATACTTAATATATTTACAGTTTTTCTCGATTGCTTAAACACATTTGCCCACTCGGACATCACATTTTCATAACAGTTAACACACAGGATATAACTGAAGCTCAATGGGCAAAATGACTTATTTTGTAAGCAAAATGCTCTAACACTCAATAAACATTAAGAACATGCAACAGAAGCAAATATTTCCATCAAACACCACAACTTATGGTCAAATTAATTTATTATTTCAATCAATCATTACACGATGGATAACAAAATACAGCCATCAATATGCAATATAATAACTTCACAAACTCAAATGGATACTGAAAGAAATTTGTGATGTGCCCCTTCAGCTTTAAAATCAATTATTCTCCAAAAAAAAGAGCAAATTCATGAAGCAAATTATTCCAGTCGCATGTAACTATGGTAAACAGGGTATTAAAGTAAAAAAATCGCTACTTGCACATACTGGAATCATGCCTCTTTTATGATGGCAGAGTTTCTTTCAAATGGAACTCTGTACAGCTGCTTCATTCTGACATGGTTTCATTTAAGGACTCAATCTATAGTTGCCAAACTCACACTGTTTATATTTCTAAATACTTCCTGATCTGCAATTACTGCTGCCTGGATTTCATGCAATCTGATTGCATTGTCTACCATATCTAGCAGACTCCTCTTCAATACCAAATATCTTTCCTTTGCCACCAGTGTGTGGTAATGTGTGGATTCTATAAAGTAAAAGCAAAAAGCATGTCAAAATTGACATTACTTTATGACAGTCACATGAATGGGATTGATAAAACATCTGCATTACTGTAGACACAGTTTGTTCTGCTAACAGGGCAATGCAGTGAAGCTGAAATACACAGTGGCATACATTACAGTTGCACTGTGAATTACCTGTTCTCATTCCGAAAAAGCCTGACTAGAATAGATGCCACAGTGCTCCGACACAGAATGGGCTGGACTTTTTGTCTGGACAAGCCATGATTGATGACATGATCAATAATTGTTGCCCGAATTTCATTTGGAGCTTGAGCTGGATTTTGTCCTCTTGCTGCTGCAGCTCCTCCTCCACCACGCATACGAACTTCTCTTCCTCGGGCCCCTCTGACATGGCCTCTTACTCTCCTTCCGTGCCTATGGCCTCTTTGATCCATGTTTGCAAATAGCATTATTGAGGTGGCATCTTTTGTAGAGGAATGAGGACCGATTGCTGATTGAAGAGTTGTGCAAACAAGTTTCACACATGTGCATTGGAAATTCATAATTATGCAAGTACTTTCTATCAGCTGTTAATAGATGTTTTTCTTTTGTTTAACACAGTGAATCCAATAGAGTTTGGGATCTTTCAATGAGATCTGTGGTGACTGTTTTGACAAAGGGTGTGAAAAATGTGTGAAACAAATGAAAAAGTGTTAAGGCATTTGAAAGAGAAGACTTCTCCTGTGCTAAGAATGTGATGATGAAGATCAAGTGAATCCCAGTTTCACTCAGCGTGTCTCAGCCATTATGGGCTTGCACCCGGGATCCACATGGGGGCCAGCTGTGGAAGCCCAGACGTACTAAAAGTAGGACCTGTAAGGGTACTGCATGGGTCCTAACTGGGCAATTCATGCCAAACCCATTTGGGCCCCACCTGCCCAAAGGG
>JAUMHI010000063.1:8440588-8458265 GCA_032359435.1 Enteromius unitaeniatus | reverse complement strand
GACTCCAAAGACAGTGATTTATTCATTCAATGCTGCCTTATTTCTATCCATTATTTTTCATTCATCTGAATTGGAAGATTGAAAGGCAACAATTTAAAAAATATATATGCTGAAGGAAGGTTGTGAAACAAAGGCTGCCTTCCAAGAACCCTTCAAATCGAGACACCTTTCAATGGGGCTTGATGACGTGGCAGATGAGATACAACTTATTAAGACCAGAGCCTTCCAAATGAGAAAAATCCACTGATTCATACATTTAACAAATGAGTAATTAAAAATGTATTTAACCATTTTCAATCTTGAAACAAGCAAGATGTTTGAAGCAAGATTATTTTGCTTACCCCATTGGCAGATTATTTTGCTTGTTCTAAGCAAAAAGTCACTTAATTCTATTTTTTTGTTTTGTTTTTTGTTTTGTTTTTTTAAATAAGACAATAATTTTTAAAAAATAATTCTTTATTTACAAATTTTATTAGATGGAAACCAGACATTCTAGGCTAGGAAAGGTTGTTTTTTTCTTCCTTTTTTAGAATTTCTGATTTTGGTATAAAAGTATGCTTGAAATGAAGATAAGTTCCCAAAAGCAAAGATATGACAATATAAGGAAATACTAACAAAAAGCTTTCTACAGTTAATACAGAGACATTCTTCCCAATGACCATCACCTGCAGGACCAATACATTTCCATCAGTCAAACCCTGTTAGCGCAGAACTTTGACTACTGCTGTCCAGTATAGGAAATATCCCAGAGGAAGTAATAGTGCACACACATTAAACTTTTATGAAATGTTAAACACAACCCAACAGCTTTACAACTATCAAACCGTAGATTGATTTCCCTTTCAGACGTAAACCACAAAGGGTGACATTCTTGTTGGGTATATAAAATGTTCATGTAGAGGCCAGCCTGAGCATCTCATTTATTATCTGTGTGCTCTTCACTGCAGATCACGTTGTTCCTGGAAGCATAGAAGGGCTCCAGAGGCCAGAGGCAAACCACAGAGATTGCTTCACGCTGTAACACCTACTTCAGATTCCAGTCAATGACTTCATGCTCAAACATATAAGCAGGTTAGACTGATACTTGTATATGCACATAAATATCTTTCAGATCTGTTCCGGGGTAGTAAAATTACTATAATTGCACTAGTACAATTTATAAAATGTTTTTTTTAAAGATGCAGAAAGTGATAATGGATATGTGAGTGCCATTTTAAATATTCAGAATCAAGCAAAGTGTAAAACCATGTCTCAAATGATCTTAGTGCAAGAAGGTCCCCAAGCATTAAATATAGTATAGGTTTAAAGTGGCTTCCATACCAAAATGAACACGTATTTAATCCTGAAATATTCAAAAAGATCCTCCTATTTGCTTGGTAATTAGATGCATGTTTCTCATGTAAGATAGGGCTGGAAGCAGGGAAGCATGGTGTAACTTGAAGTGGTTTGACATTTCAGACAGTGTGGGGTGAAGTCAATACAACAGCCTCTGCTCTAAAACAAGCCTCCACTTGTGTTGCACCCCTCCTATGGGCTGTAAGCAGAATAGAGACTAATTTTGTTGCTAAAAATTCATGGTTTAATTACTGAATTACCGCCATACAATTACAGTTTTACAAAGGGCTAATTTATAAAATACAGAATCGTTTAGATACAGCACTGGGTTTAGAGATATGCATGCAGGACCTTGTATTTAGTATTATTAAACTGATACAACATATTATCTGCTGTGTATAAGAAATACAGTGAAACCTATTGAAAAGTGTTTTTTATGATAATTTGTTTATGTGGCTCATAATTGGTACTAGTTATGTTTTGGTTTAAATTTGCTGAGGTCTGTTTGTTTCAAATCTCTTGGTGATGTAAACTGTGTATTGAGGGAAAAGTCAAATATATACTTATGGGAACAACTGTAATGAACTTAAATTAAAGTTGAAGTGTGAGTTTAACTGATTGCGTGTTTGTATCCTGCAGTCTGTGAGGTGTCATTATGTCATTAAGTGTGGGAAGGAAACGCTAGCACCTACACAATAACACAAAAGCACTCTTTCCTATAATTACTGCACCTTACTCATAAAACCAGCCAAGACTTATTATTGGGTCTAATTAACCTTGGGATTATGTGTTTGTTTTTCAGTTTAAAGACCTGTAATTTTCATCTGTTATGTCTGTATCTCAAATTAAATGTCAGTTTAGGGTGCTTGTTTATTGGCATTACAAAAGCTCTTCATTTGTATTGTATTGTATCTACACTGAGACTGTGAGATAGACCATCCAGAATGTAGAGGATTCTTCATTGTAACAGATTTAGAGAAATTTAGCATTACATCACTTGCTCAGCAATGAATCTTCTATTTTGAATGAGTGCCGTCAGAATAAATTAGTCCAAACAGCTGATGAAAATTTTCCAATAATACACAAGAAAATGCAGTCCATCAGTTAACATAATGTGAAGTGAAAGCATCATGTTTGTAAGAAATGAATCCATCAAGACATTTAAACTTTAATACACCAATTCTAGTAAAAAATTAGGTCCTTAATCGATAATAACGCTTGCAACCAGTGAAAAAAATCTCAAATCAAAATCCACCCACAGTTTATAACTGTTTTCGACTGTTTTTGCATGAACTGCACATATTTCTCTCCTGATTTAGATAAGACATTTTACAATAATATAAAGAGGACTTGTATTTCAACCAGAAGCAACAGTTTTAAGTTACTGTGAACCACTGAATCAAGCTTTTTTAACTTCAAAAAACATTAACTGGTTGTGTGAAATACTTCTGAACATATACTTCTGTGATATTTTCATCAGTTGTTTGTACTCTTCTTGTGATGGAACCCATTCACTGCACAGGATCCATTGGTGAGCAAGTGATTTAATGGTAAATTTCTCCAAATCTGTCCTGATGAAGAAACAAACTGATCTACACCTTGGAAGGCTCAAGGTTGGGTAAATATTCAGCAAAGTTTCAGTTTTATGTGAACTATTCTGCTATTTTTTACATGTCTGGCTATATTAACTTGTCTCATAATGTGCAGCCGTGGCCAGAGTGCTCAGACCTACAGGTTTGAATGAATCACAATGTAGCTGTACCATGTAATGGTATGGCCACATGTCACTTTTAATGATAGCTGCCATTACTCTGAGCTGGCCCATGAAATGGTGGGAGCACACATCTGTGAATTTACAGCCAACTGCACCACATTGATTCATACTGCATAATAATTCTGCTATGCTGGCAAGACTGGATACGCATACAAGCGTGTGAGAGTTAGCCCTCTCAACGTGTTTTGCCATCACCCTGGCCTGCCAACAAAACAGAAGCACATGGTTATCAAGAGGGGCGGAGTAATCACATGCAGCTAATTCCCACTGACTGCCATCGCATGAGAAGGACAAAAGCAGCACTCAACCCATGCTTATCGTAGTTGTTTTAGAGGGAGAACAGAAAGGAATGAAATTCCCTTAACACCTGGATAACCTTTCAGAAACCCTTCTCATCACAATATGGGTGTGCACTCACCAAATTTAGGTCTCATTGACATAACCATACAAAATCTGCTTGTGGTCAAAAGTATTTGAATTGCCTGTTATTTATTTCCAATGGCAATTTAGGTTTTCATTCATTTTTTGCAGTCCGCCAGAGGAGACTCAGAACTTAGAGGACAAAACCGGCCTAATCAGCACCTATATTTGATGTAAAAACACTTTTTAGCTGGAATGTTGTGCACACGTACAACAGTTAAGCTAGAAATTATGGCTTATTAAGTTTTAAATATGGATATTATTCTTACACAAAACACCGATTTGCTTAAGAAGGCCTTTATTAACTCCCCACAGCTGTGAGGAGCACTTTTTATGATGGATGAATGCACTTTATTGGCCTTTAGCAGCTTCACTGCCATTAAAAAAAGCCAGGATTTTTATAGAACTCGGATGGCTTGAAGATTAGTAAATCATGGAGTAATATGCATTTTGGGGCAAACTATCCTTTTGATGCTGAATGGAACGCTTTACAAAAAATTCACTGTACAAGATTTGATTTTTGTTTTGATAAAGTGTTTCTTTCTGTATACCTAAGAAAAAGATTCAAACTTTTCTCATACATTCGTATGAAATTAATTGAAATTGATCTGATATATTAATCTTACATTTATCCTACGCGTTACAACATCAACATCAACATCCCCATTAGTTCCTCCTCCCCTTTGTCTCATTATCTGGTGTATTTAAGTAGCTGTTTGTGTCTTTATAGTTGCCAATCATTATGGTGTTTTCCCCCTCTGTAAGCCTTGTTCCCTATATCTTGTTCCCCATGTTTCCTGTTCTCGACCCTGCCAGCCCTGGGCCTTTGCTCTTGCCTCAGCCCTTGGATACTGTTTGCCGTTCGCCCGACCCCAGCTTTTTGGATTATTCTCTTGTCTATGCCTCTGATGTCCCTGTTTGCTGTTTATCGACCCTGCTTGCTTGTACTTTAAGTTTCCTAATAAATAGCTGCACATGGATCCGCTTCTCCTCATCTTACCCCTGTATCATGACACTATGGCACATTGCTGTAACATTAACAAGTTAATTGCATATTGCAATTCATAAAACCCTGTTGCTGTCTTCATTAAAGGTGATACTGAGACCTTCAGTATTGACAGAAAATAAAATAGATGCACACCTCCAATTGGTCTGCATGATGACATTGAAAACAGTTATCTATATGTGACCCTGCACCAAAAAAACTGTAATAAGTGTAAATTTTTAGAATGGTAAAACTCAAATCTTTAACTCTAGGAGAGTTGGAAAATTACCCTATTTTAAAAAAGTGGCATGTTTCTTTAAGACTGGTTTTGTGGTCTAGGGTCAAATATACAGATATTGCTTTGCAGTTTTAATGAAATTATTACTAGCGTAACTACTAGGTTAATTACCTACTAGGTATCAAATAATTTTAGTTCGGTTTACAATGATCTTTGTTGCCACAGATGAAGCCTTACAGAAGTGTATTTGCTTGTACGTCCATGCTTCTATTTGTGTATGTGTAATTGAGATTTTTTTCCCAACAAAGAGGTGTACAAAGGTTTAGCACATTATCATGCTGCACACACTCAAGTCTCCAAGCATCTGCTCTGGTTAGAGTGCATTGTGTTTCTTGTATGCAGCAGTGTGGAGTCTAGGTGAAGAGCTGTTTGGAAACGAATGCCTGTATAATCAATGAAAAACAAACAGTACAAGGCTCTGTCTGTGTGGGTTCATGTGTGTGTGTTTGTATGTGTGTGTGTGTGTGTGTGTGTATAACCCAGACCTTATGAAAGCGGATGGAGGTGTGTGTGTTGGTATAATTGTGTTAGTCATTGAATAGGAGCTGCAGCTCACTGAATGGAAGATTTTTGTATCCTCGCTCAGTCAAGATGTCTTCATCGAGTTGGAGCCGTGCCTGGCGAGCACTCACTAAGGAGTTCTTTTCGCCACAGCTCAAAAACCTCAGCAATGTGATCAAAACCAATTTCCCCATTTGAATAAGCCTGAACGCGTTTTCTTATCTCAGCTTTGCAGTCCAAGAATTTCAGGCTCAGATGATAGGTCTGTGGAATGGTGAAGAAACAGAATTAATTTTGAGGGTAAGCACCGAGCAAAAGCATGCTTTATGATTGTACCCTTGCAGGTATAAACAGGAGCTTCAGCCCACCTTGAAAAGGTGATTTCACCTGAGCACTTGATTTAATTGAGTCTTAGAGCCTGGGCCTGTTGCTTTGATTTAATACTTATTTTTCACAAGAAAAAGACTTGCATTAGACAGCGCAGTCTTATTGAACTGTTTAACATGTAACAACGTTTTTGTTTTGTTTTTTTATAAAGGAAGAGTTAGAACAAAAAAACCTAATCTAAACTAATCTGTAGTTAGTTAGCTAGTTATTTTGAGATGGTGGTCATAGCTGTCCTTGTCCTGAAAACTGTAAAATCTCTAAATCTCTAAAACCTCTAAAATCTCTGTATTATTAACAAATATGTTTTGTAACAAATCAAACACAAATGCTACTGACTTTGTTGAAATGTTTATATTTTAGTTGAACGATAAAGAAAACAGCTTTGACATTTTCATAATAACTCCTTATGGTTTATTTTTTATTTTATTTATTTATTTGTGGTGAATATGTGTTTGGTAAACATAATGGATGGTAAATGATGACAGAACTTTAATTTGAAAGTATCTGGGGCGAATGGGTTATTTCTGACACAACATTTAGACAAGCACATATTATGCCAATATTCATGAAACATTCACATGAAAAATTGTACTTTAGTTCACAGAGTAGGTCACATTCTCACAGGTGCACTAAACTCTATTCATGTTCAATGCTGAGTCTTTTCACCAAGGAGTAAACGAAGAACTGAGCTTTACTGCTTCGACACACAATCGACATTTAACAACAATAATCACGGACAAATAAGAACTAAACAGACAGGGCGATAAATATACATGGGACTACTGAATTAAACACAACACAGGTAAGGAACACAGGTGGGGATTAATCACCTAATAATCACACTGATACACAGGTGTCTCCTTTACCAAAAAAAGGACATACATGTGGAACTCAAACTGACTACCACACTAACACAAGAACACATGAGAGCGAAACTAAAAAAACAGAAACAAAACAAAACAGGCGCAGACTCTAGGACTGGATCTGGGACCGGCCCTCCTGGCCGTAAGTCAGGAACTGGATTCGGGATTGTCTCTCTTGGCCTTAAATCAGGAACTGGAATTAAGATCGGCTCTCCTGTCCTTAAATCAGGAACTGGAATTGAGATTGGCTTTCCTAGCTTTAAATCAGGAACTGGAATCAGGATTGGCCCCTCTGGCCAAGATTCAGGAATCGGCTCTCCCTGCCATATATCCAGGACCTGGCTGGCAGCTGGAATTCTCAGGGAGCTGGTATGCTTCCTCTGGCCACATATCGGAGGGGCGCTCTTCAAGCGTGAACATATGAGGCTCTAGGCTGAAGGCAGATATAGCCCTGGGTGAAGACGAGTGGTCGAAGCTCTTGAATAAGCATGTGGAGGATTCCGGTGGGGAGTGAACTGGCCTGCCTTGGATGGTTTTGGCTTGGATTGGACAAAGATTCTCTGAAAAATCCGCTTCAACACAGAATTTTTACTTGCTTACATTTAGAACATAATTAATTAACTCAATCAAAGAAAAGGCGTTGGTAGGAACTTCGTAGGAAGTAAGGCTTTTGTGCAATCCAAACCGAAAACATACTGTACTCCGAGACACTCATCCGGCCAGCTCACTTCTTAATTTCTAAAAACTCCTCCACATACTTTTCCAACGCCCGGCCACTCTGCCGCAGACGCATTAGCCTACCTTCAGCCATTACGGTCTCTTGTGCACATTCTCAACAATAATGTAATGCCCATCACGTCATGTTGAACATTTTCCCCTGTCTCTGCGTTCTGTTTGTTTTCACGTGCCATGTGCTCGTGCCTTTTGTTTACCTTTTGTATCATTGTGTTCTCCCTCGTTCTTGACTCCGCCCCGCTCTTTACTGTTTTACTCCCTACCAGCCGTGCGTGTCCAGGTGTTTCCCTTTATCCCTTGCTTGTGTCTTGTATTTAACCATGTCTTGTTCTATGTCGTGTGGTCGTTCGTTGATGAAGTGCATGTCTTGTCTGTGAGTGAAATCGTCAGCACTGGTTTGCATGTTTTCCAGCCCTTCTGTTTGTAAGCCTTGGAATAAATATTCACTTGTTATTGAAATCTTCTGCCTTCGAGTCTCTTGTTCACCATGGAGAAGCAAAACCACGACATCACCGCAGCGTCAGCGTGACAAATAATCACAGACAAATGAGAATTAAACAGATAGGCCAATAAATACACATGGGACTATTGAACTAAACAAAACACTGGTGAGGAACACAGGTGGGGATTAATCAACTAATAATCACACTGACACACAGGAACTACCAAAAAAGGACATACACGTGGAACTCAAAGTGAAATGAAACCGAAACTAAGAACAGAATGTAACAATTCAAGGAATAGTTTACACAAAAATGAAAATTCTGTCATCATTTACTCACCCTCAAGTAGTTCCAAACCTATATACATTTCTTTGTTCTGCACACACATACACAAAAGTTTGTAATCAGGCTGTTTTGGGTCAATGGTGACTTCCATAGTAGGAAAAAAAATACTATGGGAGTCAATGGTAACCCAAAGCAGCCTGAACTTTTTAAATATATTTTTAAATATCTTTCATAAAGGTTTAGAACTATAGGGTGAGTAAACAATGACAGAATTTGTATTTTGGGGTGAACTATTCCTTACGGTTTAGATTCTGCTAACATTTCTATTCTTTGCATGGATACTGTACATTGAGTTGGTGCTTTTTTTTTCTATATCTTTTCAGAACTTTTTCCACTGTCTCATAGCTTGAGAAGGGATGCTGGATGTTTTATTTTCCCATTCGCTCTCATTATGTCTAGCGGACTGCACATAGTATCACCCTGGACTCATTATATATTGTGTCTGTAGTGTATATAATGTGTATGAAATGAAACCTAATTTCAGTGATAGCTGTCATGTATAGATACATTTTCTGCTTAGTGTACAAGAAGGCTGCATATTTGTTGAACATGCTTATTTAGGCTTCAGGGAAAGATTGAAAATATGTAAATAACTAGCATTATTGTCTAAACTGTAGTGATTAACATTCCTGCAGGTGACTCATGAAGCTTTCATATTGACATTGCCCATGGTGTTGTCAATGTCAAAACAGATATACTGTATTCTAAACACACACACATTAATTATTCATTCGTGACTGTTTTGTTGTGATGCTGTTATGACATAAAAAAAAGAAAATAACTTGCTGAAAATGTTTAATTATTTATTTAATTAAGTATATTGTTAATATGCTCAGCTTTCAGGTTTAACAAGTATTTTCCATACTCTCCTTTCCCATGTTAACTGTTAGGTAATTAAGACAAATGAACTCATTGAAATTAAATTTTATCTTGGTAATTGATGTGGTCCAGCTTAACTAAACTGGTTCTCCTGTCAACGATAAGAAAGACAGATTACTGAGAGATTAAAGAGCTCTGAATCGAAGATCCACAATACCTAATTACTCACTTAGCAAATTAAATTACACATACAACTGGCAAACAAGATCACCAACAGATTTAAAGACATGCTGATCGTATCATGGTTGAATCTGGTAATTCACAGTTTGTGTGGCATATTGCAGCACAGATCGTTGTGTGTGGCTTTATAGATGTATTGCAGGAAACTGCGGCTCTAGTCTATGCTTTAAATGGTTCACCCCCAGTCTGTTCACTGACCATCTCAATTGTGTGTTCAGGCTATTTTTAGATATGCCTGATCCTTAAGTACTTTCTGATTCTGTAGAATTTTTCACCGGTTTCCTTTAAAGCCATTTCTGTATGATGAAAGTATGCAATTATTTGAATAAATATCTTCCATTATGATTGTGGTTTTGACTGAAAAATGTCAGGTTGGACAGGTTTGTTTTTACCATGTCTAAGTGGTAATTAGTTTTGAGTGTGCATCTGAAAAGTGAGCTTGTAGAAGTGGGCTAAACATAAATATTTTGCTTTCTCAGAGGTAATTCCTCAGGCCTGATGCTACCAGAAGTAGAGCAACCGCTGAACTAGAACTGCATGTTTTATTTCAGTGATCCAAACAGAAACAGGAAGAAACCAAAACACCTTGCAGAATTTTGAGCAGGTAAACTCAGGTAACATCACAGCAGGCCACACTTCTCATGGTTTTGTATAGCCCTAAAAACACGAGGAGAAGGAGTCTTTATTACTGACAGAAATATCGAACTCATGACTCTGCAATAGTGGAAGTATTGTGACTGTGCGAATAGTGAAAGTAGATTTTAGGTTGAAAGAACAGATGTATTAGCCTGGGCCCACCCATACTTCCTTTGACGCTACATTCATTTCGCGAGCAAAGTTAGTCTGGCCAAGCTGCCGGGGGGGGGGCTGTGTTACAGGGGGGAGCGTTCTCGTTCCCCGGCAAGCCAAGGTGGACTGTTCTGCCGTCTGCTTCAGCTAATCATTAGTTATATGTGTATCATGCTTAACTGATGCATAATTGTGAACAAGTTAATCATAAATTACTTATGCTTAACTAATGCTATATTCTTTACCCTTAAAATAAAGTGTTACCAATATATTCAATATATAAACATAACTGATAATATCTGAAATATACACATGCATGTATGTGTATGTACATAATAAGTATACACAGAGCACACACATGTATTATGCAAACAATAACTTGAGCCTGGATGCGATTAATCATGATTAATTATTTGATGGCACAAAATAATATAAATAAATATGTTAATAACTATAATAATATTAAATATTATTTTACAATATAACTGTATTTTTATTCAAATAAATATAGACTTGGTTATACAAAAAGAAGTGAAAACTTATTAAACATAATTATTATATTAGTGCCTATACATCATAACAATCTATGTTCTGAAACGTTCACCTGATTGTCTTGTTTCCCTCCATATGTCTGAAATGACTCTGCTGGAGTCTGTTTACATCAGTAAAATGATTTATAAAATGTCTCTTTCAGGATTTGTGGAATTCAAAAGGCTTGAGGAAAACAATCTCTGTGTCTTGTACCTCTTTCTGTTTGTCAGGGTGGATTACTGAACGGAAAGCAGTGAGCTGTGGTACAGAGAAAGTGTATGAGCTCCTAAAGTGAATATGACAGATCTATGAGAGAAAAATCTCATTTTTCACATTGGGGGAATATTGGCCCATTTAGGCCTTCAGTACTCTGATGAACAGAACAGCATTGGGTCTTTTCTTATCTTTTCTGCTATATTCTGTTCCCGCTAGTAAAGGCTCAATATGTTGCCACTTGTGAGAAATTGTGATTAACACATCTTTTGCTAATACCATGGTTCAATTGACGGCAGACAGCATCAGGTGTTGCATTCCCATGAGGCTGCGGTAATTATTCAATCCGTCTTGATGGGGATACAGTTAGCACAAAAACGTCATGATAAAAAAATCAAGCAACCTATTGTACTTCCAGTTCAATCAGAGTCGTGTCTGATGGAAATACATGGAACAAGTAATTCTTTTAACGGGAGTAGGGTTTCACCATAATTTCAGCTGAGCGCACTGAATGTTTTTATTCAGATGAAACACGCTCTTGAATATTTATTTGCTAAAATCAGCACGGCTTGAAAAGTTGCCTGTCTTTTTTATTCTGGAATTCTGCAGCCCATAACTTCGACTCATGAAAGGCCTGTTTTTAACAAGCAGAAGAATTGAGATTCATACGCCGTCACCACAGCACAGAGCAATGAAAGAGATTTCTCATTCTCTGTGCAAATGAAGTCACAATAAATGATCTGCGCTTCCCGACAGGAACCATCTTTAAACTTCGGAGAGATTCTCTGACACGCTCTCCAAACACACTCCATTCCTCTCAGCCCACTCCCTCCTTGAAATTCAAACCTTTCTCAAACTGAATCGTATGAATTATTTACCTCATATGACAGGACTGTGGGCTTCAAGCTCGGCTGATGGCGGTATGGCTCGGTCCGTTTCTAAGCTGTGTTTATTGCTGTCGTTATAACTCACTTAAAACACTTATTTCTGCCTTTAGCGAAACTGTCTCATATTTAACAGTTAAAAAGAACAATTACTGAATGCATTCTTGGTGTTCCCAGATATATATGAAATACATATTCTTTTGGTGTCATCTCTGAGTGGGATTAAAGGTGATGCAGTATAGCAGAAGTTCAAGTGTGAGTCAAAAACAGCTCAAAGAGAAAGGCTTTCAGGAGTCAGATCTGAAGATGCAGCTCAATTGCAAAGAGCACAGGGAGTCAGAGTACTCCACACCACAGCTTTTCAACTTTCATCCAAGCCACATTTGACTTTTGACATTGTATAACATTGTATATTATATAATGAATCTTTTCCAGAACAGTTTATATCGAAGTACTCAACGTATGCCAGTTATTGTATGCATTCCTTCTGTTGCATTGTACACACATACACACACACACACACACAAAAACATATATATATATATATATTAGGCCTGGAACAATACATGTATTCATACCAAATCGTCTGTATGGATATCTCGGTTCGGTGAATGCAGTCTTACAACGCAGGAATGTAACGCTTTTTGTTAACCGCCAGCAGAAGAACTGCGAATGCACACTTGAAAACAAAGCCCCTGAGACAGTCACCATACGCATCTCCAACATAGACTTAGAAGCAGGCCCAGATTGGCTAATCGGGAGGACCGGGGGAATTCACGTTGGGACGGCCCGTTTTTTTGGCCACGACAAGGGCCAGTTTTTTATTTTTTACCA
This sequence comes from Enteromius unitaeniatus, assembly GCA_032359435.1. Taxonomy (NCBI): domain Eukaryota; kingdom Metazoa; phylum Chordata; class Actinopteri; order Cypriniformes; family Cyprinidae; genus Enteromius; species Enteromius unitaeniatus. The sequence continues at coordinate 8,445,869 of JAUMHI010000063.1, read as the reverse complement.
TAGCCTCACTCTTTTTGTGCACTGAGAAAGAAATCATCATGTCTTTGGATGATTACACTGTGATAAACAGAGACCAGTACACTGCTCAGGCGTTTATTAATGTTTTAGGATTGGCCATGTTTCCTTGAAACCGCACTTATGCAGAGGAAAAAAGATGAAGCCATCATTAGAAAGTAATACTGTGGTTAAAAAAATCTTGCAGATAACTGTTATGAAGCGGACGGAGACAGAGGTAAGAGTTGACAATATCTTTATTTTACAGGATGAATTAGAGAACTGAAATCAGGTAGGCTCAAAAAAACGGAAATAATAATCAGTAACTTAGAGTTCTTCAAAGGATAACTGAAAAGTCTCTTTTCTTCTATAACAGACTGTGATCCGAGGGGAAGCACACGCACAGACGACCACGACCACACACCACAATTCCAGCAGACGAAGACGAGGAGATCAGGAGAGGACGAGGAGATTCACAGAGGACACTGAAGAATAACAGGCAAGAGAGACGGGTAAGTATAATAGTCAGAATGCGTTGAAAGAGTCCACTTACGATCAACGAACTCGGACTACTACTCACGGAGGTGAGTGGTGCTTCAATGTGGTGGTGGTGATTGCAATCAGATGTGTGCACAGGTGTGGCAGGTCAGTACTCAGGGGATAAGGATCGTTGTGTGGAAGTGAGGGTGGAGCCTGGTTTAGGTGTAACAATAACAGTGCAATACTTGTTTTATTCTTTATTTGTGTTTAAGGACTGGATATCTGTCAACAATTTTGCACAGAATGTATATTCAGATATTGCAGAAAAAGACATTGTGATGTGATGTTATAAAGCAGCTGTGTCCTAATGTCATTAGAAAGTTTAATGCATTTTATTTTAATCTTTATATTATACATAGAGCTTAATACTTATTTGTATTTATTTAAAATGTAAAAATAGTTCATTAAAAGGTGCTTGCACAATTGGGTCGTTTTTTGTTGGAGGTCAGGCTCATTCAGTGTTATACTAAAAGGCCTTTAAAATATAAAATCCTGCTATGGGGAGTTTTTCTTATCTGCACTTGAACAATAAATATGTATTACTTTTTTCATCTTTAACTTTCATATTAGGTCACAGTCAGGATCACTTCAAAGCACTTCAGACAGGTCATTACTGTAATAATGATGACTAAGAGCACAACAATATCTTATTCTATTCTATAAAAGTTGTGTATGATGTGTTTGATGGTGCATGAAATTCACACAAGAGAGTGGAAAGAAATCAATGTCCCCCTCTCAACTTTCCCATGTGAGTCATAGAATTTTATGAACTTTTAATTGATGGCAGGGTTGGCATCTCCCTGTCCCTAGCTTCTCTGAGTTCTCCATGTGAGTAAATCTGTACTGATGACAGACAAGAAATACTGGCCAATAAAAAGCAAAATTTTTAAATCTCCATTAATCTTGTGACAGATTTGTGATTTCTTTTCAAGAATGAAATATGTGAATATAATAAAACGTCATGTGCCGTGCACAGTTTTGGTGTGTTTTTGTGTTCACACACTGTCAGATTTTTCCAGCACTCTTTTTAGATCTGTCAATGGAGACTTAAGATATCGTCTGGTTTTGTTGAATCTTAGTAGGACTTTGATAGTTATTTCTTTAAGTGAAAGGCTGTTTTTTTTCCTCAGCAGATTCTAATGGCCACATAACTGGAAGCAACAGTTTGCCCTTCTCATTTTATATACTACAGTATAGCATCACTACAAATTAATTTTGGTCTCAGAAGACCCCTAAAGGCATTTTTAAAGTGAACTTTCTCTATATCATCTACTGCTTTAAGTCTGTATCCTTATCAAAGGGGACAAACTTCAACATTCCTTTAATTGAACAGGAAAATTACTAGTTATGTTTCTGTTTTAAGTCCTAGTTTTTTTTGTACTCTAACATTGTTGTAAACACCAGCATTTAAGCATTACAGTTACAATATAAAACGCCATTTCTGCTGTAATCGCAAACATTCTTCAGAAATTCTTCTGATGTTAAAAGAACCTTTGCCTCCATTATCGGGACCAAAGGTCCCCAAAAAGATAGTAATACCATTAAACTTTGACCTTGTGGGAACTTTTCGTTTTGTTTGTCCCCATGAGTGAAAAAATGCTTATAAATCACACAATGTAAGATCTTTTCAAAATCTAAAAATGCAGAAAGTTTTCTGTAAAGGTGTTGGTTGTAAGGTTAGGGTAGGTAGATAGAAAATACATTTTGTACAGTATAAAATGTATACATACATAAAATAAATATTTATATATTGACAAAAATATTACTTTATATATTGCATCAAGACACAGGGACTCTTCTAAATTAAATGTATATCTGACATACCAATGAGCAAAAATGTACACATTAGGAGAGCTAATGATGGAAAACTATCCTCCGCTTGCTTATTTATAAAGCTGTTTGTGCAATACAATGTGTGACGAATCAGTCGGAGTCGCTGGATCCATTTGCAATGATTTAATGTTCAGAATGGTCAAACAGGCAATGGGTCAGACACAGGTAACAACAGTATTGGAGGCAAAGACAGAATCGTAGTCGGGGACGGGCAAAGAGTCAGGACAGGCAGCAGAGAGTCAGAAAACCGGAAAACAAAGCAAGAAATCAAACACGGGTAAATCACAATGGAAAATAACGCTTAGAGTCGAGTGCCAGGGCAAAACGATACTTCGCGTTTGAATGTGGCAAATGTCAGGCCTTTTATAGTGCCAAAAGAGGGCATAACGGCGCGAAAGCGCAGAGGTCCGTGGGTCTAAAGAGTCCGGGTAGGAACTAAAACTCGGGAGATGGTTCCCGCTGCTGCCAGTTGGAGAGGGCCACAGAGGTGCGATCCGTGACACAATGTAAAAAGCCTAGTAATGAAGCAACTGTAAGTAAAAAAATAGCTGATTACTGAAAAAACCAACAACCCTGTCACACCCTTGTCTGTATTGTTCTATGTTTCGTTACTTCCTGTGTTTCCTTATATAATCTTGTTCCTGTTCTTGTTAAATTAATTACTTCATCCTTGCCAGGTGTTCCTCACCTGTCCTGCATCTTCCCTTGTGTATTTAAGCCCTTTGGATTCTGTCCAGTTCATCGATCGTCAATGTTATTATAAATGAAGTTATGTTGCGTGTAATTCTTGTCCTGTGAACAGTCTCTAGTAAAGTTTATGTCTTCCTCCCCTGCTCACCCACTCTTACAAACCCGGTCTCATAAAAATATGTACCAATAATATTGTTGCTGTTGTTTTTATGCCTGAATTACTATATCTTCTGGGTCTTGTCTCTTTACATGATTCTAGTATCTAGCTAAATGTATTAGACAGTGATTTAAAGAGATTATATTATTTGAAAATATATCTTTGAAAGTCATTGAGGTTTTAATGCTCTAGGGAGATATGGCACTCTACAGAGCAGATGGCAGGTGAACATAATCTCCCACATACACCTGCTTAACTTAGCAGGAGGTCACAGAGCATGTTCAAGTTCACCATGCAGAGATAGTTGTGAAATTGTGCAAGCAGTGGGGCATTTGCTAGTTTTCACAGCCAAAATCTGTATTTTATTACACATGCAACATTCTCATTCTCATTGCAATAAATGTCAAACAATTTAAGCTAATCATGGATAAGGGATTAAATACAAACTACAAAAGGACACAACCAATCAGTAATTCAATCACCCAACAGTTGTACACCTGCGGTCTAGTTTAATCAGCCGCTACATGTGCTCAAACTCACTCTGTGTTGTGAGCATTGTTGTTATTCTTCGCAGAATCAAACACTTTGGTTCATCATAGACTGTATTATTCACAAAAGATTGTAAGTTTGTTGTAAGTTTAAAACAAACCAAAAGACACAACAAAATACTAAAACTTTAGCTTAACAGGAAATCGGTGTAGGTTTATTGGGATAACTTTGCCAATGCAGCATACATTAAATGCAAATAGCTATACACTATGTCGATATAGCAACATTTTCTGTAATTTATACTACATATTGCAAATAGTAACAAATGCAATATGCACCTCAGTATTGTACATAATTAATCAGTATGCAATAATAATTTTAATTTAAATGATCATGACAATAAAGCCCTCTCTACCTACTCTACCTTGATACTTGATGTGAAACTACATTTGAAAAAAGGAGAAGAAAGAAGTCTGTCAAAGGTTGTTTCGAACACATGCTTCAAAAAGATTATGGGATGCAATCTACTATCTACTCCACTGGAGCTGTATATTGATAGCCATCTTTTGTATTGTTGACTATCCAAACCAGGCTCATTCAAAATATGTGCCTCTCTTTACATTTCTGCAGCACCATTTCTGCATGTTTTGCAGCAGTTTTAAAGTTAAACATCCAGGAAGTGGTCCGAATACACGGTTTTAATACGTGACCCTGGCACGTCTATGTTTATATAGGCATATATAAAATTATACTTTGTGTGAAAAATATTAAAAGTGTTCATTTCAATAGGAAACTGCAGCAATTCATGTGTACAAGCAAGTTTTAGGTAGATGCATGTATTTACAATTATCTCATTCATGTTGGTGGGACAATTTATTATAAATACTGTAGCCTCTGCCAACAAAGCAGGCTATTTGCACTTAGTGTAAATATCATCCATTGCTAAGAAAATATTATATTTTTTACTTTACTACTGCATTTAAAAGAACCGATTCAGGTGGACCGTTCATGTACAGTCCCAGTAAAGTATGACAGAACACATTAGTCTCCAACATCCCTCATATCCAACAATGCGCACAAATAAACAACGCAATCAGATCTCTGTGAATTACCCTGTCAGTACACTATTTACCCAGCAATATTGTCAGTCAGTCATAATCAATCAATCAGGCACTGCTGTGCTCCAGGCCTGAATGACCTTGATCATACTGCAGATGTCCTCAGAACTTCAGCTAAACACCTGCACTGATGTCAAGAATCAGTCATTCCTGCTGGCTCTGATACAAAAATAAGATTGAGAACAGCTTTTAAAGCCATTCTAAAAAGCAATTATGATTTTACCACTGTGAACTTTCAGATAACAAAAATGCTGAGTTGAAGATGAGGGACATAAAGGAAAAAAACAAATAGAAGAAGACATCTAGCTTTTAAATCACATTTCAGACATCAAGGTCAACACATCAGCCCTTATCTACGGTGGCCAAGAGAGCTCAACGCGCAACAAACTTAAGAAAACACATGCAAACAGAAGAAAACACATGCAAACTGCAAATTCTCACAATGCAACCAAACACAGAG
>JAUMHI010000063.1:8425867-8438007 GCA_032359435.1 Enteromius unitaeniatus | reverse complement strand
GCACCCCAACCCGTGGAGGAGGCATCCGTGTGTAACACAACATGCCTGGACACTTGCCCCATGGGAACTCCAGGCCGAAGGAAGGCAAGGTCTGCTGAATAGGCGGCAACATTCCGGGGAAACACCAATCTGGAGAGTACCGCGGTGCCATCCCCACCTCGGGAATTGATCGTGTAACCAACGCTGAAGCGGTCTCATATGGAGGAGCCCCAGCGGCGTAACTGCGGCTGCGTCTGCCATATGCCCCAGGAGCCTCTGAAATAATTTGAGAGGAACCGCCTGAATGAGTCTTGTGCCTGAATGACCTCAGACATGTCAGCATGGCCTGCGCGCGCTCCCCTGTGAGACGGGCAGTCATATCGACCAAGTCCAGCTCCTAAATAAATCGCTTAATAAATATATATTAGAAGCTGTCCTTTAGTATTCATTTACAAACCTGTACACCACACATGGATAATAACTGACCAGGAACAGAAAATAGAGCTGACTTGTGGCATTTTTATACGTTAATATCTTGTGTCTTGCTGTTTTTTGAACAATTAAAATTTCGGCTAAAAGTGTTTTGTAACGCAAGCATTACTGAACATGTACCGAGTAAAATATTACTGAAACTTGATTAGTAATGCCTTACACTACTGCATTACAGCAAAAATAGAGAAGAATGGTTGAGTATATAATGTTATTATTTTTGCTCAGATAATTCTCCTATCGTTGCAAAACTAAAGTTGATCCCCTGATGTCACATGGATTTTTTTACCGGTGTTTTTACTACGTAAAGCTACGGAGCTCTGATATCATCAAAAATATCTTCATTTATGTTCCAAAGATAAACAAAGGTCTTATGGGTTTGGAACGACGCAGGGGTGAGTAATTAACGACAGAATTTTCATTTTTGGAACTACAACTAACCATTTAATATGTATGGAAAAAATGCTCTTTGTTCTCTGCGGTGCCTCCTCCTGGCAACAATAACTGTAGCAATTTCAAAAGCAAAATTGTTTAAGGCATACTTTTTTGCGTGTTAAATAATGGGGTAAATATCAATAATTTGGTAAAGTAAATCTTATTGAGTGATTCATTAAAATACTCTCCTCACATTATTTTTGCGTCTGAAAAGGAAACTCCTACAATTACATAATAAAAACAGTCAAGCACAAAAATAACTGTCCATAGCTTTCAGCACTAATTCATCAAACCATATCTTTAGTAAAGCCTGACAGTACTATTTTAATACCAAAAGACGGTAAATCTGGCCCAAAAAAATATGGTCTAAAAATATGTCACAATTGGGTCATGTTGTCACAAAAGGTCAACCACGTTCCACTGTATCCACAAGTGTTCAATGTAGCTTTTTTGTAGCTAAAACTTTCAGGTAGGTAGGTGGTATGGGTTCTCCATCACACTTTTAACAGCACACCACTACACTGATACCAACAAATTCCAATCGTTTTGGGGTTTTGTTGGGGTCAGTGTGTTAAGCCTGTTGTTTTTTGCTTGGGCGGATCAGCCCATACACAGTGTCATAAAATCAGTGTCAAAAATACAATCAATAGTATGTTTTACCTTGCCTGTACAAAAAAGTGACTCTGCTAGCTTTACAAAAAGAACTGAGGTAAGTAATTCAGACTGACTATACATACGGATCCTCACAAACCTTATAACCTTCTGCATTTACCATACCTCAACATCACAAAATAAACTAGAGTCCAAACAAATCTGTGATGCAGCAGCAAGCAGACAGGTATACGTGGCCTTCAGGTTCTGCAGTAATTATTCTGCCTCTCTGGGCTTCTTCGGTTGGTGACTTTGTAATGCTAATAAATGAAAGCTTTCAAAGATAAGACCATTACTCTCTGTACAAAATGCAGAAAGTTTTCCTCACAGCGATGTGAAGTTTTGAAGCTTTGACCAATATCATCGAGGGAAATTTCACTAGGAGACTCATTATTTTACCTCATCAGATTATCATATGCAGAAGCCCAGAAGGCAACTTTGCTTTCAGCCGTGTGTACCTTAAGCATTTCTGTAATTGGCTAATTAAAAGATGAGGTTTTGTAATGGTATTATCTTCAAGAACCTACAATCAGATTAGACTTTGGTTAGACTTTAAATAACAAACCTATAACAGGAAATGATCATTTTGAAGCAGTGAATAGAATTTCTGTATGCGTTTTTGCATGAAACGACATAATAATTATTCTTCAGAGTACTATTGATTTTACCCCAAACTAAATGAAAGTTCTTCAGGTACTCATGCCATTCAAAACCTGCATGCATTTCATCCTTCTGTGAAACACGCACACATAAAATATACTTTGGAAGTGGTTTTAAACTTCATTGATTTTCTTTATGTGGACAAAACAAAAATAGCTTGTGTGTTTGCGTTCACCTGTAAGAAGGTCACAGGTTTAAATGACATGAAAGTAATTAAATAATCACAGAAGTTTAATTTTTTGGGATAATTACCCCTTAAATGGGTTACTGCTTTGCATTTTGTGTATCTACCTACCTTAATAACCATATTGGGGAGACAAAATCTGTAATTCATTTTCTACTCATTTTGTATGTTGCCATTTGCGTTTCATTACTGTTCAACAGTCTATAACAGGCTGCTTAAAAGTAGGATCCATCTTGATAACTCCGTCTAACAATATGCCCAACTATTGGGGGTATGTTGTCACAGAAAATTCAACATGTTCAAAATTCAACAGCTGTATCTATTTTTTCTGGACAACAAAGGCAGAAGTGTTGAAAAGCTTCTTTTGTAGCTAAGACTTCAAGGTAGGTGTCTGTATAATCAAAAAAATATAGCGTGACAGCTAGCCCCAGTCTCGACTATTTACTTCCTGATTATTCTTTCTTAGAACATGGGGACAAATTCATCCTTTATAAGAAAGGATAAACACAGTCCAATCGAAATCCGGTTACCTCGTGTTTTACTGAACAAAGAAAGGGCCAATCAATTCCAGACGATGCAGTTTGTGAGACACTTTTTGTGACACGTCAGCCACCAGTCTGAGAGAAATGATCACTCATGTTACCCTGAGGGCCACAATAAAAGGGAGGAAAGCTGGCTTTCACTGTCAGACTCTCTGCGCTATTGAAGCACTTTCTTCCTCAGATGACAGTTCGACACAATTGTACTAGCAAAATTTATCTGACCCCCATCTCTCCAGACAGACTGTCTTTCCCACACATACACACACATTTACCCACCCACGATTTATAGCCAAATAAAAGGGACAACAGCGCCCTCTAGAGCACAGAGGGAGAAGTAGAAATCAGTTAAGAGTCATTAATTGTGCATCATCGTCTCCTGCTGGAGGAAATTATATACTGTGCCTGCAGAGACACAACACCCACTACTTTCTTAGATGAACCTTCGGTCCCTTAAGATGAAAAGGGGCCAGTATCTCAAGAGGTTTTGCCAGTTTTGTGATGTGCTAATGTGTGTTAATATCAGGATTGTATAAACAGCTTTAATCCCTATGTGGTGTGGAAGAGCACTTCTGTGGCAGCATACATTTAACACCCTCAGTGTTTCATTGTGACTGTAAATCCGGATCAGAGAGGATGTCTCACAGTAACTGGATTACAGAGATCTGGATTACATTTGTCCTCCACATGCTTAGCCTGGCTTTATTATTTGCTTAGTACAAACGGGGGTTCAAGAGGGAAATAGAAGCAACAAGAACCTGGGAGCCAGTGTAAGTCATATTAATTCATTTCAGATCCCTTGTAAACACCAGCTTAACTGTGGCAACAAGCCAGTGTAGCTGATAAAAGATTGCGTGTGTGAAGTCAGACATTACCAGGGAACTTTTGTTTCGCTCTCTGCTGTTTTTAAATCAAAACTAATCTACTGCTTTAATTGAAGATAGGCTTGTAGTGTAGAAAATCTCATCATCTGATGACAAATTTTAACAGTTTTTTGAGGTCTGATTCTGAGTGTGAATTGTATAAAAGAAAAAATGTGATAAATGAATGGATGGATGAATGAATGAATAATGCATACATGAGCAGGAAACATTAAATGTTTAAACTAAAACCTCAAATTAATCATTTATTTATTGTAATAAAACATATTAATAGTGTTATTTACAAAACTGATATGGCCTACTTAGTGAAGAAGTACAAATATGTTAAAGAAAGTTAAAGATTTAGCTACTTTTAAAAATGTGTAATATAACTCTACATTATTTGTACATAACTTTATTTTTTTTATATTTATTCAATATTGAAAGCTCTAGTTCAAAAGAGGCTATGTCATGTTGGAAGGGCCGTGCCTGAACGGGTCGACACGGCTTGTCAGTTACTTATATTCACAGTCTAACATCTCTAACCCAGCAGCTTCGCTTCAATTCACACTCTGCAGCGGCTGTGACAGACAGGATCAATCCTGGGAGGACCCGCGATTCACAACTTCACTTAAGTGACTTAAAGCAGTTAATGTGTGAAAAATCTTCAAATAAAGAAAAACTGAACTGACTGTACAGGTAAAAGGATGGAGAACCCAAGCAAACAAGACTGCTGGAACTACAGTGACGTCCCTTTGGCAAAGCGAGTCAATGTTCAAAGAATCAGTTACACCTGTTCACTTGCAAGAGCGGTTCTCCAGTCAACAACTGACTCACTGACTCTTTCATATGGGATTCTTTGGGAACATTTGGAATAATGGAGTGAGTTACTTGAAGAGCTGAAATGTTACAAATAAACCGTAGGGTACTGTAAATGTATTATTTGATTGTGCTGTTATAAAGCCTATGAAAACTTTCAGGCAATTAGTATAGGTTACATTAATATTAGTATTATTTATGTTGATTAAATATATAAGCAACTTAGTTTCTAAATAACACTTTTACCCCTTACGAAAGCATTTAACCTTGGTTTTTGTAGTATTGCCTTACTGTGGTTATATAAATACGCCAAAAACTATGGTTACTATACATTTACTGCAATAACCATTATTTTATAACAACCAATAAATATGGTTATAATGGCTATAACAACCAAAATTACTTTTCGTAAGGCATTACACAAATGGCTATAGAAAACTGAATTAGTTTACAAATTCACAAACATCGTATTAATAAAAAATTAACTGTAGCCTGTTTAAGCAAATGTAGCCAATAATCACATTATTTATCCGGTTCTTTGAAACTTGCTGTATAAAAGAGTTGTTTCTTGGAATTGACTGGGTCACCCACTCGTGTAGCCTTTTCATGCAACCTGTTGCGTATTTAATCCAGCAGGTGGCAGCAATATAGTACGTGCCTTAAGATTGATGAACGTCAAACGCGTCTAATGGACGTGACCACGCTTCCACCGCGAGTTTGTGTCTGTTGTCAAGGAAGCGCGTCGATGGTTACCGAGTCATGGTTTCAGTGAACGACGATAAAGGCTTACCTTTGCCTGCTTTAATTTAGGTGTATTTCGTCTCAAACTACAGGAAGATATAAAGTTATAGGTAGAAGTGTTCTGCGCTGTCTGTCTATTTTGCTCTCACTGCAGCAATATTTTGACTTGAGCAGATCAATTGTGGTCGTGCCAGCTTTGTTATTCATCAATAAGATGCAACCTTTCTTGTTCGGATGAGAAGCGGGCAGTGTGGAGACTGTCATCAGCTTGTCTTCCTGATCTTGGGATGCCAGTCCTGGAGGACACACTTTGCTACTCGTATCCTTTTCCTTGTCTGAATTACCAGAGTCTATTTATATTAAGGTCGTTCTCATAGTTTTACTAGGGGCTCATAAACTGGGCTACTTTACTTTAGAAAAACATAATAGGCTTTATTTATTATTTTTGGCTTACTAATGATCAAATATAAGGGTGGTCCTGTACTGTAAAATGGTATTACAATAAAAAAAAAGGAAAGAAATCTATTTGAATGTATTGTAAAATGTAATGGTACCAGTGGTCACATCAATATCTTATATATAATGTTGAAAATCTGTGGAAAACCTAGATGTATGTTGAATAGAAAGTTCATTGAACAGCATTTATTTAAAAAAAAAAAAGATATATAATGATACCTTCCTTGATGTTGTATCACATTAGAAACATAAGATCAGATGTACATGAAGAGAATGAAGATGAAAGAGAAGCATTGATACAAGAACAGAGGTACTGTCGAACTCGGGCTCACAAGCTTTCCCTAGAAACAAATCGACGGCGAAAGTAAGTATGTCAAAAATAAACCAGATTTTATATTTATTTCACAGCTGTGTAGAAAATCTTAAAAAAGCATTGCTTTATTTTGAGATGTAAGTATTTAGATTCTGTATCATTTTTGTTTATTTCCTTCCTTATTTAGGTTTTATCCATTCTAAATCAACTTTTTTATTTCACTTGTTCCTATCAGAAAACATAAAATTCATTTTTAGGTATGAATGTATAATCTCTCACTACTCTCAATTTAAAGTTATGGAAACATTTGTGAATCACTTAACATCAAGTCAATTAATAATAGGCATTTTCTTGCATTTCAGGCAAAAATGAAAACACAAATTGAATATATAGTTTAATGTGTATAGAGTGAACAACTTTGTTCTTTGCTGTCCATCCAAATGATTTATTTATAAGCATGTCAACGTCTATTTCCTTAAACATTTAATACATTGCAACGTGGATATTAAACTACACAGCTCTAGGCTTTCAGTATATGGGGACTTGTTATTAGATGAGCTGGCAATAACAAGAAAAAGAATAACGTCAGCGTATTCACCAAGGAGGCAACTCCGCTAAAAGACTGCTGGGTGAGTGTCCCAGAGATCAGAAGCAATGCACAGCGGCTGAATCTAGTGTTGACAGTGAGTGCCAGATATACTAAGAACTGTCTCCATGCTGTTAATGACTCAGTCTGGGTTTTTGACCTGGTCAGTCACTGTGCACATTGAAAGTGAATCTACCCTACAGGGCACAGATACTGTTATACAATCCTTTATTTGTCAGCCAGGATTTACCAGCTTGAAATAGAAGCTCTAATCAGCAAGCATTACTTTATAGAAGGCATTGATGGTGAGGAAGACGAGTGCGTCTCCCCACTGGGTTCAGAGAAAGCTTGGACACAGATCCGGAGCTGTTTTTGTGGTGATTAAATAATTCCTGAAACATATCGAGTATATTACAGAACTTTCATGAACATGTGCTAGAGCGGGAACTCATTTTTGTGTTTATTCATAAATAAATTAGAAATGCTAAATCCCTGCATATGAAAACACATGCTTTAATTTATGTATTAAAATATCAGGTATCAGGGTGAAATAAAAACTGTCATAATGGAAAAAAAGCTGCATTAAAACCTTATCAAGTAGTAATCTTTTATTATAAATTATTTTAAAAAAGACTTACATTATAGGCAAGACCTGTGACTATGCATCAAAGTATAAATATATATATATATATATATTATTTTATTTATTTATTTATTTTTTATGATGTAAGGTTTTTTGTTTTGTTTCTGAAAACCTTGAAAAATTCAATAAAGATTTGTTATACAAAAATATAATTTTTTTATATTTAATTATTTACAGTTTTTTACAATTGCTATGACAGTTTTTTCAATACATTTAACAAGTTTCCTAAACTCTTAACACGGTTAGCACAACATCAGTTTTTGTAGACTATACAATTAACACATTTCTTGTTGCTTTGATACAAAATGCATAGAGTTAACACAAATTTAAAATGCTTGAACTTCTTTTACACGCAAGCTCAACCGAGACCAAAACAACAACAGAACTGTTGAGGTTTTTCCAATCACATGATCATATGTTCTAAAAGAGGACTCTTTGGGCTGATCTTGTGTGGAAAAAAACAATATAGAGCAACACAAAGGAGGAAAGAAACAATTTCCTGCACAAAGGAGAGGAAGACGAGTACCAGGATAATTGAGAGGAGTGGGGCAAGGTAGAGGGAGAGGAGTTAGAAAGCTTGGTGGCACTCAAAGAAGGAGCAGAGCTAGGGTAACTGATCAAATAAGAGCTACTAGCATTGACCATGTCATAAACCACGGCTATCATACAGAGAGGCTGGTGAACGAGTACAGCCAAATCTCAGCCGAGACACAGTGGCATCCATTGTCCATATTTTCAGAGAAACCAACAGGTATATTGCTTCTCCTACAGCAAAGTGTAAATAATTTTTTTATTTACTGTATTAGAGTGACTGTATGCCTCCGGTCTCTAACATGTAACTGTATTTTGTCCCTGTATTTTTTCCCCCCATAAACTGTACATTTTATAAAGCTACTCTGATATGGTCATTCCTTTTTTTGTATTGAATTTCTGCAGCAGAAGAAACAAAATGTGATTCTGCATCAGTTTAGTTGCAATTCTGACTGAAGGCTCAGTTGGTGCCCAGCACAGACATGCACTAGTTTCTGTGCCATTAACAAATTAATTTAGCTGAAATGCATCTGTTACAGAAGTCTCAGGTTTCTGTTGACCCTGGAAAGTAAACATCTGAGATAACGGCAGCTTGCCCAATGAGCTGATATCGCAAATTAGATTAAAGTCTCATTTCCATTTCAAGTCAAGTGGTTTATTCGATATGCTCCACACGTTTGCCAAAATTCTCATTCATCCATCTTAAAAATAATTAATTAGATCTTTAAGAGGATGGAGTGTGTGCAAAGCATTGTCTAACTGTCAAAGGTCAGAACATTTCCTACTGTCTGATTGTCTCTCAAGGGCTCTAGAGGAGAGAAGGAAACAGTGGGATGTTCAGGAGCAGAGACTGAGGGAGAATATTCTACAGCAGCGCCATCAGAGGGTCCAGGATGCCACAGAGAACTTCCAAAGAGCTCATCTCCCTCCTTCTCAGAGAAAAAGAGCAGGTAAGTTCAGCAAAACAGACTAATCCACATGTCTGCATGCTCTCTTTATCTCTTAAACTGTCTGTTAGTGCTTATTATTAGGTCAGTATGTGATGTAAACATCTCATCCTCCATTTAAATAAAGTAATTTGTGTCCTTCAGCAGCCTTTAAGAGAAGAACACTCAACCTTGATGAAGCACTTCATCATATTCAGGGCAGCCTGCACTTATACACTCAACAATCTCCATTTTTGGCAAGTGGCTCCACCATTAGTAGGTACGACATTATTAGCATGGAAATATATTATTGGTTGAGTATACATAACATTTTGTAATAATTTTTTAGAACTTTAAATAATGAAGTCCCTCTAAATAATATTTCATAATAAATATTTAAACACAAAAACTCAGTATTCAGTATTTGTGAAGTGCTGTCAAATGATTAATCATGATAACTCACATCCAAAATAAAAGTTTGTTCAATATGTGTGTATATTATGTATATATGAAAACAATCACACATGCATGTATATATTCAGGAAAAAAATATAATAAATATTATTGTATTGTATGTGTGTGTATTTTTACATCATAAATATACACAGTACACAAAGATATATTATGTACAGAAAAAAAATATTTTGGATGTGATTAATAGATTGACAGCATTAATATATATATGTGTGTGTGTGTGTTTGAGATGTTTGAATATCATTTAATATGTTAAGCATTATATAATATTGTAATAATACAAAGTAATAATAGCTACTTTTTTATTGTCTTTTTTATTTTAAATAACATTTCGAAAAACATTACTTTTGACAGCAGAGTTCTATACAGTTTTATTTGGGAAGCCAGATGAATAATTTTGGGCATTTGGCCAAGAATGTTTACTACACAGACAAAAAAAAAGGATTTAATATAATATTTTCATTCAAATGTTTTTCCCAACTTACTCTCATGTCATAAATAACGTTCTGTGATGTTCAAAACACTTTTTTCTTACTGGTGAAAATTAGACGCTCAAAGTTGTTTTCTCTCGGGTACATTGCAGTGTAAGCTTTAGAGGGATCATTACTACATCATGCTCGTCAAAAAGTAGATATATTAGAGCAGGTATTTTGAGCAGTAAAATTATAAAAAGATATGTTCTATATAAAATTAAGTAGACTGTATAAATTTGCAAAATAAATCTATCAGTACTTTTTTACTTAAGTCCATAAATAAACAAGTACTTTTGTACTTTCACTCGAGAAAAGTTGAAAAAGAGAACTTTTACTTTTACTGGAGTAACATTTAATTGAATGTATCTGTACTTTCACTCAAGTACTTAAATTGTGTACTTCGTCCACCTCTGAGTACTGTAAACACTTCTGGGCAGCATTTCTTGTATAAAAGATGCTATAAAAATATAGATTCATTATTATATAATTTCAGGAGCTGCACTCCCTCCCCAAAGCCTTCAGGGGGCGCCCGTCACCTTCTTGCCTTATCTGCAGCTGAGGCCTACGCCAAACTCCTGCAGGAGAAGAGCCTGAGCAACTTCAAGAACAACCAGCTGCTCTTCCTCAGCGGGCAACAGGAGACCCAGACTGATCAGAAGGAAAAAGAGCAGGCCGATCTACAGGTTAATACACTTTAGTACCATAATTAGTATAGTAGTATTTATTTAAATAACATTTCATACTAAATTGTTGCAAATGAGTTTAGTCCATCATTTGGAAGTTTATGCCTTTGTTTCTTTACAGTTACAAGATTGCACTTGTGACCAACTTCCTTGTACAAGTTCACAGTGATTCACTTGGGCCGTGATTGTGTGTGTTAAAAGGCCTGTTAGCAAATTTGCTTAAGGAGTGTGTGAGGGTTTTAAAATACAATTCCAACTATTGGGAAAACAGAACGACATTGTAGTTTTAGCCCAGGGCTCCTCCTGCCACAACACGTTGCAGCATCTTCTGAACAAACAGGGGTGTTTTAAAGAGAGGAACTCATCCTGAGGCTTTAATCACACAAACGCATATTAAAACCACAGATACACATTCCCCTTTCTCTATACCTCAAACAAACATTCTTTCACTCTTGCACACTTAGTTATGTCCTCTTACACACACCAGCTGGAATGTTACCTGCACTGGCTTGTAGCCAACACATAATTTAATACAGTGAACTGTGAACAGAGCAGGACACAGAAGGCAATAACCCTATTTATAGGATTGGTTTTAAGCTTAGGTATTCTTGGAAAAGTGTTCCATTCAGTGCACAAATGTAGTCAGATTTATGGAATGCCCTTCATCGGAATGTCTGTAACCATTATGCTCTATCCGCCTATAGTGTTCCACCTGGATATTTAGTACACTATTATATTTTATGATTTTAATTGCCTTTTTTGGGGGGCTAACATGATTTTTTAATATTTGTGACACAAATACATAAATACAGGTTCTTAAGAACTCAACTGTCTTACATAATTGTAGATCAATGTTTGAGAAGGAATATATATATTGAATTACTTTAAATATATATATAATTTTTTTAACAATTTAATACACTTAAATATCTTAGTAATGTACACTACTATTAAAAAATGTGGGGTCAGTATGATATTTAATAGTTTTAAAAGATGTTTTTTATGCTCATCAAGGCTGCATTTATTAGATTAAAAATCCTGAAAAAACAGAAAAATGTATTTTAAAATGTAATTTATTCCTGTGATACAAATCTATGCTATGACTTTTTTGTTCATTTGATCCTTGGTTAATAAAAGTAAAAATTTACTTTTAAACAGTAGTGAAACAGTAAACTACTGTAACAGTAGTTTTAAACATTATTATCCATTTTAAATAAATGCTTCTCTTTTTATTATTTGAATGATCAAAGAAAAAAAACTGATAATAAAACATCAGCATATTATGATTTCTGAAACTGACACTGAAGACTGGAGTAATGATGCTTTGTATCACAGGAATAAATTACATTTTAAAACAAAGAAAACAGTTATTTTAGTTTATTTTAAATTGAAATAATATTTTACAATATAAAATTTTTTTCTGGATTTTTAATGTAATAAATGCAGTCTTGATGAGCAGAAGAAACATCTTAAAAAACCATAAAATATCTTGCTGACCCCAAATTTTGGTAGTGTATATGTACAGTATATTGATCTGTCCTTCTATTCATTCACAGTTTTTTACAATTGCTATGACAGTTTTTTCAATACATTTAACAAGTTTCCTAAACTCTTAACATGATTAGCACAACATCAGTTTTTGTAGACTATACAATTAACACATTTCTTGTTGCTTTGATACAAAATGCATACAGTTAA
>JAUMHI010000063.1:8410996-8425767 GCA_032359435.1 Enteromius unitaeniatus | reverse complement strand
TGAGCATGAAATTAATTGTTTTGCCAATTGTGTGTTTTAGGTGTGTTGGTGCGTTAAGAGTTTAGAAAACTTGTTAATTTTTTTTTTTAAACTGTCATAGCAATTGTAAAAAACTGTAAATAAATGTAGCTGAAAAATGATTTGCCTTATAGTTAAAGATTAACTTCCTATGTTTTATTTTCCATCCCTCTGCAGCATGCATGCAATATGATCTCCAAAAAGCACCCAGTCTGCCAGTATAAGTGCTCTAATGTTTTTTTTTAATATATTGATTTTCAGGATTATCTTGATACCCCACATAGCGAGACAGAGAGTCTGTCTAGCCTGGACAGCCTGGACAACAGAGACACTCAGAAGACCCATGACACTGCACTGGTTTGTTGCTCCCACCAGAGCGCCACCTGTACCCAGTCTTTCTACCTCCCCATGGATCCCCCTAAGCTCCAAGACCCCAAAAATCCTCCATCACCATTCAGGCAGTCCAGCAACCCATGTTCACCATCTTACCCCTCCTCTTCCGTAGCAAAGAGCTTCCTGGAGGAGTTCTTAAATCAGGACAGCAAACTCAGTCTCAACTCACCCTCACCAAAGGACTGTGAGTCAACAGAAGAAAACCGGAGTCTCCGGACTGGCACGCAAGAAAGATTTGATAACTCAAAAGACCAGTTGCAGACCTTTAACACCCATGGTTGCCAAAAAGAGTTGACTCAGCAGGACTTAGCAAATAATTCAGAACATATGACTCACAATAATGACAGGAACGCTCAAGGGAACATTTTGAAAGACAAAGGATTTGTGGTTGCCCACTGCAAAACACAAGCCGTGCCAGATACCACACCCCTGGAATTCTCAAGCCTAACGAAAGTCTTCAAGTCAGAATCCAAGCAGCAGACAAGAGCCCTGGAGGAGAAATATGCTAAACATTTATCAGAAACACATACGGCTCTTCCAGCAAGCAGATGCAAACACAGCAACAGTTCATTCGAAGCCTTTTCCAGCTCCTCTGCCCATCTTAGCATAATGTATCGAACTGACACAAGCTCCCCAAACATTCAACAAATAGAAGAACTGAGTTCTTCACAGTCACATAAACGCAAACCAGATGTATATGTTGCCACAGGGCTTAAGATAGAATCCAAACCACTGAGCATGGAGGAGAGTATAAGCATAGATCCTAAAAATGAAACGGATGTCACCAAACTGGCAAAAGCTGGAATGCTGAAGTCTTCTAAAAGCATGGAGGAACCAAACAAAACATCTGCAGACCCTGTGACCCATTCTGCCCCTAACAACAATGTCAGATTCCTAAAAGGGATTCTTAAAAACCATTTAAAATCCAAATCAGGAACTGTCAAATTCACTTACACTCCTGGCCATTTGCTTTTCACCAAAGAAGTGGCCATATTAATCCGGGACAGCGTAGAGCTGGCCAGGACAAAACTCAATGAGCCAGACCAGAATAGAACCATTAAGAAGAAACTACGCTGGTTTGATGAGGTAGATGGGGTTGAGGGGGTGGACCGAGTGTTTAGAGACCCCAGCAGGCGTGCTAACCTGCCTCAACAAACCCATAAACAGCTCTCGGCAGATCACTTGGACCAAGTGAATTTACTCACAGGGGTATCAAAGAACATCTCCAATAAGACCTCTGCTGTCCCCGCTGGGCCCCAATCCACTAGACAGGCCTGGACAGATGTAGGGCCCCAAGAAAGCCGAATACAGGAGCACACCTCTCAAAGAAGAACCCACTGCACTGGGGGCCCACGGACTCCCCGGAGAACGCGCTCAGCCAGAGTCGGCTCGTGTCCCGTTACTTCCCGGGCCAGGAAGGGCACTATTATCAGACCGCAATCTGCCAGGGAAGCGCAACATGTGGCCAAGGCCCAGGGGAAGATTTTGGTGCCTCGACCCCCTCCAAAACCTGATGCTGTAGAGTGTAACTTAGCTGAGTGTCCCATGTACATCTCAAAGGAATCCTGCAAAAAAGATGGTGTACAGAGCAGACCAGAACTGCAGGATCTGGCCCTTTGCAAAGATACTCCAGATAGCCAGGCAGTAGATTGTAGGCCTATTCTCAGAACAGATGCTATCTGTGCTCCAGTGCCACCTGACTGTACCTACACTCATGAGGCAGGCATCTGCTCCCTCTCCCCTCCAGATGCCCTTGCAAACAATGCCAGGCACAGGTGTGGAGAAAACGGAATATGTTTGGACCGGACTCCAACAGATGAGGAGATTTCAATGCTGTGGCATGGAGTCCGGAGTGTTCTCGCCAATAAAAACGGTAAAGAAAATCCCAAACTCTGTATTTCTGTCCTGGCACATTTTTTGTATGATTCATCTGAGTTTAAAATTACACTAAGGTTCCATTCTAAGGGTGCATTTTTGTGAGATTTTTTATGACAGATTCTTTTCTACGAGCCCCTTAACTTCAGTCTAAAAGTGTGAACAATGGGACAGTCCCAAAATATGTGCGTTTGATCACCCACAAGTCCACAGTTTCTCCAGCATTTATTGCTACCCCAACTCCCAGAGCAGAGACACTTTGATGGTGTCCTGAAAATCGTATTTTAGACTTCCAGTCAAACTCCTTCCACCTTTTTTTTTTCTTTTTTTTTTGTGGTAGACAAAAAAAAATAATAAAACTAAATGGAATTCCACGGTCATTCCACTGTACATAAACCCACAAATAGTTTTTATAATATATATTAAAAACTGGAAAATGGTTGAAATTGCAATAATCAAGCAGGCTACATATGTCAAAATATAAATATAAATTACAGTACATAATCATTTTTGTAACACTTTAAGGGACAATTCTCAATATTAATAATAGGGTCATTAGCATGCATATTACTAACATAATACATAGTACTTATTAGGCACATATTAATGCCTTATTCTGCATGACCATATGTTAGATCTACCTAACTATTACAGTTTTTTTCAGTCTCTAACAAGCGCTTACCCATACTTCAGATACTTTTTCTAAACTCTTAACACATTTAGCACAGCATCTGTCTTTTGTGGCCATACCATTCACACGTTTCTTGTGGTTTTCACCCAATATGCAGTCATTGAACACATTTCCACAATGCTTGCATTTTCTTAACAGACAAGCTATACCTCCAAGCTAACAAAATTATGGATTGTTTTTGTAGTATTTACGAATGTTAACAAATGATGGGTAAATTGGGCCAACCACAGCTGATTCCTGTCTGGCTTTGACTCAGTGGCAAGGGTTATTATTTATTACATTTACACTTGTAATAGGAGTAAATAATAGGAGTAAATACAGTAAAGGAGGACTTTGAGGAGTGATGTTTTTGGAAACAGAAAAGGACAAACACTGTTATGTCTGGACAAGGAAGAGTAAGAGCAAGGGGCCCAGGGAGAGGAGCAAGAGCAGTGAGAAGAGCAGGAGGAGTGAGAGATGCAGTGAGAGGAGCAAGCTCAAGGAGAGGGCAAGGTAGAGGTGTAAGAATGCATGGTGGTGGCATTCCAAGGGCTGCAAGAACAGTAGTCAGTGATGAAATTTGTGGCATTATCATTGACCATGTAATCAACTACGGTCTTTCACTAAGAGAGGCTGGTGAAAGAGTGCAACCAAATTTGAGGCGGTCAACAGTTGCCTCCATTACACGCATGTTTCATGGATATTTCTTTCACTGTAAGCAATACTGTAAAGGTTTTTCATACTGTGTTTTTACTGTACCTCCTGTAGTAAACAGTAAAGGGAAAAACATTATTTGCTTTTTACTGGAATGCTTTTGAATGTGGACATACAGTTTCCAACCAAGAAATTTTGTGTCAAACCAGTGCATTGCATGTTTTGCATGCAAATACCTGTAAAAACTGAAACATAAAAGTCTATGCAGTTTTTGTAATGTCAACAATAGCCAGTATTTTGAACCCTGGTGTACTTTGATTGACTGCATGTACCTTGTAAAGTGAAAACAAGTATTATTCTTTGGCAGAATAATTTCATTTTGAGTAAGATTTCCAGTGTTTTGGTAAAGTTAGTGTGTGCAGAGAAAGATGTCTTCTATTTTGAAATGAAGAGTTAGTATATATTTAACAAAATGTATTTTTGAGAAGAAAATGATCTATTTGGCTAATTGTGTTTTGTAGTTGTGAGTCTGTGTTAAGAGTTTAGAAAAAGTATCTGAAGTATGGGTAAGCGCTTATGAGCGACTGAAAAAAACTGTAAGCAGCATATTAGGGGAAAACTAATTAGGGGTTTATTGAGGGAAAACAAATAAATAGTGAATATGTTTCCTAATTTAAAGTGTTACCATAATTTTAGTAAATATATAAAATACATTACATTGATCATTTAAATACGTCAAATATATCATACTGCATACAAACATTTTCAACAAAGTGTTTTTCTATAAACAATGTATATGAAATATTAAGTACACATAGAGAGATTATATCCAAAATTTTGTGTTGATCATATGGTAACACTTTACTTCAGAGAAGAGTTTTCACTATTAAGTAGTTGCTTATTGACTTGACTATCATAACATATAACATGTGTATTTACATTAGTATTAACATATTGGCTGTTTACACCTTATTCTACATCCTTAATCCTACCCAAAACCTAAACTTCACAACCACTGTACTAACTATTAATAAGCAGCAAATTAGGAGTTAATTGAGGCGGAAGTCAAAGTAGGTGTCTTTCAACTGATAAGGAACATTCCGGGCCATATACACTATTACAAAACCAATAGTCATGGAATCATCAGCTTCTTATGAACTTTCACAGCACCTTCTCATATAGTCCAATGAGTCGATTGAAAGAACAGCAGCTTTGTTTGAAATTCTTGGGGGATATTTTTCTAAAGCCTTTGGAAAAGGATTTTTTTTTAACTGTTGGATCAATAGAGTCTGTTTTCTTTGGCACTCTGCACATCACTGCACCACTTGGGATTACTACTCTGTTGAAATGGATCCATTTAATGATGGACTGTTGTTCCTCGGGTCAATTATTTCTAATAACATCAGGAAACCTCTACATTTTGAGACCTCAAGAACAGGATAACTGACCTTTGTGCACTGGGACATTTTAATTATACTGTCTAACGTCTTCTTCTTTTGTCTTCTTTTGTGTTCTGTGAATTGACTTAGGTGACCCTCAAAGTTTTCTTGCTCACAATGACCCGTTGTCTTCTTCGCCTCAAGTCTGTGCCAGTCTGTCCCATGTCACTATCAATGGTGATAGTCTGATCAGTGGTGTCAAAGGAGCCTCAAAAATGGGTGGATTTTTCTTGTCTTCCTCTAACAGTAAGAGTCTATGTAATTAATGATGTCAAACAGGCTCTTATAATACATTTATCTTGTAAAAGACCAAAAGCCGGGACATTTGCCCTTGCTAATGCAATATAAGTGATAAAAAATTAATAAAGACATGTCAGTTGCTTCGCTAGAGTTATGTAATGCCCAAGCTCATACATCAAGACATTATTTTTGAGATATTCAGGATAACTGGGTCAATTACCCATGGAAGCCTGTTTCCATCACTGAATAAAAAATAAAAAAAGGTTATTGCGACTTTTTTTCTCAGAATTGTGAAATATAAACTCGGAATTGCAAGTTCCAAAGTCCAATTTTATGTTCTCAGAATTCGCAATTCTGACTTTTTATCTCATAATTCTGATTTAATATATCGCAATTTTTACTTTATATCTCAAAATTGTGATTTCAAATCTCACAATTCTTACTTTATATCTCGCAATTCTGACTTCGTATCCTGCAATTCTGACTTCATGAATCACAATTCTGTGAAAAAAGTGAGAGTTGTGAGATAAATGTTGCAATAAACGTTTTTACTTTGTATTCAGTGGCGGCAACGAACTTCCGTAGTTACCTAAGGTAAAGTGGTTTGCTAATCACTAAAATGTGCTGCTTAGATAGGAATGTACTTTTTTTTTATCTGAGTTTCTTCTGTGAACCAGTGAGAAGTCCAATAAGGAGACAGGCTATGGAGAGTAATATGGTGAAGAACCGAGTTTCTGTGGAAAACAGCAGGAACCAAACAGCAGGACCAGCACAGAGAAAGGCTTGCTTCCCTTATCAGGTAAACATATGCATATTCTAAAGATATTTTAAATATATTATATAAATAAATGACTAGAGTTATTATTACTAGAGTTGACTTAGAACTGGTGAATTTTGCATAGAAGTATTTATAGAATTTAGTACAGTGCTGTTGAAAAAAAGAAACATTTTTATAGGTGTCTTTCAGCTAAATATAATTAAACTTCATTAAAGCAGCTCTTTGGAAGTTTGCTTACCAATTTTCTGGTGTGTAATTAAAATGATAAAAATGTTCGTGTTATGTTGCTTTTGGATTTTTAACATTAGTGTTCATTAACTGTTAACTTTGGGTTTAACAGGTCACTGAGCCGAAACCTCAACACCCAAATAAAAATGGTCATGCAGCTGACAGTGAAGGTAATTTATGATGTATATATTTTTTTTCTTTCTTTCTTACTCTCTTTTTTTATATTGGATAAAGAAGATCCAATGACAGTTCATAGTGGCAACAGTGGTCAGGCTCCAAAACAAGTGAAGATGCACCATAAAAAGTTTAGAAAATTAGTCCATGACACAATATCATTAATAGGAATGAACATTGCTTGAATTACATTCTGTTTTTGATATACAGTTGAATCAAATTTGAAATATATTTCACAACATGTACTTTTAAATACTTGTTGTGTTTATCATTTTATTTTATTTATTTTTGCGTGTGTTTGGCAGCCTCTAAAATATGAACATGAGGAAAATCGTTGATTTCATTTCCATGTTTTGCTAGTTTTGTACTGGAAAAATAGAATATTGTGAAGTACTTTAAAATCTTATTTATTGCTGTATGGGCAAAGATAATTTATTACAATGCAAACCCTGATAATTTTCTAAAATAATTATTTGATTAATTAAACAGAATTTATTTGAAATAGAAATCATTTGTAACAAAAAATGATTGAACAATTTACGTGTTCAAAACAAAAAAACAGGTTTTGAGATGGTAGTGTGTGTGTGTGTGTGTGTGTGTTTAAATCAAGCACTAGCATTCTTTTATTTTTCACTGTTACAGGTCTGGAGGTATCAGATGTTGCTCATGAAGCAGTGGACTATGCTCAGACCCATAAGTTCTGCAACGGTCCAACTGGTCCATTGAGCCAGAGAATACAGTCGCTCAGTGTCAGCGCTCTTTCACTAGAGGAGCAGAAGATCCTGCAGTCACTCGAGAGACTTAATCAACGTCTGCAATGTCAGTTTCATTTCAAAATTTCATCTGCATACTGTATAATCCACACAGTCAAAGCTTATATGTTTAGCACAGATCTGAGGCGAGGGTAGTACCTTTTAATTTTTTCCTATGTGAGCATTTCTTTTTTAATGTAGTCAAAATATCAACAGCTGTGTTCCTGATCACTTCCACTTGATTTAACAGATGTGCAAGATACAGCTGGTGGCAACCAAGCAGTGAGGGGCATCTTTACTTTGGGTCCTGCGTTTGTGAGTATTGCCATTGTGTTCAGAGGAAGTAGTCTGTTCCCTTGAACTAATGTGACCTGCTCCCCTCTTTCTGTCTTCTCATCCTTGAAGAACCAGACCGGTGAGACTGTAGGTGTCACCGTGCGTAGGCGAGGAGCCTCTGCTGATAATCGCAGCAGAACTCAACAGCGTTACTGACTACACCTCCCATGATCCACCACTCCCCACTGTCAGCTGCACTTTTTAAACCTCCAGACCATATGATTATATGCTGTATATTACTGAAACATACTCAAATACTTGATCTAGTGGTGTTGAGAGTATTTCATTGTTTTTAAAAGCATAGTTCACCCAAAAATGAACATTTGCAGATAATATGCTCACCCCTTAGCCAATCTAAAAATACAAATTAATTATTTAAACAGATTTGGAAAAACATAGCATTGCATAACTTGCTCACAAATGAATCCTCTCCAGTAAATGGGTGCCGTCAGAATGAGAGTTCAAACAGCTAATTAAAACATCAGAAAAATCCACAAGTAATGCTAATGCACATGACTCCAGTCCATGAATTAACATCTTGTGAATTGGAAAACATCATATTTGTCATTAACAAATCTATCGTTTATATTTAACAAATATCCATTAATCCAATGTTTTTCCAGGGAAAAAATTGTGCACAGATGTTTATAAGCGGAAGCAGTCCTAAACAGTTCCAAACTAATCTAAACGATTTTGATGCGAGAAGATATCAGGAGGACATTTTTACTGGAGGAAGTATTTTTATGAATTTTGGAGACAACAGTTTAAAGTTCAAAAGCCTTAATGTTGGATTTGTTTCTTACAAACGGACAGCTTTTCACTTCACAAGATGATAATCGATTGACTATAGTTTTGTGGATTATCTGGATTTTTTTTCAGCATTCTAACGGCACCCTTTCACTGCAGAGGAAAAATTTATTTTGATTTCTGTAAATCTGTTCCAGTGAAGAAACTAAGTCATCTTTTCAATGTAAATTTACATTTGTGAGTGTAGTTTTTCTTTAATCAGGTGTAATTTGTGTGAAATGATTCTGACAATGCACACAACATTTGTATAATATAACGTTTAAAGAAACATTTGAAAAAAAATGTATTGTATGTTAAGGTGTTCTTTGTTTTCTAATCAGTCTGTATTTAATTTTTTACCTTAAGATTCTAAATATATTTTCATAAGAACTGTATGTATAAAAGTATTTTTATTCTAAATAATATTGAAAAATAAATTAATTTGAGAAAAATAAAAAGTTTTCTTTAGCTTCGCTTTCTTAGTGCCAAGACAGGATAAAGGGCTTTTTTGTGTAACTTGACCTGAGTCAAGTGTCAGTTAAGCATAAAATAGATACAGATTTACATTGTATGTGTGGCATAATCATGACAGGTTTTTCTGGGTGTGTATTTTACGTTTGTGTGTGTCTATGACCTGTGTGAGTGATGTTTTGTGTTTGTGTGTGTGTAATCAGTGTATACATGCATGGGAAAGCTTATCTAGGTGTGTGACAGTGACGTTTGAGTGACTATTAATTACTCCAGTGCATTAGAGACTCACCACACAGGCTTTGCAGGATAATGAAGTCAAACTCCTGATGCTCTTGTGCCTTTACCACCCTATAACTGTCATCATGTCATGTAACCCCTTTGAACAAAACTCACATTCTTTTTACAAAAGTATTGTTCTAAGCAATCAGTTGCTACATCAAAGGCTACATTTTCAGTTAGCTTTTTTGATTATTGTTGCAGAATCTTATATATATTTTCTATTATTTTTGTTTTTTTACAACTTTTATATAAAACATTTTGTAAATGTATTTTCAATAAGTCTCTCCTATGCTCACTGTAAAAATGATCAAAAGTACAGTAAAAGCAGTAATGCTGTTAATTTTTCCCCTTTTTTTCTTCTTTTTTATTCTCTTTATTTTTACAAATATTTTTTTATTTTAAAAATTTATATTATTCTTACAAATATTTTGGTTTATTTCTATTTCTATAAATTCTATTTATTATTATTGATAATTTTTATGTATTCTTATGATGGAAAAGCTGAATTTTCCCATGGAAATCATTCAGAAATCACTCTGTTACGCTGATTTGCTGCTCTAAAACATTTCTTATCGTTGTTTAAAATAACTTTTGTGCTGCATTTTTCTGTCTGTGATGAGTAGAATAGAAAAAGAACAGCGTTTATTTAAAATTTAAAAAATAACTTTAGAAACATTCTAAATGTATTAGCGCAAATGGCAAAGGAGCACAGGACAACGAGGTAAGGGTGAACAAAAATTGCCACGGAGGGTGGATTTATTGACAAAATAAAGTCACTGTAGCGGGAGCTGAGCGGCCCCTTTAAGTCACTTCTCCCGAAGCCTTTGAGTCTCTGGGCTCTGTCTCTGAGGAGATGCAGGGTTAGATGGGCTCAATAGCTGGCTTCTGAAAAGAAAAACCGGGCGAGAACAAGCAGTTATTTAGGGGGCAGTTGTGGCCTAATGGATAGGGAGTTGGGCTTGTAACCCAAAGGTTCAAGTCCCAGGTCCGGGTGGGGTTAGTGAATAACCAACGCTCTCTCCACCTTCAATACCACGACTGAGGTGAGACCCTTGAGCAAGGCACCGTTCCCCCAACTGCTCCCCGATGGCTGCCGTTTGTGTGTGTGTGTGTGTTCGTGTTCGTGTTCACTTCTCACTGCTGATGTACAGGACCGGGTGTTCTTCGCCGTTCGTGACCTGGGACAGCATGCCTCCCAGGCTGACATTCAAGACATCGGTGTGCAGCAGGAAGGGGCAGCTGATGTCCGGGGCACGCTCGTTGGTGAGTGAAATCTTTCTCCGGTGTTCCATCCCACTTTCTCGGGCTGCCCCTTCCTGGTCAGGTCTGTCAGAGGGGCAAGAGGAAAAGTTAGGGATGAAACAGCGGTAATAACCTGCCAACCCTAAGAAAGCTTGTACCTGGGCCTCCCGGACGGCCTGCACCTTCTTTTCCTGGGGCTTGATGAGCCGGCATCCCAATTGATAACCCAGGTACTTGGCGTTGATGACACTTCTTAGGGTTGGCGGTGAGTCCAGCCCTTGTAGTTCCCTCAGCACCCTCCAGAGGTGATCAAGGTGTTCCTCCCTGGTCTCCGAGTGCCCTATCATGTCCATACCCTTTAGTGAGGTCTAAGGTGGAGATATACCGGGCCCTCCCCAGACGATCTAGCAGCTCATCTACATGGGGCATGGAGTAGGCATCGAAACTCGGAGACCTCGTTGAGTTGGCGGAAGTCGTTACAGAACCGGAGGGTGCTGTCCGGCTTGGGAACTAAGACGATGGGGCTGGACCAGGGGCTGCACAATGGTTCCATCACCCCTAACTTCAGCATTTTATGCACTTCTGTCTATATAGCCTGCCGATGAGCCCCAGGAATCCAATAGGGCTGCTGCTTGACAATCACTCCAGGTGGTGTTCGGATCTTGTGTTGCAGGGTGTTGGTCCACCTGGGCACTGGAGAGAACACATCAGAGAACTGACCAATCAGGTGTTGGAGCTCCATCTTCTGGGTGGCCAACAGAAGCATGTTCATTTCAACAGTGAGCGGCTCAGATGTTGCGGCCACCTGGTCTCTGGTCCCGATCCACTTCTTAAACAGGTTCACGTGGTACAGTTGCTCAAGGTGCTGTCTGCCTGGCTCTCACACCCGGTAGTTCACGGGGCCCACTCCCTCTTTAATGGTATACGGGCCTTGCCAGGTAGCGAGGAACTTGCACGCTGATGTTGGGACCAGGACCATCACTCGATCATTATGATCATAATGAGCATTATGATCCCATACGCCCTGATGCTGACATTCTGTGAAGCAGCTGGGTGGAAGAAAAATGTATTTTAAAAAAATCCAGGAAAAATTGTCAACAATTTTTTTTTAAAAACCTGTTGCCTGTGCTCTTAATTTGCCCGCATTCTCCACCACTGTCACAAATGGCAAAGGAGCACAGGACAACGAGGTAAGGGTGACCAAAGTAGGGTGGATTTATTGACAAAATAAAGGGTTTGAAAGTCACTGTAGTGGGAACTGAGTGGTCCCTCTAAAGCCCTTCTCCCTGAGGCTCTGTCTCTGAGAAGATGCAGGTTTAGATGGGCTCAATAGCGGGCTTCTGAGGAGAAAAAGAGGCACGTTAGTTCAGCGTGTTGGAGTCATTGGTGCCTCAGTCGTTGGTGCCTCAAACGGCTTATCTGGCCGCGAGCAAACGAGCTTCAGCTGGGCCCGATCAGCTGCTGATGAGCTTGCCGGGTGCTCCAGGGCAACCAGGGCAACGCTGATCTGAACTCACTTTTGATTATATTATAATAATACTTGTTAAATAGAAAGAGATCTGTTTTTTTTGTAACGACCACTACTGCTTAAATGAAATATAACATACTTTTTTTTTTTCAAACAATTAATTACTTTCTATTTAGACTTCAAAAAATCACAATTTACTAAATCACTAAACACATTTTAGACATTTCTAATAATAAATAATTCTTAAATTAGAGGAAACTGCACTTTTTACTTTTGTAAAAAAAGGTACAAAAGCTGTCACTGGGGCACCTTTTCAAAAGTTACATGTTTGTTCTTAAAGGGTCCATTTTTGTACCTTAAAGGTACATATTAGTCCTTATAATGTACATATTTTAACCTAAAAGGTACAAAAGTGTACCTTTTGAAAAGTGACAGCATTTGCATGACAGATTTCTGAATGAATCTCTCTCTCTCTCTCTCTCTCGCTCTCCCTTTTTTTTCATCTGAATGAGTTCCTTGCCACTTTTGTCTTATAATTTTGTCTTAGTTATGGTTTAAACCATCTCTTTGGCCAAAACGTCAGTTCATAATCCAAAATTCATTATAAAAACCATCCAAATGTCCTCTCACATCAAAATCCACCAACATATTTGTTTAGATCTTTTTTGCACTGCTTGATCTATGAATATTTCTCTCCTGATTGAAACAAGATGACCTTTTTGTTCATTACAAGCATGTTGCTTTTCACATCGAAACATGTGTGTATCACTTGTGTATATAATCAGTTGTTTGGACTGTTCCAATGAAGAAACTCTTCTTCATCTCAGCTGGACTGAGGGTGAGTAAATTTGAAGCAAATGTTCATTTTTGTGCAAACAAGACTGTTAAAAAAATTATTTTGATAATGTTGCATTAAATTACACATTTTTAAAATAAACTTTTCCAAAAAATCTATAAAAAAAACGAATTTATGAGCTACATTGCTCATATTATGATTTATTTTATGAGTGCTAATGTGGACATTTTGCCCTCCTTCTGCATGGCTATAACTGTAGTTATCTCATAATCCCCAGTCTACTGTCTGTGATGGTTTAATTGCAATGTTTTGTTGCATAACATGAACATCTGTCAAGAGCTGACTGACTGCTGACTGATACTATTATAATGAAGAAAAGGAAATTGCCATGCCCTTTCTTTTGTATGTATTCACTTCATACAAATGTAAAAAACTGATTTCCAAATGATAATGTAGCTTGTGTAGTGTAGATTACAGATAGGGTCAATAGAGACCAAACGTTTGCTCAAAAAACCAAGTATCAACCCAAAGCCAATCATGTCCTAAGTCAAGTTAGGTTTTTTTAGTAATAAACCATACCTGAGGTAATAATTTGTTTTGTTTTTATTTTACTCATCTCTTGTAGTCTTGTAGTATTAGTTGTATAGGCTAATATAATAAATAACCCATTATTGATTTTTATAGAAGAAAATAAAAAAACAACAGTGAAAAACAGAACAATGTGAAAATACACGATTCTGAATACATGAAATGAAGTTTGGCATGATTAGGAAAATTTTTGTATATAAAGTGGAAACATAAAATCCATCAGCAAAGGAAAACCTCCCCTGTTAAGTGGAAAGAAATTTAGGTGAGAAACGGCCCTTTAGACAGTACAGTACAGACACACAATGAGTCGAAAACCTGTTCAGCAAGTGTGTTCTTGCAATGCATTTCAATTTGTCACATTTCAAAGAGGGAAGGCAGCCTCTGCCAAATTCTTCAAAGGTGCAGGGACCTCCTCCAACCGCTGCAACAAGCCAAGGCAAGCTGACCGGAGAAGAGACTGCACCCTTCCCAGAAAGACCTGAGAGAAGGAACACCGGAGAATCTTAAACCACACCGAGCATGAAGCTATCAGGGTGTTTTTCTTTCTCTTTTGCATGAGCGGTTAAGTAAGCATTGGTATCGTGCAAGCCTGTCATGCGACTGAATTGGAAATTGATTGTGATTAGTATGACGCATCAACCAGTGTTCTATTGAGGAAAGCCAAAAGTTGAAGTTTCTTCAAAAAAAATAGGTCACGTTTGTTACCAAATATCTGTGCTCGAATAGAATTGCTTTTTTATTTTGATAAAGGCACAGTTATTACCTTAAACACACATTTTTTGAAAATACTTAATAGGCTTAAAAAATAATTTCAGTCCCCTTTTATTTTGATAGGAGGTTCAGTCTTTTACAATAACTTTGCAGGCAGATTGTTCAGATTAGTAGGCTAGCATTTGTTCACCATAATATTCAGGTCAAAGTGACTGAGCGAAGACATGAACATATTTTAGGCAATTTGCAACCAAGCTTTAGTTTTCTGTGACAGACAGAGATTGTCCTGTAGCATTTCCTCATATTATGCACCACGCATTCCTACCTGTTTACATAAGGAGTCTCAGACCCCCTCCTGTTCATCTGAACACAAAATCACATTTTTATTCATATTTTAGCTTTTCAAACGTTCAGGTGTGCTTCCTGTGCAGCCAGTTTTGTGGAGAACATTATACTGTTTACTCTTTTCCCTTTGTATTTTTATCAATCATCATTCATTAGTGACGGCCAACCGTTTTAACGTTTCTTTGGGTGGCTCCATGAAGCTTCCACTTCCTAAAGCTATAGGCTGAATCCCCAAGACAATGTTTTGTCACCTTTTCAGGTGAAACCACCTTTATACAATGCAGATTCTTTCCATGCAGCTTCACAATAATAAACAGGAAATTAACAGAAATCAATTATGCAAACTTAAGCAAATACAAGACGCATTTAAAATCTGCTGTGAAGCAAATCTAACAACTGTTGATGTGGCAAAATTCTTCAAATTTAAAACAATGATGACTGAATATAATTAACCTTTTTATGTATATACAAATAATGCATTAAAATGTAGGACAATAGTAAGTAATGTTGACACAGGTTTGTATAACA
>JAUMHI010000063.1:8385421-8410896 GCA_032359435.1 Enteromius unitaeniatus | reverse complement strand
CAATGATACCAGATGTCTTTGTCGATAGTCAAGACGATATTGGGCTCATTCTCCTATTAATGTATAAAATTATTATTATTAAGTAGCCTATTATTATTGGGCTACCATTATCAAATTGCCCCACTATTTCACTCAGCGCCGCACATACACGCAAATTAGTGCTAAAAGAGACATCTTTTTAACATCCTTAACAGCTATGTTTTCTTTTTCGTTTTCTTTTACAGCACATTAACTAAAAAACATTGTTGCTTGTTCTTCATCATTGATATAATAATTTTGAAAAATGCAGTTAATAATTTATCAGTCTAAAACAGGGCTCGTCGTGGGACGCGTGGTCCGGAGCAACCCTAATCCATATGGATTTTTGTTATTCCACTAATAAAAGAGTGGACGGGTCTGTTTAATGTTATTCATAAGAAATCGAAAACTAACTACCATTGTAAACGTATAGCTTAAGTAACTGTATTGTAAAGTATTTTTGGAATTTTTAAAAACAGCTTTTAAAAACTACTTTTCTATGTTTTGGGCTCAGGAAGATTTTTTTAAATGAAGAAATTGGATCCAAATGTATCCAATTAATTGCATATGTAAATGAATAGAAATAAAAACATGTAAATATTTAAAAAATATATACTGTATGTGTGTGTCTTTATAGATACACAGTACTAGGGTTGTGACGAATGATGATAGTATCGTGCATCAATGATATTCAGAGATATCGCCTGTGACTGATGCCTTTGATGATAGCAAGGCCATTATCATCATCATCATATTTGTTGTATTATATTATTTTTTCCTTCTTTTTTACAGTATTGTATGTTATTTCGATTACGTTGCCTTTTATGAATGCAATGGCCTATATATATATATATATATATATATATATATATACACATGGAAAAAACATTTTCATGAATTTTGCCTAAATAAAATACACTAAAATAATACAAAAAATCTGACCCCAATAGGGCATATTACTGTTATTATGATTGTTAATGGATAATACAATTCTTTATATAACGCACAGTATTTTGGTCATACACTACTTATTTGGTTTAACTCGCGTTTGAGCCTAAATTGACGTCGTGCGTTTACGACATGAGCCGAAGACCCATTTTGACCCATTTCCTGGTTAAAGTCATTAGTTAGATTACAGTGGCCTCGTTTTTGTAATGTTTAGTTTCCCAGGTCAGGGTGGATTCATTTCTCAGCTCATCTAGTGTGAAGCATTTACTTTGAGCAAATGTGTGTTTGTCAAGCTTGGCCTTTATTGACCACGCACAAACAAGCCCCTTTCCTGTTAGGGTGTCATCTGTGAGTGTGTGTGTGTGTGTGTGTACATATAGAAAGCAGAGTTAGCCAGACCAGTGTTTACCCAGTCCTAATGTAACACCTTTGCCCCAGACATCAATGCTCCTCACTGTGGAACAGACAGCCTCAAGAAGAACCCCTGCCTATGTATTCAGAGCAGGGTCTCGTTTAAAGCGCTCTTTACATTTACCAAATAGCACAGGGAGTGTGTTGAATGTCACATTCAACTTCACGCTGTTTTGTTTTTTGGTCATTCGCAGCAGTTTAATGGTACGTTTTCATTAAAAAGAAAAAGATACATGATTTAAGCGTTAAAATATAGCTTACCTACCCCTTCTGAGAACTCTATAACCTTTCCCCAAGTTTCTCTCTCTCTCTCTCTCTTGCTTTTTCTGTTAATTCGCTGCTTTGTCCGCTGACTCCTGTGATATGAGCCCTCCTTCAAAGAGGAACTTAAATCCGGCCAGAGGTCAGCAGGCCGCTCAATAATCTCTCCTGATGATGTCCTGCTGACGGAAGCTCAGTCACTCATCCACCCGACCTGATGCACACTCGCTCGCTCGGCCATGAGGGACAAATGGAGAGCTGACTGAGGCCTGATGTCCTCTTCCTGTCCTGACTAGCAGCGTTCAGTCATTCATAATGGAGGACTCTGTTTAGCCTCATCAGATGCAGTGTGTGTTATGCTAAGCTAATATACAGAATCTTTGAGCATGCAGTTGTAGTGTAGATCATTTTAATAAATAATATTTTTTTTTTATAATAATTTATTTATTATAATTTTAGCTGTTTACTAGTAACAGACATGAACTACTGTTCAAAAGTTCTATAAGGTTTCTTATTAAAATCTGTAAAAATAAATAAACAAAAACAATAATATTATGAAATACTATTACAATTTAAAATAACTGTTTTCTAATTAAATATATTATAAATTGTAATTTATTCCTGTGATTTATTTTTCAGCAACCATTATTCCATTATCGATCAGAAAAGCATTCCATTTTTTCACGTAATAACATTTCTTGTACTTATCAATTTTGAAAACGGATGTGCTGCTTAATATATTTGTGAATAATGTATTTTTTTGTCAAACCTCAGACTTTTGAATGTGTGAGATCGAGGTAATTGTATATGTAATAAATTATAATATTTTCGTTACTTTTAAGCAAAACAAATATTCACTGACCACTAATTTAAAGAATCTTTATAGTTACAGTGTAATATACAGTACAGTATTTACATTACACATGTACTTAATATTTTTAGAGTTTGTCTTAGGGTTATTTGCATGTAGTTATGCATCATTTATTGTTATTATAGTCCTTGTGACATGTAACAAGGACACCTTAAAATGTTACTGAATATTCATATGAAATGCAACTAAATCCTAACCTGCAACATCTGTGCAATCCTGTCCAATATTACTGAAAATGATCTCAGTTCATCCCTCAATTAAAAAAAAAAAAGTTAATTCATCTACAGAATATTTTTAAACCGGTAAATGGATGCTGTTTATGCAGCTTAAGTTGTATTTTATCTGAAATATGCTACTAATAATTCTCAGGTGAAAGTAAGTATAATGCTAATTTTGGACAAAGACTAGGGAGAGAGAATAGGGAATGCTGTCTTGGCGCTTTCTGCTGTTTTGAATACAGCTCATCCAGTATATTCCCCATATTTCGAGGTCAAATATTTCTTATTTCTTAGGCAAAGTGGAAAACATGCAGAGCTGGTGAAGTTGAGTGCAACTGTGAGAAGCATTCATCGCAGCACCTCAAGCTCTGCTGTGTTATAAATAACTGCAGCACAATAAACAGGGCCCTGATAATTGGGCCATCAATCATGTCGAGCGCTTGGGTGGGTCTAAGCCCAGTTCCATGAGCTCGCTAACCTCCCCTCTCTACCTACCCACCTCCTCCTCGAGCGCTCTCTGGTTTCATGAGCAGTGATAACAGCTGGAGAGCAAATCAGGAAGTGAGCTTCTATAGAGCACTGTCTCCTTTAGTGTCATGGAGTGATTCCTGTGTGGTCATGGCTCAATGTGATTTTGAGTGCCAGAATCCCCACCTCCACTCTGCTTGTCTATTGGCTATAAAAGCAAAAGCCTGCTACCAGGGTTGTAGACCTTTCTTTGTCTGTTTGTCATTCTCCCAGTCTGCTTAGTCTGGGATAGAAGAAGGGCTGCAGAAAGAAGGTTGCAGTCGTCTGGCCGATGATGTTTGAAGCTCTGGAGGGTGTTTGTGGGGGTCTCTTGAGCGGACGTCTGTCCTGTCTATGCTTTTGTCTCCATCTCTGGCCCCATAATCTTCAATAACGCCTCTCAGCTGGTGGCCCTTAGTGATCTGTAATGGCCTTGGGTGGCGATGATGTTTTTCCGGTGGGAGTGTGGGATACCGTTGCCATAGGTGTGTTGGTGTGAATGAGCAGTCAGCCTCATTAAACTGCATTGATGAGGGAACTTAACTGGTTACTTATTACTGCACTGTATATATAAAAAAAGTACAGTTGTTAGCAACACATTCAAATACATTTCATTCGGTGTGTTACTTGCCGACTTTATTTTGTACAATTTTTATAGCAGTTTCTTAGTGAAATGTACATTTTATTCCATATTTGAGAGAATGACAATGAGCTTTATTGCCAGGTATGTTTACACATCCGAGGAATTTGTTTTTGTGACAGAGCTGTGCAGTGCAACAGAAACAAGAAACAAATAAAACAAATAATTATATATATATATATATATATATATATATATATATACAAAAAAAGTGTACAAAATATACACAAATCTTTACAAAGTAGCACAAAAACACAATAAATAATATAGACATTTAGTAAGAACTGGTGTGAAGTGTTTGTACATGTGTGATGATAGAATTTGGATCAAGTTAAATTTTCTTCATTTTCACATCCGTGGTAAACAATTTGATAAAAAAGGATGACCAATATGAAAAAAAAAAAAGATTAATCGCGGAATAAAAGTTTTTCTTTCCATAATATATGTGTGTGTGTGTATAAATATATATATAAATGCGCACACACATACAGTATATATTTTTATATATATATATATATATATATATATATTTAATACATAAAAAGCAGTAAATATAGTCCTTTACATATTTGTGTGTGTGTATTTATACATAATAAATATACACAGTAGTCACACACATTATGAAACCTTTATTTTGGATGTAATTAATCACGGTAAATCATTTGTCAACGCTAGAAAAAAAACATACAAAAATTTCGGACCTTAAGGCTTCAGTTCATCAAATGCAGGTTGGCATCATGAATAAATGGCAGGCAAAGTATTATATGCATATGGATTTCACCATTATTGTTACTCTTGGCTGCTTTTTGACTATCCTCTCATTTTCCCGGTACTTTCCCGCTGGGTAAAGGGAAGCTAGTCTGCCTCATTTGTGAAGTGTGTTTGTTCGTGTGTGCTGGAACTGCAGAAAGAACATTGCATGAGCAGACGCTCAAGAGTGACGCAATGGTAGGGCTCTGACCCAGACTGGATGGTGTGCTTTTGACTACAAAAACACATTTGCTCTCTTCCAAACGCTAGAGAGCTGCTTCTAAAGACAGCAGCATCACAGACCAAAAATCTACATAATTATGCTGCCTTCTAAGAGATCCGTCACAACGGCATCAATCCTATAATGCATCGCCATGAGGTCAGTACTAAGCCGAGAGTCATGTGTTTATTTTGTAAAGTTGCTTACTATAGTGCCCTCCAAATCAGCGTGCAGAAGTTCTGTGTGCAGTGGCCTATGCCACCTCACTCGATTTTGGAACTAAGCTAATCTTTCAGAGATTTTTGCTTCCAAACCGCTGCCAGAAAACAGCACGGTGCAAGTAAGCTGTCGCTTGCGTTGGTTACGGTCAATAGTTTTCGTTCTGGATCGGCGTGACACTGAATTAAACATAAGCATCAGTGTTTCGCATGGAAAAGGCACTAGCTCGGGCTAATAAAGCCCACCTGTGTGAGTACGCCTCTGTCTGCCCTCGCTGAAACCCAAGAGGAGATCTTCATACTCGGCATCCTGTGCTCCAATTAAAATGAACTCACACTGCCTCTCCCTCTCTCCCCCCGTGTCTCTGTCAGAGTTTCCAGCAGCAATAGGAGGGGGAGGATTGGGGTGACATAAAGTGTAACAGGACCACGGCGATCCACTCAGCCAATGGAGTTCTGAGGGATTGCTTCCGCGCTGTTTTTTTTCCTCCTCCTTTTCCTCATCTGTGGCCTTTTCTTTTTGTTTGACGGTCATTCGGCCCTCCCCCGTGACCCTCCTGAAGAGGCCCCCTGTTCCTGTCCGTCTGCTGCGGCCTGGGCTGTTTTCCTGGAGTGTGTGTGTGGGTTGGGGGTAGGGTGGCTTACTGGTAGGTGGGTGGGAGAGGGGCAGTTTTTGGCAGATCCTTTGATCAGTAAAGCATAAACAAGAGGGAGCTTAGAGAAGAGGGGGTGGTGAAGTGCTGAGTCAGTCGCTCTCTTTCTCTCTCTCCTCTTTTTGTTATTCTTGCTCCCTCCCTCTCTCATAAGGCAGCGATGGCGGAATGGCAACTAATTGGTGGCAAAGAGAAAGTGACGGCAGGAAAAAATGGTCACCGGGTTGTGTTTATGATGGGAAAGGGCCTTGTCAATTCGGTATTGCAAACAAATCCTGTCAGAAAGTTGCAGAAATCATTTATCCACAAGGTCAAACGTCCTCCCAGGCTCTTTTTTTTTTTGTCCTGTGGTTTCTTTTCCAGTAGACTAGTGGTCAGCCATCTATCTATCAAGACTAGTGTCCAAACACAATGGGTTTTCAAACAGCTGATGCCAATATCAAGAGTTCAGAAAAGTTTATGGTCTGTATAAAGCTAGTATATTAGTATACATTGATGCCCATGTAATATAAATATACACCACTTTTCAAAGGTTTGGAAATTATTTCTTATATTCAGTGAAGGATGCATCAAATTGATTGAAAGTGACAGGAAAAACATTTGAATGTTACAAAAGCTTTCAATTTCAAATAAATGCTATTTTGTTTTGTTTTTTTTACTTTGTTGATCAAAGAGCTTCGAAAAAATTGGATTCTGAAGGATCTGTACATTAATTATATTTCACAGTTTTACTTTATCAAATTAGTATAATATATTTCTTTCAAATGTTAAAAAAAGTACATTAACAAAAAAAATAACAAGACATCTTATAGACAGTAAAATTGTGTTCTGTATGATAATAAACCTTTTTGCAAATAATTTATTTGTAAATTAAACAAGTATACGTAAAATCTAGGGATGCACCGATACTGATCGGCCGATATGTTTGTGCGTTTTGTCAGTCAAGCCAGTCCTGGAATGAGCGGTAAATAACCAAACGGCTGTGTGGTGTATATACGGCTCTATGTGAAATCACACACTTAATGGCACTGACGAGTTGCGCAAAACCACGCTAATAATGAACATGGTTATGGTTTTAATCAGTAAACAACGGCTGTGTGTGGTATATATGGCTCTGTGAAACCACGCATCTGATGACATGATGGATCGCATGGAACATATCAGCTGATCAGTATCGGTGCATCCCTAGTAAAATCTTCTTTATAGAAATGGTAAGGCACTAAAGTTTCAACTACGAAAAAATTAGGAGATTGCAATTTAATGTACTTATTGACAATCCTATTTATACATAATTTAATTATATAATGTAAATAAGGTTTATATCAATTGTTAAAATTACAGAAAAAATGTCATATTTTTTAATAGAATTGAACTTTTTGGGGGGATTTAGAAACCCACACAAGAAAGCTATTTTGTAGCCAATCAAACATGTTTATCAGTCAATGCCAAAAATCTTGAAATAGATTTATTGGTTTGCCACTAGCCAGGATGCTCAAACATAGGTTTAGTGTATGCAAATCTTATGTTTTCAGTGGCAAAAACTGTCTTAAATAGAGCTAGGGGAAAAGAGGAGCAAGTGAATAGCATTTAGGGTTTTGGGTCGTAGCTCGGTCTGAGCTTTTGTCCAGCAGGGGAAAGCTTTGTAAAACTGGCGCCAGATTGTTAAAGAGCCTGACACTTCAGTGTGTTGGAACAGGCAGCGAGAGAAAGAAACCTCCTGGGAGGAGACCCATGACTGACCCTGCCTGAATGTACAGGCCCTCGCTTGAGAGAGAGAGAAAAAAAAAGAACGGGAGAGAGAGGGGCCTTTTCCTGTGTTAACTCTACATCTTAATCGAACAACAAGCCCCGACAAAGCCGTCATTAGAAATGCCTCTACACCGAGCGCTGCAGCTCACTGCAGAGATGTTTCACAACTGCCTGGTTTGTCCTGAAGCTACAGAAATCGTATTTTGAATTAAAAACCTAAATTGCACTGGCTGTAGTTCCATAGACCTGACAGAACGTGCAGCGCCTCATATCGCAGGTCTTTTGAGCCGCCTACTCCATCTCCTAACACTGCTCGTAAATTGCGTGCGTGTTCCTTCAGGACACCAAAACCGTTTTCTTGGAAGACTTTTTGTTTCGAAGAAAATGCGAAGATTAGCAGCTAGTGTTTAGGAAGGAGAGATGGCATGTCAGGTTTTATCTTAAGGAAGCTGCGAGATTAGATCATGAAATGTGTTGATAGTATGCTGGAAAGTCTACGAGGTAAATAGTTGCCTTCAGGACATTTTGTTGGAAGACTTGATATGATGAAGCCGAGAGATTTGATCGTGATGCACTATTGAAAGTGGAAAAGGTGTCATAGAAGAACCTTTTTGTCTAAATGGTTCCTTAAAGGACCATTCTGTTTCACAAAAGGTTCTTTGTGGCCGAAGAAAGTTCTTCAGATTATATAAAGGTAAGAAAGAGATGGTTCTTTAAAGAACCTTTGTCTAAAAATGATTCTTTGTGCAACCAAAAATGGTTCTTCTGTGGCATCGCCTTTTATTTTTAAGTGTAGTATGCTAGAAAACATACGAATGTTGGTTTTTGAAGGTTCAGGATTAACTTGTTTCTTTTGGTTGTTCGAATGAAAGTACATCTGTTGGGTATTCATGCTGAGATTGAGGCAAAAAAGCCCCCTTTTTAACCTTTTAGTGATAAACTGCAGTGAAAAAGAGAACAACAGTGCGTCAAGCAGCACCCTGCTGTCTAAAATCTGAATAAACAGAAGAGTGTGAGCCTGGCTTCAGTCCCTCCTTTTTAGACTTGTTGATTTGTTTTCCAGTAACCGTGTTATTCATCACTGACCTTACACAGTAATCGGTGACTTAATGTGCAGATGACACCAGTCCACTGAACGCAGGCAAATCGCATGTAAACTCGGTCAAAGTTCACACAGCGGCCTACGGCTATCCACGCTCCCTCCTCCACAGCTATGCATCAGCAGATCTGACACAAGAGTGGGTGGCAATTGTAAAGTTTATGAAATGGACTTTTATAAGAACCTATTTTTAGCAGCCAGGGCAAGCGAAATGAATGGGAGTTTCATTGCTGACAGGACAGACCATCATTTACGCTTGCTTGCGGGAGGCTTCGGAGATGTTTGGTTCCTGCTCGCTTTTGCTTATGCAGATTAAAGGACTGTGATGCTGTCCAAATGTGTCTGCTCTCAGGTGTTTACAAAGATCTTGTAAAAGGTCCACTTGCTGGGAGTTTTATCTGAGCACTCTGTTTGAATCAAGTAAACCAATGTGGGATATATAACACTGGTTTATATGGTAGTACACTGCCCTGGAAATATATTATATATTATTCATCCTAGTACAAGAATAAATGTAGTCACTTTTTTACAATACAGTCAAACCAGAATATATGATATAATTTTACCAGTAACTACCAGTAAGACTTTGACCTGACCATGTTTTGCTTAAGTTTTTTTATAGCAACTGTGAGAAATGTGTCTGAATAATACATACATACATATGTCAAGCCAAAGAGGCAGCTCATTCGAATTTGGGTCACAGCCACAGTATTTTTGTTTAATAGTCCTGCTTATGTATGTCTCTGTCTCCTCATAGCCATAATGACCAGACGACCACCTGGCAGGATCCACGTAAGGCCCTCCTTCAGATTAACCAGGCCGCCCCGGCCAGCCCAGTGCCTGTGCAGCAGCAGAACATCATGAACCCTGCCTCAGGTCAGCAACTCCAGACACTCATTTCATATTAAACACTACACCCAGAGTCCCAGCATTCTTATGGTAATTCCACGGGTGTAGCAGTCTCTGTTTACATCCCACCCAAGCCTGCCTCTACCTCGGCAAATGCTAAAACCTTATCAGGGCAGATGCAAATCAATGCTTGTGAATGGCAGTTGATGATTAGGTAGACGTGTCTGTTTGGAGTGATAATAGTGACCTCGGTGTCCAGACTTTCAAAGGTTCAACGGGGACCGTTGGAACCAGACAAGACTGGTCCTGTTCAGTGTTTTAAGGTGTTCCCACAGACTTTAATGTCATTCTTTGTCAAGTCGTTTGGTCCTGGAAACAATAGAGTGCAACAGTTTCTGCCCACTTTTTTCGAGCAGACTTGATTCCGGAAGAATGTTTCCTATTTATTTTTTCCAAAAAAGTCTTGTTAAGCAGTTACAAGCCAGGAGGTGAATC
Source organism: Enteromius unitaeniatus (assembly GCA_032359435.1). Classification (NCBI taxonomy): domain Eukaryota; kingdom Metazoa; phylum Chordata; class Actinopteri; order Cypriniformes; family Cyprinidae; genus Enteromius; species Enteromius unitaeniatus. The sequence continues at coordinate 8,400,989 of JAUMHI010000063.1, read as the reverse complement.
CCAACATTACAAACTTGGACTTAAAGCAAAAAAACCCAAAACTTTTTGCTTTTCACAATTTTCCTGTGATTGGTGGAGATTTCTTTCCAAAATTTCATAAAATCGTGAAAATGTTGGATTAAAAAAAAATTGTGTGAATTATGGCCAAAGATTTCTAAAATGATCACTTAGTAATGGATAATTTTATGTACACTGGCTGTTCTCTCTCAGGTCCTCTTCCTGATGGTTGGGAGCAAGCTATTACCTCAGAAGGAGAGATCTACTACATCAATCACAAGAACAAAACCACCTCTTGGCTGGACCCACGACTTGACCCGCGTTACGGTGAGCTTAAAGTCATAAAAGTTCATAATAACAAAAATAGTATCATAATAAATCATACTTTTAATACAACATTCGTCTCTGAGCATGACGGCGCCGCCACCATTTTCTAAAAGAAATGAGTAGTGATGTGCTAAAATTTCGGCAACTGAAAATGTTCATTGAAATTGCAAACGGAATTGACGGAAACAGTTAATGCTTCTTCGATGACAAGTTTTAAACATATATTCAGTGCGTGATAAAAATAAAACAAGTCTGCACGGTCCACTATGACCAAAATTGTACCAAGAGGTGGCCAAACTGTACTACAACTGGTTTATTATTACAATTGGTAATAATAAATGTAATTACAGGAATGTTCCTTTTGGTTTTCGGCTTTTGACTCAATGAGAACTTCAATTTCGTTCCACTGTGGTAGAATAACTGCAGCTATCTCTTATTGCTGTGTTATTACACTGATTACAAACCGAGAATACATAGCTGCTCTCAGTGCTGTGAGTGAATGAAAGTGAGTGAGAGTGTGTTTTTGTGCCACACTATTCGGAGAGTATTTCTGCTTCCTGTGACTCATACTGAGGTTAGCCAAAACTGCTCCACACTCAGGACTCTGCTATGTGATCCCCTTACTCACACACACACACAAACTAGCTCAAACTGCATCTGATTATGCCGTTAAACCCCTTGTTCAGATATGCATTCAAAATCCATACACAGAGACAATGAAACATATCTAAGCAGCGGAACGGTCACGTTAATCTAATCATCAGGTTTTTGCTGTGGAGATAAATGGTTCACCGAAAGGTTGTCGGACTGAGATGTTTGTTCTTTTTCTACCCCTTTCAGTCCCTCTCTTTAATCACTTTCTATGAGCACGTAAGGCTCACAATGAGATGAAGGCTTCTACTTATGTCACTTTGAGTTACTCACGCTTCAAATGCTTTCCCTTCATCCCAAAAGAGTTTTCCCCTTGGACACTATCTCACTATCTCCTTCATGTATGAACAAGCACCATGTTCCGATATCCTCAAGTACGAAACGGGTTTCTGTACACCTAACACGCAAGTGGTCATGGGTAAAGTGGTAAACAGTCTGAGAAGGACTGGGGCAGGCATGAGAGAGAGAGAAAAAGAACGAAAAAGACAAAAAGGAGGGGGTCGGCGCTGGTGGGTGAAGCCCTTTGAAGATTTATAAGTGTTCAGCGGACAAGGCTGGTGGGCCCCTGAATTACAGATGTAATGTGAGGGGGAGAACTGCAAGGGGGTAGACGTGGTTAACTCATTCCTTGCCGCAAGTTGAGAATGTTTGGGCGTTCCTATGCGGTTTTTATGTAACTGCTTGTGTCGGCATTTTATTATGACCTTTTGTGTTTGTGTTTTCATCCCTCAGCGCTTCTCACCAACGCCTCCTTGCACCCCTAAAAACAATTAAATGTGTTGCTAACCTGTTGTCCCGTCTGGCTCACCTACCGGAGACGCTTGGGTAATTTGAGCAGGGAGTAGAATGGGATTGTACTCCTTTAACAGAGAACTGAAGTCTGGCCATTCTCTCTTTCTGTCTCGCCCCCCTTCCCACCCCGCGTGAGGCCCAGCGCAGGCAGAACTGTTCTCAGCTGCACATCTAGACGGACTTGAGTCGGTGCCAGGCCTCTCGTTGCTGCAGCTCTGCTCCTAATCTGTTCCAGACCTTTTCAGTCAAAGAGACCCAATGTTAGAGAGAGAGAGAGGGAGAGGAAGGGGGCAGGCAGAGGCAGGGCCACAGAGGGGGAAGGGAAGAGGGAAAATAAAGGGAGGAATAGGAGAAAAAGGAAGAAAGCCCACAGGATAAACTTGTGCCTCCTTTCTAAGAGGTGGCGAATAGGCCGTGAGGTCTGACTCTCGTCTGAGAGTCCACCACGGGACTTTATGATGTATTTCACACTCCATCTGGCCACTAGACTTAAAAACAATCATGCTAGCTCCATCTTTTGTGTGTGTGTGTGTGTGTGGTGGTGTAGTTTTTAAGCACAAAGGTTGACTGGAACTTTCGGATATCAGCCATGTGCTGGGATTATCATAGTACTTCAGCGCAGGAGTTGGCACCTTGTTGGCAAGCGCAGAGTGATGTCATGCTCTTGTGAAGCACTCATCTTTTCCAGAGCTTTGAGCTGACACACAAACTCATGAACGGTTGCATAAACACTTCACGACTCCCAAGGCGCTCGCCTTATTGGGAAACAGGATGATGAATGTGACATCGGTGGTTCACATTCAAGGGTGACCGAGTTTATCAGAGCATTCATACAGTTCGGGTTCTGAAGTAAATGTTAGCAGCGCTTCCTCTTATCGTTTCAAGGGTTGTTGCTGGGGTGTTCTGTTTTTAGGTGTTGCTAGTTGGATACTAGCATGTTTTGGGTGGTTGCCCAAGTCAAAATTGTACACTCCCAAGTGCCGACTTTACACCTGGCATTATTCAGATTCAGATAGTACCTATCTGGACATCTATTTTAAACTAGATTGAACATAGCCCTTTTACTGCGTTCATACTATATGGTGTGACACCATAAGAAGTTTTACTCAAGCCGTTTAGACTCAGAACTATGTATTTATATGTAAGCATTATTAACAGCTAAGTTAATTTGTATGATTTGAGTAATAACAATACAAATGTAACAGTTGTTATGCAAATGCATTATTAATAAACAGTTTATTCAGAACTGTGGAGCCCTGCACATTGCATGATTTAAAAAAAATTAAAAGCAAATTATGTGCATGATTTGATAATTTTGTTCCTCGTTTTAAGCAAACTGTGCACACAGAATAATCGTTTTATGCAGCAACATGTTTGAGCATGCAAACGAGAAGTTGAACAAATGATTTTGTGCACACAATTTATTTAAAACAAGGGAACAAATAAGACGTCTCAGACAGTATATAATTTTAAATTCCACTGGAAATTATTCTAAAGTTTTAAATTTTACTGGATTTTTTATTTGAATATCTGACAAATCTGGACATTGTAATTATGGAAATTCAGACATGGCATGAACACCTTTGTTCAGATGTGTCTCCAGTGTGATCAGAGTTTCAAGCACTTTTTTGTGGAAATGAGGAAATGAGAGCAAAAGTGTAATCCAGGGAAATAACTGGATAAATAATCATATATTTGTGGTTAAATACTGGAAGAACGCACCGTGTGAGAAAAGAAAAAGCCAAGGACCTACTAGAAAGCACTTTAATGAATGAGTCCGGATTAATTATTTGCAACGTAACTGCGATACATATTACTTTATAGTGGCAGAAAAACATTTGCACTACTTTCACTGCAGTAATCACTAATAATAACTGTGAAAGCCTCCAAGTCTTGATGTATAAATATACCACCTGCTGTTTCTACTTGTAAGCGATACGGCTTCCATCTTGCTTTCAACTGGTTTCCTACTACACTCCAGTCACAGCTGAGTTTCCTCATGCTGGCTTCCGGCAGCTCACAGCTTGCTTTTGTGTGGCCCGCTGAGGTTTATGTATGATAGGATATAGAGAGGCTTTTCTTCTGGACGCAGATTGACTCTCTTTGCCTGTCTCCTCTGCTTCATGTGCTTATCTCTTAACTGAAAACGCAATTTGAGCACTGCTTTCATACAAAAAACCTGTTAATTCGACAGCCAGCAAATATTTACAAAGGCTTCAAAGGTCCTGGCGCTGGGTTTCCTGACGTTTCCCAACACCCCTTTGGTCTTACCTGTAGGAGAGCTGCTATTGGCTGGCGGCTTTGCGAGATAACCTGATAAAGACTTATTACTGGATGGATGTGTTCCAGAGCTAGCGTACGTCAATCTGAGCTTTTATCTTTCTCACTCTCTCTTTTTAATTGTGTTCCTCTGGCACGTTTCCTCCTCCTTCCGCTGGCTCATAGAGGAACACGTCCGTGGCATGGACTTATGCAACTCTGAGTCACTTGGCCACATGGATTAGATTTGTTTGTGTGTTCTTGTCATCTTCATGCTGTGGTATGGAGTTTCCCAAGAGAGAAACCCACAGCAGTCAAGTACAGACTAGTCAGGGAAATCCAGACCCGAGAAGCAAGAGTTGTTTTTTTGTGTGTGTGTGTTCCCGTTCGCAGACGTAACAAATCTGACTGCAAGATATCAGCCTGCATTAACCGGTCACTCCTGCCCTGAGATCAGCCATTACTGCTTCACTTTTCGGCTTCTATAGACCTCTATCTATGCGAGATAAGAGTCTTTAAAGAGAAACAAACACACACACATAGACACACGCACTCCCCCCTAGCACTCGTATACATTCCCACACACTCTTCCACGCCTCCGGCAGTGTGGGGGATGGTGTGTGTGTGTGTGTGTGTGTGAGGCGTGGTGAGTCTCTGATCTGATTCCCATGGTGAGAGGAGAGCAGAGACTCATTCAGGCCTGAGGTAGTGTAAACACACTGTGATTGAATGGTGATGAGGATAAGCAGGGAAGACAGGGCTCCCTCGCGCATGACAACGCCAGCTCCATCACAGCTTTGTTGTCACTGGTGGCCTCGGTGCATAAGTAAACAGCCATTTTCATTGGTCCAATTACTGTAACACCCAACCTCCTGTTGTCCAAAACATTTGTTTTTGTGTTTGCGTCTGTGGCGATACGCATTGCTCCATTCACTTGCATTGATAGGCCTTTTTATACCCTGGATCAAATACATGGCTAATGCTACTACCCCCTTTAGAGACGGATTTTATGAATTGCGATTTTTAACTGGAGATTGAGCCTTAGGTGGTTATAGAAATGAAAATGTATTTAAAATTGGGAAAAAATTGTAAATTGATTTTGATTCATACAAAATTGTTAAAAAGAATGTTATTGTTAAAGTAGTCCTAAATCTGAATATATAATGTTATAATGTTGACAATATAAATGTATATCAGAAAAGAGTTCAATATAAAGTATAAAACTATAGATGCACATATAATTATAAATGCACACACGTGCATGTATATATTTAAGAACATGTTACGTTTATATATTAAATATATGTATGATATAAATTACATGAATAGAAATTGAATAGAAATGCATGTCAATATTTTTTTTAAATATATGCTGTATGCATGTGTTTTTTTTATGTGTATATATATATATATATATATACACACACACATAATAAATGTACACAATACACACATCATGTAAACAAAAAACATTTATTTTGGATGCTATTCATCGCAATTAATCATATATACACATACATGTCAATACAAATATAAACGTACGTGCTTATTTAAATTTATATTTAGTAGTGCCCTAAGAATAAAAGTTTTTGTTTACATAATATGTGTGTACAGTATACTGTGTATAATCATTATCCATATATAAACAAACAAATGCAAGTATATATTTAAGATAAGTTATATATATGTATATACATGTAAATATTTGCAAAAATATATATTGTATGTGTGCATATTTATTTATATATACATAATAGATGTACACAGACAACATGCATATGTAATAAAAAAAAAAGTTTTGAATTTGATTAATTGTTTGATATACATGATGATTCACGTCTGCTTTTCAGTAGAACTGATATATACAATATAGTAACACTATAATGCTAAACATTAAAAGTGTGATACTGTATTTTCTAGTGCTAGGATATTTCCTTTTAAATAAAATCTATATAATTAATGCCAATTAATAATAGAATGAAGCGTCATAACATAATCGATTTTGTGTCCTCAGCTATGAACCAGCAGCGAATTTCCCAGAGTGCTCCAGTGAAGCAAGGCTCCCAGTTGCCTTCCAGTCCACAGAGTGGAGTCCTGGGTGGAAACAACCAGATCAGGCTGCAGCAGATCCAGATGGAGAAAGAGAGGCTAAGGATCAAACAAGAGCTCCTCCGCCAGAGACCCCAGGTCAGACACACACACACACCCACACCTGTCAGAACATTCTGTCCTCACATGCTAAACGGGCACATAGTCTTCCGCTGCAGAATCGAGCCTGATCTGAGCTTCGTGTGCTCGCCGTTAATGTTGCGTATATTTGTTTTAAATTTACCGTATCGTATAATTGTGCAAGTTGTTTTGACAGATTATTGGCATAAGCTCTGGTCCACCTTGCACGGGTAAATCTGAAGTTCAGATACTTGCTGTGTATGTTTTTGTGAGCTGTTAAATGAAAGGTTGGACGATGAGGGGGCAGATGGGGAGGTGGAGGAGGTTTTGCTCAGCTGCCCCTGCTTTGGAATGTAAACACAGTGTTGACTCAGTGCTGCAGACCCCCCTGCTGGAAAACTAAATAAACGGAGATCTTCAGGGATGATCTTACCGGCTCTAGATAGAAGCAGCTTACTTAAAACGCCAATAAAGATTGGCCTTCAAATACATTTAAAGGCAATGATGTAGTGGCTGGAAATCCTATAATAAATCGCTCAGTCATCATAAAAATGCATTCACAGCCTATTGGAATATTTACTCCTAAAACCATGTTATATATCAAATTTAATCCAGTCAAAAATGTTAATCATGTTAATGATTAATCGCATACAAAATAAAAGTTTTTGTTTACATAATGTGTGTACTGTGTATATTTATTATGTATAAATGTACACACATGTATATATTTATATGTATATAAATTTTTTTTATTATATATATATATATATATATATATAAATACAATTACATGAATATGCATTAATGTAAATATGTTTAACACACACATACAATGAATATTTATTATGTAAACACAAAATGTTTATTTTGGATGTGATTTTAATCATTTGATAGCACTAAAAAAATAGTAAAACTTTCTAAAAAATACACAATTTGGCAAAAATAATAAATTAAAAAGGCATGATTCTAATTAAAACTAAGTAAAATAGTAATAAAAATTAGCCCAATATTTCCTTTTTTTTTTTTTTTTTTAGTTTTAAATACAGAATGCACTGTAATTGTTTAACATTTTATAGGCCAACTGTATTGATATTTAATAACCTTATTTAAATTATATCTTTTAACACACTAACTCTGGCAGCTCAAATATGAAAACTAATATAAAAAAAAAAAAACTAAAGGCATTTAAAAATCAACAAAAATAAATGGATGAAATGAACTGTAAAAAAGAATAAAAATAAAATGCAGTGTCCTTTTTTCTACTGTTTTATTCGATAAAGCATTAAAAGCCACAAAATATAACTCAAAAAATGTGAATTATTTGCAACAAGATGAGTCAAGCACTTTAGGAGAGTCAGTAGTGTCATGTCATGTTGATGTGTTGGAGACTCTTCAGTGGTGACAGTCTGTTGAGCTGTCCTTTAATCCGCGAAAGTTGTGACCGTATTTAAGTTTCAGTTAGTCATAGGAAATAATCTGTAATAAAAAGCTAAGATCTGACCCTTCTGCCGTACTCTAAATGATGTGTAATAAACCCACACCTTTGCGTGAGTCTCCACAAACCACCAGTTTGAGCTGAGGCAGTAAAATAATCAAGGATGTTGACAGACAATCTTGCACAATGCATTGACAAATGATAACCAGATTTGTAACTCATGACTTGTTGGATGGGAAAGGCTTTTATTTCGCTCAAGTGGGTGATGCAGGAAACAAAGTAAAACTTGAAGGTTAAGTTTTTTTCCGTTCCCATACCTCACTCACTGTTTTGCGTACGTGTGCTTAGTTTGAAAGTAAAAACCAGTATAGTTTGTTCTGTCCTTTTTTTCTTCAATAGAAAAAAATGCATCCGCTCTCATCTCAGTACTTGGAGTAATTCCAAAGAAAATAATAAATTTTGTCTTGCATTAAGCTTCCGTTCCTGCAAACCCAGTCTGCTCACTTTATGAATTTCACACTTTGACACATATTCTTTGGTGCACACAGGAGCTCGCCCTGAGAAACCAGCTGCCCACTAGCATGGAGCAGGATGGCGGCACTCAAAACCCTGTGTCCTCACCCAGCATGGGACAAGATGCACGTAACATGACCACCAACAGCTCGGACCCGTTCTTAAACAGGTAAGGCGCATCAAACTGCAGTCATACGGGAAAAATCACTTTTGCATGCGCACATGGTTGTATTTATCAGTTCAAAGGCACATAAGGGCAATGAACCTTCCCACAAAGGATGTTTGGCTGCATTGTGTGCGTTTTTTGGGGGGGTGGGGTGCTGTGGGGGGTTTGCCTTGAGTGACACACACTGGTGACCCCTGCTGGAGAAGCTCTTGAAAGCAGGTCCGGCTTCAGCTGGTTTTGCAGAGAATTGCGTCCTCTAGTGCCGGTCCAGCACATAAATCTCTCCTCATACATGAGAGCAGATACAGGATTGATGTGAATAATAAGGCAGCCCGTGAGAACATGTGGTCTCGGTCTAAGACCCCCCCCCTCACCTCTGCTGCGCTCACAAAGAGCTCATTCATCCAGCAGCTCTCATGCACTGAAGCTGCATTTCATTCTCTTAATTAGAAGAAACTTGCTGTATTTTCCTTCACTGTAGCATGTCCGCTGCTCTCTTAATTTGAGCGCTCTGTGCTGAACTGCCTGCCTGCTATTTATAGAGAGACCACCAGCAAAACAACACCTTTTACAATGACCCTCAAAGCAGTTCAGAACAGGCCACTGCGAGTAGTGGAAGCAGAATGAGCAACGATTGTCAGCAATTATTCTGGATAAATCTAAGTTAAGAAGTGGATTCATTTTATTTTATTCCAAAAAAAGTTTTTTTTACAGTCATCAAAGTTTTAAAAAAGCAAAAATGGAAAAGTGTTTTAAACAAATCGAAAAGTATAGCTTGTGTACAGTCTCTAAATCTTTTTGCAATATCATAATCAATATGATTGTGATTCTTGGTGTTTTTGTTAGATTCAAGAAACTTTTTGTTCATAAAAGTAAGTTATATTTTTAGCCTGTTTATAGTTTGGATTGTGGTCAAAAATAAAAAATCAAGTGTTGATCTAATGACACTTTACATTTTGCTGTGTAGTCGATCAAATTATTATATTTTTTAATTGTATTTATTTATTTAGTCAAATATGTAAAAAATTAATAACAAAAAATTTAAATGAAATTATATATACTGCATAACACGTTTTGGGTTTATATTTTATATATATATATATATATAATATTATACACTGTATATTTTATATATAAACTTAAAATAACTTTTTTCTGTTTTAATATATTTTTTAATAATTTAATTTATTCCACTGATGCTGTAATATGCTGATTTGATGCTCAGGAAACATTCTCTCTGAATAAAAGTATTCATCACGAGTACAATTCACATACAGTATGTACATACAGTTTAGATTTGTCTAAACCGTCGTGGCCTGGTGTTTTCCTGTGCAGTGGGACATACCACTCCAGAGACGAGAGCACAGACAGCGGCCTGAGCATGAGCAGTTACAGCGTCCCCCGCACTCCGGACGACTTCCTCAACAGCGTGGACGAGATGGAGACAGGTACGCCACAAGAACAACACACAATATAACCTCACATATGACGTCAGCACATTTTAAGAGCAACCATCTCGCTCCCAGGCGATACCCTCGGCCCCAGCCCGATGGTGACACAGCCCAGCCGTTTCCCCGACTACCTAGATGCCATCCCAGGCACAGACGTGGACCTGGGCACCCTGGAGGGGGAGAGCATGGCGGTGGAAGGCGAGGAGCTGATGCCCAGCCTGCAGGAAGCCCTGAGCTCCGACATCCTCAACGACATGGAGTCAGTGCTGGCAGCTACCAAGATCGACAAGGAGAACTTTCTGACCTGGCTATAGAGCGCTGGGGTCCAGCACTACTCCTTCTCTTCCAAACATGCTGAACTGCTGCCTAATCCAATCTGTGAAGGATGTGTAGTTGCGATGAGTCGAAAAAAGAAAAGACATTTAACCCTACTGGACAGTTTTTCTTTTATCGTTATCTTCTATTCACTGCGTTTGGCCGAATTGGTTTTAAAAGCAGAGGTATTTTAACCCGTTGGGCTTCTTTTTGTTTTACTTATGTCTTTTATTTTTTCATGTCTGCATCCTCAAGGCTGGCCCATGAACAGACAAGTATCCACAAGTACCCGAATCTCTTTCACGGCTATACTGCGTGCAAGTATGCGAATGTGAAGTTGTGTGCGCGAAGTGTCGGTTTGAGGGCTCAGAGAGAAATAAAGACGGACGAACCCCCGAAATCAACTTACCGCAACCTCCTGTGACTGCAGCATCCCCGACCTCAGATCGCCCTAGAATTGACTGTTTGTTTTTTCCTCGTACAGTAATGAGCCTGAGAAACCAAAAAGCGATGAGGAGGTTGTCTGTACGTGACGGGATTGCGACTGAAAGGTCTAAATCGTAAGGGTTTTTTAACGTGTGGCTTTGGTTAAACATATACTGCTGCTTGGCTGTGCCAGCATATCACACTAGAAACTGTGTAATCAAGTGCCTTCAGACAAAAAAACAAAAATAATTGAAACATGTTCCTGTTGTTTTTACGCTAGAGATCATAGATCAAATTTACTTACTCGCTTCATTAATCAAAGTATATTTCTTTCAAAGGTTTTATAAAAAAAATATTATGTTGGGAATTAGGGTTTGATTTCTCTACTTTTTCTTCTTTAAAGGACCCTAGCCTCTTTGTGTGTTAGTTTTATTTAAGCCTGATTCTGTTTTCGCGAGGGCTGTGGCATTCATGGGTGATCAAATACAAATCGGGTCTGTTTTTGCTCTCATTTTAACAGTTTTTTTTACAGAGCTGCCTTATAGTACATGAACGGGTTCACAAAGAACACTAACTAGATGGACGCTGTCATTTCTGCTATGTCATAATCAATCTGAGGTGGGGGAGGGGCTTTGGTTTTAATAGCAATGTCTCTTTATCTTAGTACACTTACTTGCTTATTTTAGGGAAAATCTCTTTTTTTTTTTTTTTTATTCCAAAAACAATGAACAAAATATCAAGGGCACTTTGATCAATAGACAGACATCTCTGATATGAGCTCCAGTAGAGTCTGTGCCAGTTATGTTGATGGCGTTTGGTGCAGGAAAAGGAAGGTTCTGATACGTTTAGATGGATAGATGAGCAGGTCTTGAGGGTTAGATTAGCCGTTCGTGTGTGGACTGTGGATATGATAGAGTAGACTTCTATGGATACAATCAGTTTTCGTTTCTGTCAGGACTTCTTTGAGGCTTCCAAAGACTTATTTTTTTAGCAACGGATGACGAAATAATTTATCATACTGTTATGTAGGACATAAGCTAATGAGAAAAGGTCTAATTGATTTACGAGGAGATTTCTAATGAAGCAAGATTTGACAGGTCCTCTCGTGCTGGTTTTGACGTCAGTGCTAATAAAACACATTAGGCAGGTTACCTAGGTTTACATTATTTCACTAGAGCAGAACACTACAGGGACTTTGTCCATTACAGATTTGCTGCAGAATTCAGTCATTTGAATATTTCCTCTTGTTTACAATATATGGAGACCCTTACACTACATCATGGCTCAATAATTGGCCCGTACACTAAACGTGTGTTGTACTGATTTTTTTTGTTTCTTAAAAAAAGCTGAAGTTTTATCAGTATAGTGTCTGTGGTCTGTTGGGGTGAATATACCGCTAAGGTTTATAATTCAATTGCCCCAGTAAGCAAAAAATGTTATGGTCAAATTTTGTTATCAGAAACAGCAAGCTAGGCCATAGTAATAAAAGTTAGAGGTTATAGAGAGAGAGGGAGAAAGGAAAAAAAGACGAGCTAAGAGAAATATATTTTTGCAAACATAGTATTGATGGCAGACTCTAGTGGGGTAAAACAGTGTTGGAGAGAGCAATGCAACAAAATGTTTTATGAATTGTGGGTACAGTGATGGTATTGCACGTTTATAGAACAATGACTAAAATGTGTATGTCACTTAAACATGATTTTATGCTTGCTTTGTGTGCAACTGTTCAGAATATATAGTAACTGTTTTTTTTTTTTTGTTTTTTTTTTTGTAGTGGTAGTACTAATCACACAGGTTAATGGATTGGTATTTAGATTTCTTTTAAATGCACCCAGAATGAATTTATATCCATTTATTACGATCTTTTTTTTTTTTTTTTTTTTTTTTTTTTTTTTTTAATCAATGTATGTGCATGTACCTTAGAACCTTAAGTTCTGTTACATTATATCTTTTTACATATTACTTTAAAATTGGCCTGGAATAAAGTATATACTTTGGTAGTTACTGTGTATTTTATGCATTATTATGAGAATTGTTTTCTGTCGGACATCATGCAGTCCACACAGTTAGAATAAATCAATTTATTGGATCCCTTTTTCTACCATACATGATCAACTAAAATCATTGCTTTTCAAACAAATATAACATGAACTTTTATACAAAAATACCATAAACTTTAAAAGAAAAAGAAAATGTCCCTGAACTGTAACCAAACTTTTACAGGAGCATATTTTAAAGGCTATATGTTCAAACACGTTAAAATGTCATGTAGTAGGAATTGGACTACACTGGACTAAACACGCATACACAAATGTACTTTGGGTTACACTTTATTTTAAGGTGTCATTGTTATTATACATTTATATTAACTATTTTATGTAGGATTAGGGTTAAAAGCACGCACATGTACGTAATCTGCGGCTGCTTGCATCTAGAAAAAAAAAGCATACACTTACGCAGTAATGTTCTCTAAAATAGCTGAAGATGCAAGTCATAGGAGAAGAATGGTTAAGTATATGATGTTATTTTTGTTTTCTTTGCGCAAAAAAAGTATTCTCCTATCGTCGCAAAACTGAAGTTGATCCACCTTTTTACCGGTGGTTTCTGGATCTAGGATCATTTCAGTCTATGGAGGGTCAGATGGCTCTCTCATATCATCAAAAATATCTTCATTTGTGTATCTTCAAACCAGACAATATCTCATATGCATACTAACCACATTATAGTGAAAACATTCTCTTTAGGTCAAGTCTAGCTTTTGTTTTGTCCTCATCAGCTCCATTTTTAAATGATGGCATCATGTTCCTCACTGCGGGACATGAAATAAATATTAGCTGCGTTACATTATTACATATAAGCATATATAAAACATGGGATAATGCATAACCGAGTGCTACAGTCATGTTCTGGAAAAATGGATAAAATAAATAAAATTTATTTTAAAGTGTCCTTGTTGTAGTACATGTGCATGTACTTACTATAAAGGTTACTCTTTATTTTAAGGTGTTCTTGTTTCAGTGAACAGTTACATTTAGATACTGGTTAGGATTAGGGTTTGGCTCAGGGTTATTTGCATGTAACTAAGCATAAATAAGTACATGCAACCTTAAAGTGTTACCTTACTAAATTATTCCTAAATACATAAACCTAGTCGAAATCTTAACCCTAACCATATAGTATGTAAGTTAAAATACTAAGTTAATTAATATTACTCAGTATTTAAATGTATACTGTTATACGGACACAAATCAATTCAAACCCAGACCTACTTGTGTGCTACAAGGTTTTAAATGTGGAAAAACTACATTACCTACGATGCTGTATAGAAACTCCATTAGAGTAAATCCAAATACTGTATGTATGTGAAACAGTGGATGGGTACTCACATGACTCTGTAGCGCACTTCCCGGTGTGAGCAGGCCAACCTGTAGCCCAGAGTGACGACCAGTAAGATAATAAAGGCCAGCATCATACCGCCAATGAAACTACTCCCATGGAACCGAGGACATGCTGTTTGGTTACTAGGAGGAACACCTGTTTTATCCGTCCAAAGAAAATAGCAGTTTTAAAATCAGACTGTATAAATGCTGATGCTGATCTAAAGCAGTGGACTCAGTCAATGCACAAACTCCGGCTGTACCTGTAGATGCAGAAATCTGGCGTTTGCTCTCTGTGGGGATGTGTACAGTGTTCCCAGACGATTCAGTTGGGCTGATGGATTCAGCTTTGGGCAGTAACGTTGAATAGTTGGACATGTTCGCTCCAGTCACCGAAGTCTTTCCTTCGGTTGAATGAGCCTGGATAGCTCTCCTGTCTGCATCTGGAAAATCCAGAGCAGCAAAAAAAAGATTTTATTTGTTCTTATATTACAGAAGCCACTAGCAGAGTAGTTTTATAGTGTTGTGTAAGATTTTGCAGCTATAGCACACATCTGGTCTAAAACATTGTGAAAGCTGTAATCTGTGTTGTTGTGGAAAACTTGAGTAAGATGGTGTGAGTTAAAAGATGCATATGGTTGTACTACTTGAGATTAAATCAAACTGTCTACCCAGACCAGTTGTTCTCGGCCGGGAGAAAATTAGACAAACAGTAAAACATGGAGTCCACGCCATTAGACTAAATCACTTTATTGGATTATTTTCGCTACCATAAACACTTTTTAACAATACTATAAGAAAATACTTAAAATACACTGAGTTCAATTATTCTCTACTTGAATTGTGAGACACGGCCCCATAAAGGACATGACAGCCTCAAGATAGCTTGAAAATTATTTAAAGTAAAACAAGTATTAAAATAAGTCTCAGATATTTATGTATTTATTCATTTCTTTTTATTTATTTATTTTGTGAAAAAGTGAAGAAGAACCAGGGTTCCCACGTTCTTAAATATATATATATATATATATATATATATATAGCAGAAAAGCAGAAAAGGAGAATAGTATGAGCAATAATAAGACTTCACATGCACCAAAACTGTTAAATTTGTCATATTTGCCATAAACCCCACTTGATTTATGAGCCTGCTGTCCAGCTCACTCAGTTTTGAGACAGAAGCACAATGTTCCAAACGTGTACACGTATACACGATGGAAGCTTTCGCAATTTCCGTTAACTGTTACATAGCGCGGTTTCCACACACTTCTTATAGCATAAATAAACAACTGAGAAACACTTACCCAAAGACAAAAGTATACAGGAATTAATGTAGACTAAACACAAACAGCGGTTCATTTTCTTTGCGAATAACTCGCGTCACAGGGTCCCCAACTACCCGCCGGTCATGACGAAGAAATAAAAGCTCTGTCTGCCCTCATCCGACTACTTTATCAAACTGCTTCAGGTGTCATTCAGACCGATTAACGCGTTATGAAGAATATAAATCATCAAATTAGACTTTAATATCCGGTTTTAGTCAACACAGCTGGCTAGCTGCATCTGCGACCGAAACTGAAGTAAGTGGTCTTTACAGGTTTGGTCTGCAGCTCTGTAGGTGTGTGTGTGTGTGTGTGTGTGTGTGTGTGTGTGTGTGTGTGTGTGTGTGTGTGTGTGTGTGTGTGTGTGT
>JAUMHI010000063.1:8363166-8380144 GCA_032359435.1 Enteromius unitaeniatus | reverse complement strand
ACCGCGATTAATCGCAGTTAACTATGAAGTTTCTGCGATTAATTGCGATTAAAAAAATTAATCGTTTGACAGCCCTAATATATATTAAAATATCAGTATGATTCCTAATACGCTGTTGGCGCAAATCAAAGCGTAAATACACGTACAAGACATATGTTTCTATTGCTGCTGACATACACATGTAATGTGAGTCCACCGGATGATCTTCAACATTGAATAAATCATTATTTTTATTTTCTTTCCATACAAAACGTAATCTCGTAGCTTCCTAGCGTTACGGTTGATGATAGATTCAGGCAACGTCTTTCATACTTTTCTGCACCTTGACAGTTGCAAAAATAGGACAGTCACAAGCTTCCCAGTTTTCCTCCAAAATATCTTAAATTGTGTTTTGAAGTCAACCGAAGCTTTTATGGGTTTGGAACGGCATGACGATAAGTGATTAATGAACCAATTTTCATTTTGGGGTGAAGTAACCCTTTAATTTAAGGGATTGAACAAAAATGTATATAATCATAAATAAAGTGTTCATTTATAGTATTTTGCTAAGAATCCTTTGCAGGCAATGTATGCCTTAAGTCTGGAAGTTATTTAAGGTTTCTGCAGGATTTCAAATACTTTTAAAACTTTTTTTAAGACCTGCAGAAATAAAATTAATACCATATGAGCGGGGGAGGGTCATGTCTATAGTATCATATTAAACAGTAAAATTACTGTAAAACACATAATTTAACATTCAGATGCAGTTTTCACTAAAACAAAGTTTTATATAATGATAAACTTTATATTTCAGCCTTTAAACCTTTTTTTTTTTAAAGGGGGGGTCAATTATTATTATTAAATTATTATATAAATGAAATAACATGAATTAGAGTTGTGCAATATTGACAAAATAAAAATCAATTTGAGTGTGTTATTGTGCTGATATCTTAAAGATGACCATGGACAGCTGACTCCTGAATTTTTTTGATATTCTTCATATTCTGTGTGGTCAGTTCACAGTGATAGAAACAATGCTTGATATTTGAAACGTAAAAAGTTGAAAACTGATGTTTGAAATATTTTAAATGTAAAATTAAAACCAGTAGGAGGCAGCATGTCACTATTAATAAGCGAGTCATTGAAATTGAACCGAATCATTTGAACGTAGTGCTGTGGCTGTGTTTTGGGTGATTTTTGTTGGTGAAATAGAGCAAAACATGTGCTGTCTAAAATGTAAGTCTCTTAATAATAACTTGTTGTTTATTGAACTGTTGCCTAAAATCATTTGTAATCATGCTGACTTTTGGAAGAAAAACGGCACTCTTCGTGTGATATTAACTATATGAAATGTAAAAAAAAAAATAGGCAATACATTTTCAGTCCCCATATCTTAAACAACATGAACTCAAACGTGCACTAGTTTAACTTGTTAACAGATTCATTCGGACTCACCAGACTTGCAGCACTTATGTTTTTTTAATGAAATCATATGTTTGACATTTAATCACATTCAGCCATATCGCAGTTCTTTCCGTCTCCAAATTTAAGACTCTTGTAGTGTGCACTTCAAGCATATTCTTTATATTACTTTAACGTGAATATCTTTTGGTCAAAAGCTAAAATAATAAAAAAAAAAATTGTGCTTGTGTCAAAATATATTTGGACCCAACCATATATAAAACAATTTTGTAAGGGTACTGAAAAAATTTGCTATATAGATAAAACTGAACTGAACTTGTACACCTAAATATATAATTGTTGCTAATTGACTGCATGTTTTTTTTTTTAACAGAATATTAATAATTATTATGACACAAAAATGACTACGGTGTACAACCCCTAAAGAGAAATTGTGATGACAAAAATCAATGAGACCGGATTAAAGACTAAATTTCAATGCTTTTACGTTCTCTGGCAAAACTGTGTACATAATGTGCGTCCACCGGATGATCTTCAGAATTGCACTACGGTAACTTTACGGTGCTGAATCATTAAAATAATCATTATTTTGGGGGTTTTTTCTGTACAAAAAGTATTCTCGTAGCTTCATACCGTTACGGTTGAACCACTGATGGGAGATTCAGATGCCATCTTTCATACTTTTCTGCACCTGTCGTAATTGATTGGTAGTCAATGGGACAGTAAGAAGCTTCCCTGTTGTCATCAAAAATATCTTAAATTGAGTTTCAAAGTCAAAGTAAGATTTTACGGATTTGGAACAATGGGGGTAAGTAATTAATGACGCAATTATTATTTGGCAGTGGAGTGACCCCTTAATTGTATAAATATAATGCCAGAGAACGTAAAAGCATTGAAATATATAAACTTTACATTTCTCTGAGAAACAAAAATATAGTGTTCCCTCATGAAACTTTGCCTTCACTCTCAAAACTTTTGCAGTGAAAACCCTATTTTATAACTTTTGCAAGCAAACCCAAAATACCTCATAGAAGTATAATAATTATATGAGAGAAAGCACAGTCTGTTAGGGGAGCATATTACTTAAACCTTTATGTGAGTGGATGCAAAAGCATTGAACATTTTTCCCTTTAGGGGACACTTGAATATTAGATATCATGCAAGAGTGATGTCATGCAGTAATTTGACCATATTACCACACTGAACAATTTGCTTTTTCCAGAATATTCTTTATACAGAATATTCAATACTCTCCCGTTTGAAAAATAAGCAAATGATGAATAAATAAAATAGATATCACGTGCCACTGTTAGAAAACAACTGTACAACATACTCAATTCTGCCACGGGCCATTTCTGACATATTTCATGTCTGACTGATGGGTAATATAAATATAGACGTGCTCTCCTGACGCACCTTAAACTCAGCGAGCGTTATTCCTCGGTTGAATCTCCGGTTGACCTCGAAGGAGCTGACGGTGCTGGTGACCCGCACGGACACGGTGGGGTTGCTGATGACTGTCACACTCCCGTCCATCTTCCGTTAGTGATGAAACTCAGGTGATGCTGGTGTGGTCGAGCTGAAAATCAAACGGTGTGTTTGTTATTCATGCAGCAGGACAGAACGGTTATTTTGCCATGGCCTCCGCTTAAGGTTCAATATATTCGGTTGCTATGGCTAGCCAGTATTTACATGCACTCACGTGACAAGCCCTTCTCTTTGTTTACTGCTTCAATCAGCTGTTATTACGATCCGATCTCATCAGTTACACGCGATCCGATATCGTAAGGGTTGTATTCAGTGTTCAAACCATCAAACCCGTATATTTTCTTCTTGTTTTAGCTCGTGAGAAAAGCTCTTCCGTCAAATGACCACACCACCAGATTCTGGAAGCTTCTGCCCACCCACATGCACTTTTGAGCCAATAAGAATCGGCAAGTGGGCGGGACCTTAAATTCAGCCAATAGGAAAGTGATGCTAGGGTTTAACTGGGCGGGGAAAACGTACTCTGTCGAATCCGGCGGCTCCGTGATATGGTTATCATCCAATCACTATTTATTTTGTTGACGCAGACCGCTCCCAAAGACGCATGAAAACACATGATTGCAGTACTGAATGTAGTCCACACGATGCTGCTGGAGTTTCAGAAACGCCTCAATTAAAGCTGAAAACGTACGGCAGTAGGTTCATTCAGAAATTGCTAGTAAATTCCACAATGAAACGGCAAGTGACTCATCGAATTGAACGTGAAGTTTTGCCATAGAAATACAGAAAAGGTGCTTTAATTGTGGCTTCATAAGCTTCGAAAAATCTTTTTGTACACTGTAGAAAGTGATTTAACTGAACTATAAAATTACCCTTCTGACTAGTTATTAGGCCTACAATGGCAATAAAAAGCAACTGTATCTAACATAAATGTTAGGATAGTAATTTGGGATTTATTAGTTTAAAACTAGTGTCTCATAAATAGGTACTTAAACTGGAATAGTAGTAGCCTGTTACTTCTAACTAAATATAAATAGTACAAAATTAAAAGTTACAACCAGCTACATCTAAAATATAGAAAAAAAGTATTTGTAAATCTCAGTTACTGTTAATTTCAACATTGAGTAATATATAAAAGTTGTAAATGTTACCATTAGCCTAATATTTAATGGACCTGGGCTAACATGAACTAAAAAAATAAGTTATTTTTGAATCACTAATGTTATTGAAAATAAGTAGGTACTGTAAAAAAACTTTTAAAAAATCACACAGTTAATTATTTAAGCTAAGGTTAGCTAATTGGATCTTACTTGATCCATTTTGAAATACCTCTGATATAACTGAAATACACATTTGCTAGAGTGTGTATAAATATATATAAGACCTACAAACCAAGATACAATTAACTATTTCTGAATCGGCAAATAAAGGGATTCTGAAAATAGCTACTCGTTTTCAAATGTCTTGCCTGCAAAACATGACTGGTTATGTTAAAAGGCAAGTGTGCACAAGCAGAGGATCAAAGGGCTAGGGGTTATGAGCTGAGAGGATAGAAAGCTGTAGGATAGGGGGTGACAGACTATAGCCTGATCTCCCACCTTCCTGAAAACAAAGTTTACATTCTTGCAAAGGTACGAGATGGAGGTACAGAACTCTGCTTCATCTCATTCTGTCCTTCTGCTTACAGGTGTGCGTGTCTTCTTTCACATTTAAACCCATCCTCTCCCTATCCATCCAGCATGCAAAGTTTTGAAGCGCACACACGCACACACACACAGAGAGAGAGTTGGTTTCATTATATAACTCAGGGCATCTCACAACCCTTTGTAGTCTCAGGTGAAGCCTCCTACTGAGACTAAACCAAACCAGTCATCAAATATGGTTTATCAAAATACTGCTTTATAAAGACTTCAAGACATCCTTGAGTTTAAACTTTTAAGTGCAAAGTAATTCCAGTCTCTTAAAACCTGAGAGCCCCGGTCGTTAGCATTTTTAGCTTTGTATGAAATATATTGTTGGATGGAATACAGCCTATCAATTACAAAATTATATGTCTTAAAAAATCATCATGTCCTCATCGAGTTTGATAGCAGTTGCATGCACCAACAAAACTTGTGTGAGGCTTGTGTATTGTTTGTTTCTCAACGTGAAACAAATGTGGTTTGGGGGGGGATTGCACAATGGTAATGAAGGAGCCAGATTGAAATGCAGCAGGCCTGTGGTGGATGTCTAGATGGGGGAGGTTGACGAAACGCAGGGGCGTGACGCCTCGCTCTGCAGCAGCGCTCACTCGCCTACGGGAGAATGGGAGAGAGACACAGAAGGGGAGGGAGGAGGAACTTGAAGGAAAAAAGTTAAAATAAAAATGGCTTCCTTGTCTTTGGAGTCCACAGAACAAACTGAAAACGGCCCAAAGGAGTCCACGCAAGATGAAGCCAAAGTGAAAGAAGAGACGGATCCGGACGAAGTTTCGGAACAACTGCTCCAAAGCTTCCAGAACTCGGCGCTCAGTTTTTCCACCGATCAAGTAGCGTGTCTGTGCGAAGCGCTCCTGCAAGCGGGCAATGTGGATCGCCTGTGGAGATTCCTCTCCACCATCCCTCCTTCGGCCGATCTGCTACGTGGCAACGAGACCCTGCTGAAGGCCCAGGCTCTGGTCGCTTTCCACCGGGAGGAGTTCAGCGAGTTGTACGCCATTCTGGACAGTCATGACTTCCACCCGAGTAACCATGGGTTCCTTCAAGACCTCTATTTGAAGGCGCGCTACAAGGAGGCTGAGAGGTCCCGGGGTCGCAGTCTGGGCGCCGTGGATAAATATCGACTGCGCAAAAAGTTTCCTTTGCCCAAAACTATCTGGGACGGAGAGGAGACGGTGTACTGCTTCAAGGAGAAGTCGCGCAACGCTCTGAAGGAATGCTACAAGATCAACAGGTATCCCACTCCGGTCGAGAAGAAGAATTTAGCCAAAGTCACAGGACTTTCTTTGACTCAAGTCAGCAACTGGTTCAAGAATCGCCGACAGAGGGATCGGACTCCCTCCGGTACCAACAGTAAAAGGTGAGTATGTGATTTGTCTCAGGCCCGAGAGAAACATTCTTGAGGCAAACTGAGAGACGAGAGCAGTAAACAAACCGCTGTTGTGTGCGAGGTTTACACTGGGACGTGTGTGAACTAAAAATCTTGACAGATTATTACAGATTGCCCGGACTGATGGTTACATTCACAGTGGGTACTCTTTATAAAGGCCCAGTGTGTCGCGGAGGGTAGATTATATTTAATAAATCATTGAACAAAGGAAACTTTTTAAAGCTTGAGCACGGATACAGACGTAAAAAAAGTTATATTTGGTGGATACTTGCCATGCGTTATTACTGTTAAATGAAGTGTCTGACAAGTGAAAAGGACAAGAAGGTCTTAGAAAACACTGCTGAAAGCATGTTGCTTTGTTGTGAAATGTGAGATAGGGGCGCCAAGAATGGCTCGAGTTTCCTGAACTCCTGCACCACAGTGTCTTTCTGTAGTCATGGTTAAACATCGGGGCAGAGAGGACATTGGTTAATAAGTGTAGTTCATTGTAAGTGTAGCACTTGGAGAGGTAAACCACACTTAATTTAGGAATTTCTTTGTCTTTTAATTTCTTATCATTGGAAAAAAATATCAGACAGAGCATAGTTTATTGTTGCGTTCTTGTTTTGTGTTTTTTCCCCCTAATTAAGTTGAATTTTACATTTAGCATCACTGCAGCACAACTTGAAACTCCTGCCCCCGTTATATATAATTGCAATCAGGTTTTGTTAGGAATATAATACTTGTTCAATCTTCACAATGTTAACTTACTATGGTTTTCACAGATATTTTGGAAAGGTTTTATCAAATATAATGGTTAAATGTAGTTATTATATGCTTGTTCCCGTGTTTGTTGTGCAGATGCCTACTCTGTGTATTATTAACAGCAAGATATGATAGAATGAAAAAAATACAATTTAGATTTCTAGTATATGTTTGTTGATCTAAAATACATTTCTAAAACATACTTCAGATGTCAGTATATACAGTATTCAGCAGCCATTAATAATGCTCATACATGTATGTTTTTTTTTCTTTATATAATTTACTCTCCGCAGCACATTCATATGGTGACAGGTTGGCTAAATGTAAAAAAGAAAATTATGAATTTTAATTTTCTCAGCTCCACGAGTGTCAGTGACCTTATGCACTGTAAGTTGGCTGGTTTCTGTGGAACCACAAGCTTCACTGCGTCTTGATGTGTTGATACAGCTGTCAAAAATGTTTTAGTTGATTCATTGTAGACATTCATGGAAACTAGAATGTTTAGATTTTTTTGACCAAATGTACTGTTTGTGTCTTTTCTTTAGTGAATCTGACGGAAACCACAGCACAGAAGATGAAGCCAGCAAGGGAGATCTGGATGATATTGCTGACAAACCTACTGTTCAAGAGACATGCAGCTCCAATGCTTCTCTTATATCACTCTCTGGGGCTCCTTGCAGTACTGGTCAGCTTATTCTCAATAGCACCGGGGGATTCCTTACAAGCTCTCATCCACTGCTGCTCAATGGGAGCCCTATACTCTCAGGGGCTGGAGCAGGGGTCATCATTAATGGGCTGACGCTGAGCGATGGCCACACAGTCACTCTCAGTCCTGTTACAGCTAATGCACCATTGCTACTAAATGGGGCTCAAGTAATCCCCAAAAATGAACAGGTCATCAATGATATGGAGGCCCAAGGTAGCCTGCCCACTGTGGTTCTGAATCCACAAGCCAGTCTAACTAGCACAATACCTCTCTCACTTAGCGAAGATGCAAAAACAGCCAGCAGCATCGTCTCTCCATTGGATTTCATCAGTCTTCCAGAGGCCTTGAAGTGTCCAGATAACACTCAGTCACTGCCTACAAACTCAATGTCCTCACCCACCATCTCAACTTCTGTCATCTCTCCCACGTCTCTTCCTCCAGTGGCACTGGTCCCAAGTAGTATTCCTACATCAACAACTGGCTCCATGAGTTCAGTAATCTCCAATCCCATGGTGCCACTACAGCCCACGCAGCCACATGAAATAGTTGTTATAGGAAAAGCAGATTCTCAGTCACCAACTCGCAGCTCCATCTCTAGCCCTCAGATGCTTTCTTTACCCCAGGTGGTTCCATCTATACAGGGCGTTCCAGTTTCTCAACTGATGCACCAGTCATCTGGGGCCACAGTTTCACCCTGCCCCCAGCTTGTTCCAGTCTCCCCGGTCAATTCACATTTACCCCAAGTCCCCATTTCTCAGTTTCAGACACAGACCTTGCACATTGGTCCAAGACTTACGCAATCACATCCCCAAAATGGTTCGAACACATTAAGCACCAATAGTGCTTTATCACTCCCCCAGATAGCTGATGGGCAAATTACACAAGTGCTTACACCTCAGCTAGGCGACGAATCTACTTCAACCACCCTTTCACAGATACAGACCTCCATGGGAACACAAGTCATTCCCATCTCCTCACCGACTCAAGTTGTGCCCATATCCCAAACCAAAGACTCGGGCCAACCTCAGCTGGTCCCCCTGTCACTGCCTCAACTAATGCCTGTGTCATCCATTGCGGGAACTCCAACCGGAACCCTGTCCTTTCCTCAGGTGGTCCCAGCAACGCCATCTCTCTCCATTCCGTCCCCCGGAGGAGCTTTCCAGATTCTGACATCTGGATCTGGAACAGGATTGAGTGTAGCCCAAGGGCCAATATGCCTTAGTCCAATAGGGCCTCCTCAGAGTGTCCCTACTGGTACCATCCCAGGTGTTCAACTTCTCAATTCTGGGGTGATTCAGCTACCTTCTGCCTCTCCAGGTAGGTAATTTCAAAAAGAATTTCATTAGGAGTGTAAAACAGTTGTTTGTTTGGTTCTGAAATGCATTTATTCTGTTTTTGTCTCTAGGCAACATCCTACTAGCTAGTGGCATTGGGGGGAGCCCCATCCTAAGTGTTCAAAATGGAAAACTCATCCTCACTATCCCAGCTGGCATCCAGTTCACCAGCATGCCTGTCAAGTCTGTCTCAGAAAATTCGGTCTCAAGTACCTTTGATCCTCAAACCTCAACTGTACATCCCCTTGATAATCAACCAGCACCTTCACTCACTGCTCAAACCTCAAACTCACTACAGTCATCTCCTTTGGGGTTTGTTGGCTCCTCAACACTTTACTGCAGCCCTGAGCCAGGAACAATTGCCAACACAACCCCAGGAGCCTCTCCTGACACCCCAGACTCTTCTAGCACTCCCATTCCTACAAGTGTCCTACAATCCCAGCAGACCCTTAGCCCTGATAGCATGCTCCCGCTCAGTCCAATATGTAGTGGTGTAGCGACTAGTCACCAACTCTCCCAGCCAGCCTGGAGCCCTGTCCCGCTGTCCTCCTCTGCTGGTCTGACATTATTTGACATGCGTGGGAAAGGAGATCTCCCAGAGGACCCCGCATTGTTAGGCTTGCCAGGAGGAGAGTCACTCCTGTTGGGCACTCCTCCTCCAGGCGAAGATGTGGAGAGAGATTCTCAGCTGGATGAAGTGGAGGACATGGATGGGGACTCGAAAATTCTGACACAACTGCAGTCTGTCCCAGTAGATGATGATCTGGGTTTGTAATCGCCAGTCCTTCTGACAAACTACTAGATCCTGTTAGTGTTGAACCACAACATGCAAGACTAGCATTCAACCATGTCCCAGAAGTGAGAGGAACTGTGATTTATGACCTCAGAGGTTTGAAGTCTTTACCCACTCTTCCTTATGTAGAGTTTTAGGTAGCAGAAAGTGTTCAACCTAATAATGAAATTGTAGACAAGAACCTCTTTTCTATATGGAATTCAATTGTGAAAACTATATATTTAGCAAGGGCTTGACCATAGATTTTTTTTACATACAGTAGAGGGAAGGCACTGCCATTTTGTCACAGAGGACATGTGCGTAACCAATTTTCACCTCTAGGAATCTAAGGCTGTGTCTACATGTTAGCCCTTTTTGATAGTGCACAGAGCTTGAGGCATGTTACAAGGACTTGCCTGACTCCCTAAGTGGTAAAAAGGCACTAATATGTCCAAGATGGTTTATCTAGAATTGAAGAGCACGTGGGAGTGCCTTCTTTTGTGCCTTACATTTTTGTTACTTCTCTGTTTTATAGATTAAATGACTCTGGCAAGTACTTTTACCTTTTAAGAAGAGAAACAAGTCGGATTAGGTTTCCCTCTTAGAGACTGTATAATAGAGGTACATGTTTATGCTGGTCACAAAACTAGTGTCTTGGAGTCAAATACGTCAATTCAATCTAAGAGGCTGAACACGAGCTAGACATCCTGTCAGACATTCTGTACAGGTGGCTCCCAAAGATACCTGGATGCACCAACAGTACCCTGCACTGGGAGAAGGAAATCAGATTTCAGTAAACTCACAACACTGAAGATAAGACAAACTAACCTTTAAACGTGCCTGTGACCGCTGCGTTTGATATACTACATCCTCACTGCTCAGTTGTCCCCGCTGCTTTTGTTTTTGCTTTAACGTTGACTTGGCTTAAGTACATTTTATGGTGAGTAGATGGTGTATCTGTCTGATTTGTAGATGCAATATCCTTGGATTTTGAACATTACGCTTCGAACACACAGTGAAGCACTCTATTTATGTTGTTTCATATTCCATGTATACAGTATCTTGCAGTGTAAATTTATGATGGCACACTAAACTGACCGTGGATATCCTATACTTGTATGATTAGATAATTGACATTGGTTTCCATAGATAAACCATTGAGCTTACCCAAGCATTCCAGCTCATTATCATAAAACTGTACATAAACCTAATAGGCTTGAGTGTTTGAAGGGAATTGAAGTACTGAATATTTGTCTATGCAACTGTTCCACATGAACCCTAAGATTTGTTTACTGTTTAAAACAGCCACTTCTTACACGACAAATCCATCACGTGCATATACAGTGAACATTTTTTTAAATTCTGTTTATCTTGCCTTTATTTCAGAATCGAATATTTTAATACTAGGATTTCCTCATCTTCAGGAAATGTCTGTTTTTGCCCTTTCCCGCTTAATTTTTATCAAATGCAATTTAGGTGATTCAAAGCTACAAGTATGACTTTTTCAACACACTACCAGAGTGGTTTGCTTATTGCAGGGCACAGCTCTGTGTATTTTGCACATTTTATTGTTTGTATTCATGGAGCTTTTTTTTTTTCCTGGCCCCACAACATTTGGTGCTGTTTTTAAACCATTCACAACTGTACAAAAAGGCTTGGCCTGTGAGGTTTTGGCTGGTGCACAGTAGTCACCATTAGTAGTCACTCTAGCCTTAAGTATACCTGTCTCTATACGTTTTTCTTTTTTATATATATATATATATATATATTTAATGCATTTATCAATCATTTCGGGGTCATCCAACCTTAAAGCTGTTGCCCTCATTCTAGCTTAGGTTTACACTCCATTTTGTGATATACCACAAAAGAGATTTAGATTTTGTAGCGTCTTTTTTAATTTCTTAATGAAAGTGTTTGTTTGTATTTTACACATTTATGTTACATAGGACTTGTTGGATTGACTTGCCAAAGTTTTTTTTTCCCCCTTCTCCTTCTTTCAAGCACCTCAACAATGTTTAAACCTTTTTTGGAAAGTAAGGGAATGTGTGAGTGTTTGTATGTGTTTGTCCCTGAGTATTGCCATTACCCCTCCAGAATGTAATGATTACTATGTAATGCACATGTATTTTAGTCAGTAGAGATATGTTTGTTTGTTCTGTTCACTCTTTCATACTTTTGCTTCACTTTCATGTACAAACAGAAAAATATGCAGCTGATCAAACCAAAGAGTTTTTTTTTTTTTTATCATTTCATTTAGTAAAGGGAGTTTTGTCATTATTGTAAATGTCTCTTTTTATAGAGGTGTGTTTGTATCTTATAGTTATTTTATTTTTTATATTCCATTTTGTGATATGTAATAAACATATATATATATATATATATATATATATATAATGCTATCTGAAAGCTTTTTGTTTGACATTAATCTCAAATTATTTGTGAAACACTTCTACTGAAATGCCTATGTCTGTGTTCAACAACAAAACAACCAAATATGGTGTACAGTATTTATATACATTTCTGCAATGCCATCTCTAACCAAATTGTCTAACAAAACCTGCACCATGATTTGATTAGGAAATCGCATTGCCTTCATATTTAAATAAGCTCCTTTGTGCACCTGACATCTTCCCCAGGTAATTGATACAAATACAAACAACACTTAGTCTGAAAGGTTTGTGTGTGCGTGTGTGTTGGTGCCTGTCTGTTTTTTTAACCCCTATAGTCTCCGGTTACCTGCATGTACCAAGTTGTCTGGGCGGGTCTTTGTGGCTGGAGAAGGTAAAACCTGCTAAAACAAAAAAGCTGATACATTCATCGGCAGCACTTATTAGCTAGCATGTCACCAGAGAACAAAAAGGCTATTGTGAGATCCCCTTTTACCTGAGAGTTTCTACATTGCATTCAAATCAGAAGGTACTTTGGGTTTGCACACTTCTTCTGTAGATTTCAGTATCCTTGTGAAGCTTTTTTGGCTTTGAAACGGATCGTGGTTGTCCTCTGGATCCCTCGAATGGACTTTTAGGTGGGACGATTTACAACTTGTTTTGCATATCAATTCCTCATCATCCCTTGTGGGACTTTCCTCCATCCTTGTTCTGATCATGGCGATGGGCTTCTCCCCAGAGCAGGTGGCCTGTGTTTGTGAGGTTCTTCTCCAGAGTGGAAGCATGGATCGCTTGTCTTCATTCTTATGCTCTTTACCTTCCATATCCTCGTCGTCCAGTTTGTACCTGGGAATGGCTCAGAGTCAAGAGAGCGTGCTGAAAGCTCGGGCAGCGGTCGCCTTCCATCACTGTCGTTTTGCTGAGCTTTACGCCTTGGTAGAGGGGAACACGTTCTCCCCCCGCAGTCACCCTCTCCTCCAGCAGCTCTGGCTCCGAGCTCACTATATGGAGGCTGAACTGCAGAGGGGCCGTCCTCTTGGGGCCGTGGGGAAGTACCGCATCCGCCGCAAGTTCCCTCTTCCTCGTACCATCTGGGATGGAGAAGAGACCAGCTACTGCTTCAAGGTGTTTAAATCTGGCGTAGAATCAATGAGTTAGTTTCAAAATAATCTTGGTTCCTTTTTTGAGAGATTTCAAGAGCTTACGGTTGCATCCTCTGCTCGTAGGAGAAGTCTCGCAGTGTATTGAGAGAGTGGTACTGCAGAAAGCCATATCCCTCACCACGAGAGAAACGTGATTTAGCTGCGGCCACTGGACTCACTGCTACGCAAGTCAGCAACTGGTTCAAGAACCGACGACAGCGGGATAGAGCTGCGACCAGCCGTCAGGGGTAAGAAATGTTCCATCACTCTACATGCAAGGCAACAACATTGTAGATTCCTGCTGAAACAATAAACAGTTTCCACTCAGAAACAGCTAGTACATTTCACCAATAAGTAACACGTTAAATGTGTAATTGTTAAGTAGATTGACAAAAATGTTTGGCTTTAGTGGTTCTCAACCAGGAGGCTTGCTTCAGGATAACTTAAAATGATCTAAAATAAGACTAAACACATGAAATTATGCAAATTACTAAATGAATGTATATTTTATTTGACACCCTTGAACAACTTTTTTTTTATTTCTAGGCCTGGAAAAGTCTTGTAGATGAATAAGATCTTATAGCTTCATGGGCACTTCTTTTAATGAATATGCTAAATGTATTTCTATAGCAGACTCTAAAAATATTTCACTGTGTAGAATTTCGAATGTAAAAATTTTATAAAAAATCCTCCTTGTCCAAATGGTTGAGAACCACTACTTTAGATGGTTGAACGAAAAGCGGTAGCATTTTATTGTCTTCTTTCATTGACTCCATGCTGCCCTCTGCTGGTTGAATCACAAACCAAAAGTATTCAGGAACTGCAATAATTCATTCACATATTCAAAAATGATCTCAGTTAGATATATTTCAGGTTTTATGTCTGAGTTATTCCTGTGATCCAGCAGAACCTCAGCAGGAGCGTTCCTGAGCTCTGATGAGGAGCTCTCACCGCCAGCTAGTCCCAGCACACACTTCTCCTGCTCCCAGCAGCTCTCTGCCCACCCGCCCCCTCTCCGCCACTTGGGACCAGCACACTACTGAAATCAATGCAATGGAATTCAGGTCAAAAAAAACAATGTTTTGCAATTTAAAGGTGCTGTGTTTTTTTGGACGTGATATACCTGACAAGACAACATAATTGAAATAAGGGTCTTTGTAAGTCACGGTTGTCTCTGTGTAAGCTCTAGACTCTGTAAGCAGCATAAAAGAGAGTCAGGGAAATAGGCCTACGCTTTTTTTTAGGCTTTTATGTGTTTTCTGGCATGAGGTGGGTTGGCAGTCTTGCATAGTTTAGCAAAATGGGTGAAATGGCTTGAGCTCTGTTAAACCCAAAACAACTGGACATTTTTTTTTTTTTATTAAGTTTGTAGTACGAAAGTAAGTTTGTAGAAAGCAAGTAACTGTACAATTTCACTTGTGGAACTAGCAAAAGTTTGAATTGAAAAAGTAGCTTCCATTTTTTTTCTATAATGTCATTTTTTATAATGGCTCATAATGCTGCATCTTCTTCCATTGCTAAATTCCATTGATATCCTCTTTATGAACCTTTTCTTTTTTCTAAATGCTATGTTTATTAAAAAATTGTAAATGTAAAAAAAAAAATAAAAATAAAAATATACGGACATTATTTTTAATCAAAAGTAATCTTCCGGTGATGTCTGCTAAACGTTTTCAAGAAATATCACCTAAATATGCATCAATACAGAAGAAAAGATGTGTCCCTTCTTCTGTTTCATCTTGGCTTTAAAAAAAACCAGAAGAGTAGAATATCAATGCAGCAGCAGATTTGAATTGGCTTTAACTCAACACAGCGTCAGTCTTGATGTATTCTAAACTTCAACAAAACTAGGAAAGAAAAACTCCACACTCAAATCCAGTTTTTCCTTAGGTTTATTATGAATATCCGTTAGACCCTTGACATGGTCTTTAGGCTCAGAACAGTAACAGCTCAGTGACTAAGACATGTAAAAAATAAGATCCTTGTCTCTCAGGTCACATGACATGCTACTAAGATTCTGAAAACAAGTGTCTCTCACCATCTTGCATAATGACCTTCTTGTTAATTGCACCTCCACTGCCTCTTCCCAAACACAGCTTGAGTGAACAGTATTTAAAATGCAGTTCATCAGCAAATACTGTGCAAATGATAACTAATGAACTACATGAAAACAATCATTAATTGAACTTCCCTCTGAGTTCCACTTCAAAGTCATGAATGATGTGAAATGATGGTCTAACAGTCTCTTAAAAGGATGAAATTAGGGCTCATACAGCTGCCGTAACATGAGTGTGTGTCCTATTGTGACACATGGCTCTTTTCAGCATGTACCGTTTAAACTCCAAATAAACACATTATGCTGTGTGTCTCTTTGGTCATTCTGATCTATGGCTCTGTTATTATTATCAGCTCCTGCTGAACACATGCTGTAGGATGATCATCATTATAGCATGTTTAGAGGCTCAGGTACTCAGCCAAGAAGAAGGCCAGGATTTTAGTTAGGTTTTCCACCGTGGGCCTGTGCATCCTCTCCTCTGCATCATCCAGTGTGTGCCAGAACACAGGGAACGGTGTGGGGATCAAGTGAAGCACGGGTACACCTGGTTCAGGGTTATAAACAGAACAGATTAAACTAGCTTGATCCATTTTCTTTATGTTGTTTGCATAACAAAAGTAAATGCGACACTTGAATTTTTATATACTGTAGGCTAGGCTACTACTCAAAAGGTTGGGATCAGAAAGATTTTTTTAAATGTTTCTGAAAAGTCTCTTTTCATTTATTTGATCAAAATACAATAAAAAAAAAAAAACATTGGAATTGTGAAATTCGTTAGCAATTTAAAATAACTGCTTTGAATATATTTTAAAATGTATGCGTATTTTAATCCCAAAGCTGAATTTTCAATAGTTGTTAAGGGTCACATGATCTTCCAAAAATATTTCTAATATGCCGGAAGGAAAATATTTTTTACTATCAATGTTTCTTCTTAAGGTCAATGTTGGAAACAGTTGTACTTCCTAATATTTTTGTGGAAACTATGCTCATTTCATTCAGGATTCTCTGATGAATACAAAGTTATAAAAAGGCTATAAATTACACTTTTGATCATCTGAATGCATTCTTCCTGAAAAAAAAGTATTAATGTGTAAACATTTACTGACCCCAAAACTCAGCCGTCTGACTGTTTACTGACCTCTGTTTAAAAACGGAATGTGATCATCCTGCACAGGACCAAGATAAAAATCTTTCCTGAAGTAACTCTGTTCTGACGGGTGAGATGTCAGCAAACCCTGTTTGTGGAGTCTCTTCTCTGAAAGAGAAACAGAGAGGGATGCTGACTTTAGTGAATGATGTCATGCATTTTTAGGCTGCAACCCAATCAGGGTTGTTCGAACTTATACCTGCAGCGATCAGTCGGTCAAACCATCTGGCTGTGTTATCAAAGTGATTAACAATCAGTGGTTCTGGGCCACCAAGCAGGTCCAGCAGGACTAATAGATCCTGGAAGGAAGATAGACAGTTTAGGGTGACACAATTATTTAAAATAAAATCTAAATCTATTAATACTATTATATTATTTCTATTATATAAGGTAAAAACAAAATAATACAATTAAAATGGCTATTAATATAACATTTTATATAAAATAAAAAATTATAAAATCATGTTTAAATTCAATTAAATGAATTATAAATCAATTTACCAAGGTTATTTCTAAAAATGTATACATTTTTCGTTCATTTCAACATTTTTCTTCTCAGGTCTAGAATGATTAATCAAACGAAAATAAAAATGAAATAACAAAAAATCTATTATAACTGCAGTATTACTATGATGATATATAACAAGAACCATAATCAAATTATTATACAGTTAAAAATATAGTTGGATAAAAAATATGACCTGCAAGTACCCTGAG
>JAUMHI010000063.1:8312867-8357598 GCA_032359435.1 Enteromius unitaeniatus | reverse complement strand
CACCGGGACATCAAGCTGGAGAACCTGCTGATCAACCCAGAAACACTTGAGGTCAAACTGATTGACTTCGGGTGTGGGGATCTCCTGCGAGAAAGATTTTGTGGTATGTATCTTGGGACAAGTTCGTTTAGAATATCTCACTGCATGTTTTGTTTTCATTTAATAACACCAGATGAGAATGATATGAAAATATTCTGTTGTATTTTAAGCTTGCTAATCAGACAGAATCTCTTTCCCTCAGGAACAGCAGAGCACTGTCCGCCTGAGTACTACGTGGACCACAAGTACCACGGGAAACCAGCCACTGTATGGACACTTCCCAGAACCCAGAAGACATGGAGTTGATTAAAAACATTCTTACCTAACTTTTTCATTTCCTTTTTCTACTTTTATTCGGAAAATCATGCTGTACTAATTTATATTATACTAAAATTTGTAATTGTTATTATACTATACATTTTTTATTGTGTAAGGGTTATGATAATGCTAATATATTATAACATTCAAGTGGAGGAATATAACAAAGTGAAAAGTGAAATTTGCATGCTCATGAAGAGACTGTAAGATTTTAAGATCCAGAGCTTTTAAGTAAAGCTATATGTTAGTGGGGGTGGACTAGGCCCGTAGCTAAGGGGGGGCAATACCTGGCGAAAATGTTCTCAGTTTCATGCAGTGTTCTTATAATTGTAATGTCATTATTGTTACAATTATTATTATTATGAATTTTTATGTAGGCTGTTTTATGAGTCACGATTGTTTTTAGTAGTTTATTTTAAATGAACAAAAGTTTTGATGATGTATACAGTAAGCAGATGCGACCAGAATCAGGGCGTCCCTCTGCTAAATCTCAAAATCACATTCATTGGGATTATATTTATATATCCTAACAGTTGTCACATTCCAAAGTTATATTTTGTATTTTTACACTGTTTAATATTCTGTTTTATCAAATCCAGTAAATCTCATCAGTGTTTGTATGTATTTTATTTGTCTGCTGTTATTGTGAACTTTACCAGCTGGTGTCGCATTACATTCTACATACCATTGAATTTTACACTATTTAAGGTCATATTTTGTAATACTTGCGTTTATTTTTTATTTATTTTTGTAATATCTACCTTTTTTTAATCCATTTTTATTTCTTTAAAAACCCTCTGCCTCCCTTGCCTTCACTGATGGCAGGCAGAGAATGCCGTACAACACACAAACATCATACATTCAGTAAGCCCTAATCTTAACCCTCATAAGTCCCTTATTTCTTGTTTACAGATAGGGTCTTTGACGTAACCATGAAAAATAAATACATTTTTAGTGATACAAATAATATATCATTTTGTTCGTTTACTTGTCATCTATACATTAATGCTTTTCAGAAATTCAAGTACGTCAAAATCAAGTACGTTTTTAGTTTGCTTTGTGAAATATACATTTTTCACAGAAAAATCACTTAAAAGATAGCATAAATTTTATTTAAGTTGTTTCTGGATGTTGACCTAGGTGTTGGGCTATAATTCTGCCATCTGTTGATTGGAGATAAACCTATGGGGTTACAGTTTACGTAATAATTTGTTTTGACCAGTAGGGGGCCCATAGAGACCCATTCGTTTTACTGGTAATGACCAACTGATCATAACACAACTACTGTGAATTTTTTTCTGAATTTATTTATATATCACCATTAGAAAAGACATTAAAAATAAATGTGTGTGTGTGAGAGTGAGAGAGTGTGTGTATAAGTGTGTCTGTGTCTAAGAAGTGCTGTGGCAAACACACACATGTAAGAGTGTGTGTTTGTTTGTGTGTGAATGTGAAAATATTTTATGCTGGGTTTAGTGTTTTAGTTTTTTTGACGAATAAAAAAAAAAAAAGCCTTTTATTGCATTTTCATATTGACCCCAAAGACCCTATTCCGATCTCGTCTGATCTCGGAAGTTAAGCAGGTTTGGGCCTGGTTAGTACTTGGATGGACCCTATTTGTAAAAAAAAAATAAATAAAAATTACATACCTTCAGAAAAACCGAACCAAAAATAAAAAAAAATTTCGTTAAGGAAAAGGTGGTCGGGGTCATATAGACCCCAAGGTCCTTATGAGGGTTTTAATCTATGATCCTTGTTGCTTTGAGGTTGTATAAATTTTGACTGATTATTTTACATTCATGCAAATAAATAGTTAAATGCGAACTGGGCTGTTTAATCAAGTACAGAATTTTATGTGGGAAAATGTTTTTTTTTTACAATTTCTATACAAATAGCATGCTTACCTAAATTACAAAGCTGGATGGGTGACTTCGACGAAGGCTCTTCAGATTAACTTTCTGTTAAATTCAGGATATCTCTGGTCTAAAAAGTTACTAGTAACTACAAGATAAGAACTACTTTTTAAATGAAATCTAATATTGTCACAATTGAAGAACTAGTATCTTATGAAAAAGTACTAGTATCTAATGATTAAGTACTTGTAACTTTAGAAAAGACACTAGTACCTAAAGAATAAGCACTAGTACTTAATGGAAAAGTACTAATAACAAAAAAAATAAATAGTGGATGAATATATTAAATGTTAAAACGGCTTGCCATATAGCGATAGAGCCGGTACCAGCAGTCAGCCGTTGTTCTGTGCTGTGCTGGAAGTGTTCCGTCCCTGTATGTCTCTGTCAAGCGTACGCTGAACTCCACAAAGATCAAACTCATTTCAGTTATGACTTTACATATGACATTTTGGGTAAAAACAGACAGTTTCACCAGTTAGGAACACCAAAACACTTTTCCACCAGTGAGACAATAAGTTCTCAATGAAGCCTAATTTTTTGCACAAACAGTAACGTTACAGCCACCAAACACCACTATGTGTTTACGTCCATATTTGGTTTTCGAGGCAAATGTCAATATTTCGAAATGTTTTCTGCAGCAGTGCGAAAATTAAACAGGGCACACGGGTTTTAGTTTTCAAAGAAATATTTCACCAAAAAGTGACAATGCTGTCATAATTCATGCTATCAATCACTTTCTGGTCCCTGCTGAATTTTTAGCACGGTGAAAAAATAAATACTACGGGAGTCAATGGGGACCATCAACTGTTTGGTTACCCGCATTCCTCAAAATATCATCTTTTGTGCTCATCAGAAGAGAGAAACGCATACAGGTGTGGAACAACTTCATTTAACTTACTTTCATTTTTAGAGAAAATTATACCTTTTTTATTTTGCAAGCTGTGTTTCAATAAGTTTTACTATGAAAAATTACTAACAAGACGTCATTTTTTACATCTTTGCTGTTCTGGTGTGCCATAAAACATAAGACGAATAAAATAACGGTCAAGAATGTTATCATTATGAAATATTTTAATATATTTTTTTTTATAAAATAATGAAAACATAATTTACACATATTAAATGTACACGCATTGATACAACATCCCCAAAAGAAACTGAAAGATTGATCAGTTATCAATAGTTAATCGAGGCGTTAGAGCCACTGTTTCATGCATGAGGCTAATGGAAACAGAGACAAAAAGATGTCTGAATTACAATAAGGTTTCTCAAAAAACAAAAGAAAAGAAACGAATGCGTAAAATCAGCTTTGTACAAAAGATCAGGAATCAAACAAAATGTAAAGGACAAACTAAAAAATACATCAACTCAGTACCCTCCAGTAATGTTACAGAATCTTGTATTTTTCACCTTGAATATGACATTTTTCTATTTAAAAAAAGAACAAGAAAAGAATCAAAATAAATAGTCAAAATATTACACATAAAAATAAACCTTCAAATATTACAGCTGGACTATATAATTTGCCATGATTTAAGAATGCGCAACACAGATGCACATAGATGTTCTCACAAGTATATTACTCATATTTACCTTTAAAAAAAAATTAAAAAACAACTTAATAAAACACCTCCACCCAACTAACATACAGAAACCATAAGACAATCCATGGTGTAGATTTGACACCCAGCAACCCAGAACTGAGTGAGTCTGAAAAACCTCCCACTGAAAAACACACAGTGGGTCAAGTTCTTACAGTCACAGCAATGAGATGAGACTCTGATAAAACTGTAAAAATGGATCTAAAACAGTGGGGCAAATGAGCTTCTCATTATAATCATTCGATTTTGCAAGTCCAGAGTGATGATGTAGAAATAAAAGCTTCTAACATGTATACAGACTCTTTTTTTTTTTGTTTTTTTTTTAAGGTACAGTCCACCCAAAAACTCATTTCCAAGTGGTTCCGAACCCGTATGACTTGCTTTCTTCTGCGGAACCTAAACAAAAACAACAGACTTCAATGGGAACCAAAACTCTTTTAAAAGAAAGTCAGTCATAAAGGTTTGGAACATGAGGGTGAGTAAATGAAACAACTGTTGATTTTTGGTTGGACTGCTCCTTTTTCCTCGTATTTTATAGCGGGGAGAACATGTAATGTTAGATATCAGCAGTTCAAAGCTTTTGTATAAAATCACTGTCTGTACAATCACACTACCAAACAGCTGCAATCAATGATGTCAGGTCTGTATCTCTCACCCCATAAATAAACAAAAGCTTTATACAATGCTATTTACTGCCATAAGCGTGTATATAGTTGTATTTGTGTGTCTGAGACACGTTATATTTTCACCTATATTAGCTATGACCACTAATGCAATAGAAAGTCAACCGACTGTTGCAGTGCTTTTGTTTTGACGTGAATAAATAGGTC
Source organism: Enteromius unitaeniatus (assembly GCA_032359435.1). Lineage (NCBI taxonomy): Eukaryota > Metazoa > Chordata > Actinopteri > Cypriniformes > Cyprinidae > Enteromius > Enteromius unitaeniatus. The sequence goes on along the minus strand of JAUMHI010000063.1, from coordinate 8,352,897 downwards.
AGATCCGGTCATCGAGAGGGCAGCTTACGGGTCCTGAGAGAGGAGGAGAGATTCTTTTTTCCAGTCGCATCAGGTTAAAGGGATGGAGAGAGCTGATATGAGTGGTAGATTACAACACATCACCGGTCACAGCTGACCACTTTAAGGCAGACATGTAACATGGGGTACATGATAAACCATATTCCATCCAGTCTTAGTATGTAAACACGATGATCTGTCTAAAAGTTGAGAACAGCTATCTATTGCCAACAGTCGTTTCACCTGATAAACCTGAACTAAATACAAATAGAAAAATAGAGTCTGTATGGAACACAGCTGACTAGGGTTTCTTAGTGCCGGCTTTGCATATACATATACAGTGTCGAAATCTGACAGAACAGCCCAAGTTTACACACAGTGCTGTGCCAAGACCATACGTACGAGAGCAAGTGGCATTTCCTGTCACTTAAAGACTGACCGATGTCCAAGCACAGAGGAAACGATCGAAGACTTGGGTGTAACATCACAGTTTTAGTAGTGGTTGCCATCACCGCTCACGTCATTTGGTTCTCCGTCTCTGGAGGAGTGAAGATCTACAGAGCCATTATTGCAGAGTCACTACAGGAAGTCTGTTGGGTGATAAATCAGCTGAGATGAGGATGGTTTGAATTATAAATATGAACGCAATGTACCTGCACGTGACGTGTTTTCTGCGAGTCATTTCTTTTTCCTCACAATTACAGTACCGCGATTTCCCTCGACGTTTTGGGAAAGGTAGGATCTCTCACGTGGCTCAGGTGTTTTTTTGTTTTTTTTTTTGGCTGTTGAGCTGACTGTGCAGTAAATAGGCCTCTCTGATGTTTAGCGTCTCTCAGTTTTACTGGCTCAAGCTTAGTGTGGACTCGTCGAGTACAAAAATAAATCTACAATGAGAAAAATAGTTCCGAAAGTAGTTCGATCAGGTGAGGAGCTCGCTCGTTTCAAGGTAGGAATCGCGTGTGTGTGTTTGTTTAAAAATAGACACTTCTGTACCGGCTTTAGGTTAAAGCTTTAAAGTCTCAAGTCATCAGGCAGACCTGCGTTAACTCTTTCGGTTTCCTTCCGGCACACTTTCGTAAAGCTTGGTGTGTGGTGAGGACGAGCTGGCAGACTTGGAGCCTGGATGAGGGGCGAGCGGGACAGTGGATGCACTGGACAATAAGAGACACCATGTGAAGTGAATTAGCTGTTGGCACCGAACGTGCCATATTAGGCAAATCTCATCTTCTCTCGAATGAAAGGGAACAGTCATTTCCTCTCGGGCATGGTAGAGGATAAGAGTTTGCTGAACTTGCGGAGCTGTTCACTGGCTGAGTGAGACTCTTCTTGCAGACGCTGGTTGTTCTGCCTCAGATTAGCCATCTCTGCTAACAACGCTGCCTTGTCATGTTTCTCCTGAGAGGATGGGACAGGAAGGAACAGAGGAGGGGGAAAAAGGAGGAGACATAATTATGAGGATGTCACTAAAGTGGCCAAGTTATTATAAAATCCAGCAGAAACAGGACTTCTGTTTTCTTGCGTTTTGAATTTTTATAGAGAATTTTGCATTTTATTGGCTGGGGTGGAACTGGATAAATAATGCGCAGACTTTAAATAAACACCGAAAAGCTCAATGGCGGTGACTTCGTTTATAGAAGTCGTTTATAGAAGGTTTGTAACCAGGATGTTTTGGGTCACCATTGACTTCCATATTAGGAAAAAAATACTATGGAAGGCAACGGTGACCAAAACAGCCTGGTTAGAAACTCTCTTTAAAATATCTTCCTTTGAGTTCTGCAGAACAAAGAAATTCATATAGATTTGTTACGACTTGAGGGTGAGTAAATGACAGAATTTTCATTTTTGGGTGAACTACTCCTTTAACTTTGCCTTTGTAAAGGAATCATACACCATTAGTTTTCATTGTTCAATTTCCTGCAACCCAAAAGCCAATGGAAAAATGCTATTGGCTTTTTGTTAAGGGAACCTGTGTGATGCCAACTACTATAAAAACACATCGTTCCTGCAGCGCTCTCTTTATATGCTTTATAACATGGTGGAAAGTTACAAGAAACTCTGTAGCACTATCAGATCGGTTCATGAATACAATATAAATATGACAAATGTGTCTTATTTCACCTTGAATTAACATTTACAAGTAACTGACTACTTGATGTGTTTGAATACTCAACAACAGAATTGTCTTGTACTGGGTCAGGCTCCTTCTATGTAACTTACTTTTTCCAGATCAGTGTTCAGCTGTTTCAGCATGACTTCCAGATGATACAAACGCCCAGACAAGTCATTGGGAACCTCTTCACTGCAACACACACAAATGAACACCAAGTTAATACCAGTATCCTTGCATGTAAATTCTTATTCCAAACATTTAAATACTTAATCCACGACTGAAGAAATGAGCTGATTTGAGGTTAATCAAACTTCATGCAGATACGCAGAGCAAACATTGTTCTCTTGGTGTGACAGTACTGTTGAACCCTACACTGAAGAGCAAGTATATATTTGTACAGTACAGGTGTATGTTTGTCAGTCTTACCTGCTGAAAGTAGGAGTGGTTCGGGGAGTCTGTGGTGTGTGGAAATGCACCGGGCTGATGACGGGTCTCAACTCATTGGCACCCGTGTGAGACTCAGACAATGAAAATAAAGAAACGGCTCTTTGCACTATAATAAAACAGAAATTGAATCACTTAGATCTGAATTAAAGTGAAAATCCACATTGGAATGTAAAAACGTTGCATCCACTGATCTATATATAATGACTGGATCTCATTGCGTTCTAAACTGCCGTCAGGCAGTGAAGCCACCGGAAGGGTTCGATCCACCATTTTACTATTCCCTACTTAATTGAAGGACATTCAGTACCTGTGGTGGAGCTTCTTCTTCTTCTTTCTTCATTTAAAGGGGCGGAGAACAAACTAAATGAATGCATTACTGCCACCTGCTATTAACCAAGACCAGCGAAATCCTATTTCCGTGGAGGGAGGAATCAGATATGTAAACGTTGACTTGTTAGGTGATGTTTTCGCATTAAAGTCGTATTATTTCCTATTCATTCAATAGAATGTTTGCGAATACTAAGGAATAGCAATATGGCGGTGCGGTGGCTTCACTTCTATGACGTCATGAGCTATCCAGTTCTCTACACAGATCAGTGGTTGCATCTGAGTTTCAGTGGCACACAAGACACAAAGACGATGATGCGTCATTGCATTTAATGTCTTTGTTATCATATCCAGCTAAACCCACTAGATGTGGCATTTAATCATTCTTTCACTCGCGTCTCGCACAAGAGAGAAAGTCATTAAAAATTAATGTCAGTTCAACTTTTAAAAAACATGTCTCAAGACTTCATGGTGTTTCCCCCCCCATCCCACTGCATCTTATGTTTAGAAATGTAAAATGTACTCCTTGTAATTGGTTTTTGGTTCTTTGAATTAAACTATACACACAAACATGATGTTTTGTTTTACATTGTAAGCAACTTAATTAATTATAAACATTTATTAACATTCATTTAAACATTGTGCACTTTTTGCAAAGATATTATTGCTGCTTTGAAGAAACGTGCATTAGTAATATTTTTTGTGGTCTCAGGAGAGAAGCCAAAAGAAATTCTGATTATTAAATTTTAATACTCATAATATTTAAGTACAAATATCTAATACAGTTATTCAGCCATTTTGACAGCCATAGTAGTAGTAGTAAATTATTTGTATTGCCATCTCAGCATCCAAAGCCATCCTTATAGCAAAAATATAATTGGAACAATGCAAGACTTATAAACACAAAATAAATCCAATAAAACTGTTTTTTTTTAATCAACATATGATCAAAAATATCTAAAATCTTACAAAATAAGTTCCTGAGTGAGCATACTTTATTAAAAAAAGTTATAAACTTGCATTAAAACAAATAAAATATGTTTCATAAAGTCAAAATTATGAATTACAAATTCCTATTTATGACATAAGTGGAAAAAAAGGTATTAATCTCTTTATGAAATAATTATCATTAACCAAAACATAAAACGGCTTCCATAACTTCAAGTATTAGACTTCTAAATCAAACATGTCAGACAAACACATCCTCATACCTTCATATGCTTTGGCTGCATTGACGAGGCTGGACCACTCTAGACCACAGGCAGTGTCAGGAAGGGGCATGAGTCCAGGGTCCAGTCTTCTGAGAGGTGGAACCTTATCCCTCACCTCAGTCAGAGATAAATCTGATGCAGACAACGGTACTAGAACAAAAATTTGTTTTTACAGTTTACCCCAAAGCTATTATTAGAGAAAGATACCATACTGAATATGACCACTACCTTTCTTATTAGGCATGAGGGATCCGTGACTGTTGTTGTGTCCGTGGCGTCGAGTAGGCAGTGTGCAGGTAAAAAGAAGGTCACTGGGCGGCACTTGTCCTTCAAAAAGAGGGGTGCTTGCATAACTAGAATCTCTCCGACCACTGCACAGACTCTCATCTGAGAAAGTACGTTGCAGGGTCCGATGAGGAGACTGTAGAGAAGCACAAACGCATATGAACAAATGAGTTTGATTGACTTTCTTGTATACAAGCAGAGGCTCTTTCTAGTGTTTGTTTACCCCATCCCGAGACGGTGTCTCTGTAGGGTTGTCCATGATGATGAGCTTTTTCAAGTCGTCCTCAATGGTGCTCTTGTGAGATCTGCGTGGTGAGCGCAGGTCCCTCAGAGAGGCACGTAACCGAGGCTGTCCGAACACGTTCTTACTGTTCATATCCACCTGCCTGAGAGCGCACACATAAAAATCAGGATTTGAAGAGATCATGCATCTATTTTGTAACCCATCAGCCTTCTCATAAACATGAAATATTTATTTCAGAAACACTCATACTTGTTGCTGCTGCTGTCAGTGGAGGTGGTGCTAGCTGCTGTGCTGTTCTCCTCCTGTTGCCATGTGCTCTTGGTTTTACTAAAGGACTTGGGGGCGGAGCTTGACAGCTGGGCAGAGCCTGATGTGGGTGTGACTGTTGAAGATCTGAAAGGCCGGGGTTTATCGGCCACACCAGGGGTCTTGTACCCTTGAGGCGTATAGCAGGCCCTAAATCCCAGAAACAAAAATACACACTATTCATATATTGGAAGTTGAGGACACAGAAAAAACAGTCACACCTAAATGATCCCATCTGTGTGTTGTGCTCCAATATGTAATATATACATAACACGTCTTTCTGTTCCTCAAATCTGATTGGCTGAGTGCTTCTTCCAGCCGTGCAATATTCTAGTGATAACAGAACTCCAACCATTTCACCATTTGTCTCACAATTTCTCACAACAAGTGGCATGGCGGATGCCCAAATCCACTATCATTTTATAAATAATACTATTTTGTGCCACAGAATGTAGTTTTAAGAGTTTTTTAGGCAAAAAAAAGAAGTTTGTTAATAAAGATAACATCTATTTCGAAATTTGCTTTTAAGCATTCATTTCTCTATAGTGCTTCATAGGGATGTAACGTATTGTAAATACCGTTGTACCGCAATATACATTTTTTCCGATACTACCGTGGTCACATGACTCGATAAAACGATAGGTCTTCTGAGAAAAGTTTGCTCAGGCGAATAGAGCGAACGGGAGGCAGCGGGAACTACAATTCCCATCAGCCCAAGCGAGCTCATCATTCTTTGCGGTCTGTTGTTGTTTCAGATCAGTGTTGCCAACTTAGCGACTTTGTCTCTGTGTTTAGCGACTTTTCAGACAAAACACAAGTATTATATAAGCACTATATATTTCAGAATAAATACTATACCTTGGTTTGAAGTTATCGATGTTGGCTGATCCAGGAGGGGGGAATGTTCGGGTGCGATAGTTCTTGGTTTGATTTGCAGATGCAATTACGGGTGAAGACTCTCTGCGACGACCATCTCCTGCCGCCCTCCCTCCGGCTCCAGACAGCTCCTGTAAGCCGCTGTAGGTTGCAGAGCCATGCAAAGGTTTATGGGGGGTTCCTGCGAGACTGCGGCTAGGTTTGGCTCCTTTAGTGTTGGGACTCGGTGTGTAGAGAGATGCATCAATGCCACTGTCACTGGAGCCTCCCTTGCCCATAAGGTCAGGGTCGGGGTCTGAGGGGTCACTCAGGGCACCAGAAACCCCACCTCCCACGCTGTCGAACCAGCGCTCGTCACTGTGACTGCTGGAAGCATTGCTGGAGAGCGTGTTACTGCTGGAGTGACTGGAATAGTGGGCCTCACCCTGAGAGAGAGCAGGAGGAAGAGTGATCAGTACACAAGGGACAAATGAAAACTTCCTGATTAACCTGATGACGAGGATGACTTCTTACCTTAGAGTGGCGGTTTGGAGAGTCCTTCCCCACAGCGTCCTGTCGAGCCTGTCTTCTCGGAGCTGAGCCCACTGAGACACCTCGTGATGAAGCAGGAACATGCCACATGGGCTCTGTCCAACACAAAAACACAAACAAGAGGTTTGCATCAAAATAAATTCACAAAAGTGATTTTGTCCACACAAAGCAAGAAAAGTAAGTAAAGTGTCTACTTTTAAGGTTTCAAGTAAGTTTTTGGAGAAAGAAAAGTCAAAAATGTCAAATTAAGATTAGTAGTATTTATTAGCTTTGTTTTTAGATTTCATTTTAATTTTAGTTTAAGTTTCAGTATTTTTTTTGCTTTGGTCATTTTTATTAGTATTTTTAAAAGTAGCTTTCATTTTGCATTCATTTTTTTTTCAGTTTACAGCGACACTGCAGATAAATAGGATAAAATAATATATAATAGTTATCGCATTTCTAAAATGTTAGGTTTAGGTTTGCAAAGTCCCTATTTAGTGAAATATGCACTAATTTGCATTCAATTCTAAAGCAAAAACCTAAACACTGGATGATGTCAGTTTAATTTTTTACTTATTAAAGTAAAAGAGAATTTTGGGTATCACATTTGTGTCACCCCAATTCAGAAAATGCTTAGAACGGACAGAAAACACTATATCTTCTAAATTACGGGGGGATTAAAATGTCGTACAATCAAGCAAATTATATATGAACAAATCCCTCTGGAAAAACCTTGAGGATATAGACAGGAATACAAATATAGAGTTTTAAGTGCTACTAAAGTGAAAATGTATGGCTCAGTCTAGGAAAAACAAACTTATTTTAAGAAAACAGCCTTTAAAAATATGTACCGCAGTTCAAATCTATTGACACAAACACTTGACACTTAACACTTAACAGTTATCTTCTTTTGACTAGTCTGAAAAACCAAAAAGCCCAAAATCTCAAACTGGACAGATGCATGTTTTTTCCTGCAGTGTCTCCGCTGTTTAAGGTTTTTTTTTTTTTTTTTTTTACTTCAGCTTAAAATCATATTAATTTGTGTTAGTTTATATGTAGTTGGGGTTGTTCCATCTAAGATTCAATTTTTTTTTAATTTTAATAAAGTAAATGATTTAAAATGATCATTTTATTTTTTGGTAAAGAATAATAAGACTCAATTAATGCCCGACTAATGACCTGTGAGAAACCCAATGGTTTATCCAGCAGAGGGCAGTCAGTGATGGGACGGTACACAAAACACAGCAGTTTTTGTTTAAGCACAGTTTTGAATTATGCATGTTTGTTTACCTGACTTGTTGCGCTCCATCGTGCTCTCTTGGCTAGTGAAACCAGATGAAGATTCTCCACTCGAGACGTCGACTGTAACGTGTGGATCATATGGCTGGAGAGCCCGCTGGACTGACCCAAACCTACACAAACACAACAAATATTCACATGTTATTAAATCTATTCTCATTTAACCTGTGTTAACCAGCTAAATTCTGACTACTTGGATCAAGTTAGCTAGCATTTTAGTAGAGAGCAAGGATCTGGAAGAACGACATGTGGTTAGAGTAAGCAAAACAGTGGAAAATGCTTAGAACACTTTTAAAGTCAATATGAAATATTGTTCACAGATAACACGGGATGGGATTTTAGTCATCAGAATATATTGGATGGTGGAAAAGATTTGTGTATCACAGATAGTTGAAGGGAATTTGGGCACAAAACCCAAAATGGAAAGTTGCCCCAGAGGCAGATAAAGTCCAACTGAAACGAAATTACAGACAGATCTTTTGTTCTGTGCCGAAAGGTGATTTTATTTGGTGCATGCACCAATGAATCAAACACATTATGAGTATTAAGAAAGCAAACAGGGTCATTTTAGACACCCTGCAGCAAAATCTGCACCGTACACATGCCACATTGAATCCAAAGTCTGTTGAAACCCAAATGTTCTGTCACTTGTCACCCAGTGGGTTTGAGCGGTGATGTCTGAATCTGACGGGTCTAATAATAGCACTCATTAGTAGATCTCACTGAATCACCATAAACAGTCAGTGTGAAACGTTAACAGACTCACAGTACCCCAACAACTCTTTATAACACCCTAATGAACTTTAAACTGTAAACACATTCAGTGTGAGCTACAAGCAACTGCCTTTATATTTAAAAAGTATATTGCATATAATCTCTAGCTCACAGAAAGCGGAAGGCCATTAAACTGATGAATGCACATTTTCAGGTGTTGACTAAATATTACGAAGACAATTTATTTCAGTAACACTTTATTTGAAGGTATCCTTGTAACAAGTTACATGTACTATTATAATAACAATAAATTATGCATCATTACATGCCAAACTGTAACCCTATAGTAAGTACATGTAGTTCATTAATATTACTCAGTATTTACATGTAATTACACTGTAACAAAATAAAGTGTGACATTTATTAACGTCTCTTGCACAGATTAAATCTTCACCATATGGCAAGTAATGTGTGCTAACAAAGTAAACCGGGTCTATTTTGATTTTATGCAGATTTTCAAATATGGTTCAGAATCAATTATCTCGCTAATAAAGCTCTTTTGTGAGCTCTATAAATATTTAAGATGTTTGTCATGGGGATAGTGTTTGGAGGGGACAAGCCCTAATTTAAATGCAGAACAACCAGGATATGCTAATCAATGACCTACTTTTTAAAAATTACATTAAATATAAATGCATGTGACTAGAAAAAGCGGAAAAATACAAAGTCGTCAGCATGATTTTTTTTTGAGCCCCATTCTTTTCCTGTTGATAGTCTTATTGTGAACCATTCAGTGTGTGTTAAAATCCCCAAACATTCAAGTTCCTCTGGTTAAACAGGGCAGCTAACCATCAGTGCAGTATGGAAGTCTGGTACATGCCGTGACCTCTGCACTATACACATATACAATCACATACAAGCGCACAATAGGCTTGTGAATCAGCAGCATTCTAGGTCTAGCTGATACATGCCTCAACCGCAGTCTTTCATTTACCATCACACACCCCCACTGATGATGGTAAACAGCGCCTGAAGATGTTCATTTCTATCCTCGCGATCGTTTATTGCTTCTGCTGTATCACTTCCCAGTTACAGGAAAGATATTGAATATTCATACAATATGAAAGCAATACAGATATTTCAATAATGTCTCTGATAGCAAACAGTGTTGGGAAGTTCAATTCATTTAAGTCAGATTTAAAAAAAAAAAAAAATCTTGACTGGCAAAAATTTGAGTGTATATCTCTATATTATCAAAATACTTGAAGATATCAGCTTATTTATAGATACGTCTTAAAACGTATCTTTTTACGTGTGAATTGCAGCTTTTTTATTTTTATTTGAAAGTGTTGTACTAATGCCAAAAGCTTCAAAAAAACAAAACTACTGACCCGTCTCGAGTGGGTTTATATTGGACAAAGTGTCCGCTGAGTCCCGGTACCCCCAGCGCTGCGCTGGAGCTGAACCCAGAGCCTGGACTGGAGAAACTAGCTGAAGGGTTTCTGTACGGCATCCCTCTGTCCCCGGCTAGAGGAGACACACTGTAATGGTTCTCTGGGTAACTGACAGGCCTGTGGGACAAGACGGAAATAGCTAGTGAGAAAGAACCAAAGCCAACTGATTTGGCCAATAGTTGGTTTTCTTGAGATTTTAACATAATGCTGAAATGTCTCGCCTTTTAGAAGAGATGTGTTGGGGCTCTCTGTATGGAACGGGAACCAGGGCTTTGTGTGTACGGCTCGGGACTGGTGGGGGTCCGCTGGGGGTCCAGCGTTGAGCAGAGCTGTGTGTACCAGGTGGGCTGTCCCAGCGCCATACTGGGGTTCGCTGCCCACCACGATACCCTGCAGCCACCGGCTCCGCTTCTCCCTTCTGCTCCATCATCTTCATCTCGAACTCCTCCGTACAGCCCCTACAAACACAGTCGTTCCATTTATTATTCATTTAAAATATGTAAACAACCAAGTACTCTAAAACTGTCATCACTTCACCACTTTATAATTCGGAACTATGCATAATTTATATCCTATAGTCCAAAAGTCCAGTCGGTAAGATTTTTTTAAAAAGTGCACCAATGCTGCATTCGTATGAAATATTACTTCTTCAGACAGTCACGGAAATCAATGTGGAAAACAGATGTGCTGCTTGATATTTTTGTGGAAACTGATGCATTTCCTCAGGATTTTAATGAATAGTCAAAAGAATAGCCTTTACTTGAAATAGTAACTGTCTTGCACAATAAATGGTAATTCTGATCAATTCCGTACATCCTTGGTAAATAAATGTATCTCACTGAATCCAAACGTTTGAAGAGTAGATAAAGATATTAAAATATACAAATGATCATAATTGCAGCCTCCGACAATGCTACATGATTTAATTATTTGCATTTCCACACTAGTTTACTATTATATCGTTTCTTTTTTAAATAAACCCCTCGTAAGGCATTTTTGTGGTTGGTCATTTAGCATGTCAGTCTCATCCGTTCTAAACATGCGGATCTCAGTCAGAACGAGCTAAAATGGGAGCAGACAAATTGTCTCAAGTCAAAGGTCTGGATATGTGAGAAAAGGTTGATTATGGCTGTTTTAAAGGCTATGTGACAGCCAAAATCCTGCGTTAAAGGGTACAGATTTTAAGGGACGATTAGTTCTGCAGTAATCTGAGCATGTATTTGAGCACAGCGGGTCTGGTTCACTGGCAGATTAGTCCCAAATCCCTGTTGACCAGTACACTAACCCCTACTGAATGCCAAACAGCATGAGGATGAAACGCTCTCATCAGCGCCAGCATCCCGCCGGGTCTCTCTGCTTTCTGATGATGATGAGAAACTGATACCCACTCTGTGTCAGAAGCCACCCCCTCTCCCCCCTCCTCCACTGTCAGCACTTTCACACAAGGACTCAAGTCAAGGTAACTGTCCTTTGAGTTGCCTTTCTTCTAAACAACAGCTTTATCAGACTCATCTACTGCCATTCAGTTTGTCAGCACGACCTTTCCTTATAAAATCATTAAAAACATACAGAACAGTTGAAAAAAGTTAAGGATCAGTTTATTTAGCAGAGATGCTTTTAATTAATTAAAAATGATAATAAAAGCGTCTATGAATGTTGTTTTTTTAACTGTCTATTTATCAAAGAATCTATTAAAAAAAACACACACGCAAATTAATTCACTGTAATAGAAAAATTTCTGAAGAATCACGTCACAAAGAATAATGGCATCACATGAACTATATTATATTTTAAAAATACACAATAGAGACAGTCATTTTAAACCTTTACAATATTACTGATTTTTGATCAAATAAATGCATGAATATATATTTATGAATATTAAAAATCTTACCAGTAGCGTATGGTTACAAGCCCAAGTCTATAAAAGCACTGCCATCCTACCAATTTCAGCCACTAGCAAAAATAACCAACAATTGCCCACAATTCACCTGATATTCCAACCCTTACTCTAGTAGAACTTTCTGCCCCTTGACATCTATATTTCATCATCTTCATCTTTATTGTATGCTGATACCTAATATTAGGCTCCATCCACAGGGAGGGAGAAAAAGATGGACAAACCCGAGAATCAGAAAGCCAAAATGAGACAAAAGAAAGCAAGGAGGGGAGCGAGAGGAGGAGGAGAGAGTGGAAAACACATCAGACTCTACAGCGCTTCTGTCTAATACACCAAAAAACTCTCTTCTGAAGACCACGAGGGCACATAAACTAGCCCAGACTGACTACAACGACACGCAGAGAATGTATAGAGGGCAGATAGAGGATGTAAACTGAATACTAACAGCTCAACATGTTTAAATACACCTGACAGCTACAAAAGATACCCCAAACTCTGAGACCATTATTAAAAATAATAGTTTTACATTTTCATTGCATTTAAAATTTTAATACATTTTCTATACAATTTATATTGTGTATATAGTAAAGTGACTCAAAAATTAAACTAACTTTTTGTTTTTGCTTTGCCCTTTTGCTTTAAAAAGAGCAGCCAATGAAGTGTTCTAACTATTACATTGTGGCGATGATTTAGACTTTATTCATGCCCAAACTGTAATTAAATCAGTGCTTCTATCCATCCAAGATCTGAATGCGAGCATGTGGTCGATTGGTAAAAGGGGAGGGGGGGGGCATGAGGAAACGAATTATTTAACAAACCGATTTCTCCTCCTCATGTTGTGTAAGGTTCTGTAACTCTACAATAATTCAACATTTTTTAATAGCACGAATCGATTTTTTAGTATCATTGTTACACATTACATACACCTATTATAGTAATAACATAATTAATAACATATTAATATAGTAATTGCATTACATTAACTAACCCTGTAGCAAGTGCACTCAGTTCTTAAATGAATAATAACACTATAACAAGGGCACCTTAAAATAAAGTGCATCCCAAATCTTATGCATTCCATATTATTCCACCTTTTACACAATATTTGTCCTCTTTTCAAAGTGCACTTTTGAATCCTACTGCAGAAAATGAGACATTATTAAACAATTCTCAGCCCTTGCTGATTTTTCTTTAGGATGCTGAAAACACAAGCCATAAGAATTGTTCAGCACACAAACGCTTCCTAATCAGAGACTGAAGAAGCCACGCTTGGACAAAGGCTAGAAAAAGCCTGAGCGTGAATTACATGAGCTCAGCCTCATGTTGCTGCACTAGAAATCTTCCTCTTCATCACCAAAAGAGTGCTGTCAGCTCCACCACTCCTCTTTTACTGCCATCCATCCATCCATCCATCCATTTATCTTTCTATCCATCCACCCAACACCTTCACCCTGTCCAAGTATCCTGTATAATTCATGGTTGTAATACAACTGAGCTCCAGCGTTTCACATTCATCCTCTCTTTGTCTCCAAGCTCATCACTAACCTCCGTGTGTAGACCAGACTGTTGTATCGGATGTCCGCGGCAGCGCCATGAGGCTCTGACTGACAGCTGAAGTACGAACGAGCCCTGACAACCGCGAGCGCTTGCGTGCACAGATTTCTGCTCTCCACCCCTTCAATCCTCTTTCACTATGATAACAAGAGGAAGGAGAGAGAGGGAGGGCGAGATGGAGGGAGAAAGAGAAGGAGGGGTGTTCCTCCCACTTTGTTTCCGAGCTAGGAGGCGCTCAGACATGCCTCAGCATCTTTATATTCTTTCCCTGCATGCTAAACACGCCGCCCGTTCCCTGTCAGCCTCACGCCGAACACATTTCTTAATTAAACCCCCTTTATTTATTTATTTCTAGCCCCTTTTTCACAGATTCCAGGCTTAAGTCACATGCAATCTGCTCCCCTGGCACTCCTCGACAAACAGAGGCTGGACCGCTGAGAGGGAAAGAGATACAAACGGAGGAGGGAAAATGAAAGAGATAGAATGACAGAAAGACAAGCATGTCGAAGCATGCAATTAGCACGCTCTTTCGTTCCACGGCACAGTGTGGGTGGGGGGGTGTTGAGATGCATGTGCGCGCGAGAGAGAACATTTCAAAAGGAGTTTATTTAACCACAACGGCAAACACATGTCCCGCTAGCACGCAATCAAACACGCTGCTGAGTAATTAGCATCCTCTCACAAGAAAGTTCATACGATGCTAAACTGTCAAACATGCACTTTGAAATTGAATGTGCATTGCGAATTTAATTGTAGAAACGGATTTAGTGAAATATGACTACAGGCGTACCTTTTCGATGCAGCAAAATTGAGTATTCACATAATCACTGCTTTCATTTGTAAACTGTTCCATCCCTCTCTCCTCTCCTCTTCTAACACTCTCTTTCTATCCGTCCCTCTCTCTCTCTCTCTTTCTCTCTAACACTCCCACTCACTGTTCCCCTGAGAACTGAGGCGTCTGCCAATGTTCTCAAAATCTGGTGAGTGCCTGTGTGTGTGTGTGTGCGCGTGTACACGAGTGTGTGTGTGTGTATTGGTGCATCAGACAAAGAGGAGGTACCAGTGAGAGAAACAAAAGCTTTTTCCTTCTTGTTTGAAGATACGTGTAGTGTTTTGTGCATCACCTATAAAAACAGTGAAAGTGAATCTTTGAATTATGTCGGAGGGGTTCCAGCCGGCGGGCGTTTGCAACAAGCAGCATTAATTCTGCCACGAGGCTCGTCATTAATCTTTCCAAAAAACGAGAATGGGTCTCCAGAGGGGTGCAAAGTGCAAAAAAACCAATAACAACAGCCCTGTCAGTTTGGAAATGTGCTGCTGCCCAGATTTTAAGGTTAAAGTTGCTGTTTTCTGTACAGAATGACTATTGCTGAGTTGGGGTTCCTGCGCTCATCTGTCAGAAAATGTCTACTCTGTGAAAGTGAAAACAGTGATAGGATTTATATTTGAGGTTTTATGTTTTATCCTAAGAAAAGGGTTTCAGGATTGTACAGGATTTTAGCGAGACCGGACTGTAATTGTATACCTGGCTTTTTTTTTTTTACATCAACAAAAACAGATGTAATGAAGGGATTGATGCTTTCTGGATCTCTGGAACATCATAGGCACCGATACACTGAATGAAGAATTGTCTCTAGACAGGCTGGAGTCAGACAGTCTTTTATGGTGTTCTCCGTTAATGATTTATCAAAGCGGAATGAATTTAATGGAGTCACAAGAGCTGTCTAACATTCTGGTAAAAATGTCGGGCTAATGGCTCTTTGCCCATCCTCTGCAGGGGTATTCAATTAAAGTTCCAAGAGGTCTAATCTCTACATTTCCTTCCCAGTAAACGTCCAAACAATCATCCCCTAAACTGATTATGATGTGAATTTGTAGTATGTGAAATGAAACTCCATATAATTGCACTGCAAGAGTAATTATATGGTATTATGGCAGGCACAAATGATTTTTTAAATAAACTAATTCAAATGGTTTGTATGGGCATAAAAAGATTTCAAAATGAAATACATAAATGATTTGTGGTTTTTAATGCACTGCAAATCTGTTGATCATTTTTTTGCCTCAATACTATATTCTTCAATCAATATTTCCCTTATGTCATTTCTATAATTATGCTTCATAATTTATATTTATATTACGTTTGGATTCTTTGGATCCAGTTTTAAAGACTACCGTTAAGTAAGTGTAAAAAGTAGGACTATATACCGCTTCAGGTGTGGCTTCTGTGACCTAATAAACCACGCCTCATGTCTTATGATGTTAACTGTGTTGTGAAGAATTAGATTTCATTCTAATTTTTTATTTTAAAACAGCGCTAAACTCAAAGAATAAATGTAAATTCCCGTAAGGCTCACCTGCGGGCCCCTCCCTCTTCAAAAGGTGGAATGATGACTACTTTCACGGTGACCGAAGTCCGCAGAAGGTCAATCATCTGCTCGTGGGAGAGCGTCACTGCGGCAACTTTGCAGATTTCCACCAAACGGCTACCCTGCCGAAGTCCCGCCTGCCAAGCAAAGCCGTATTCCTCTACTTCGGACACAGTTCCGTCCAAACGCACATGGAAACCAAGCTGGCCTAAACCATTACGCCGCAATGTCATATCAACCGTCTCGCAACCTATAGTCAATGCCTGCAAAGAGAAAAAAAAGAGTTTAAAAGCATATCCCATAATGCAAACCAATAAACTGACTGTCCATGTATGTTGTATCAATACCTTAAGTCTCTGAACCACCTCTCTGATATCTTGCGCACTGCCCTCTGGTACCCGTAAGGCAACATGGTCTCCCCTGCCATAGAAAATCTTCAGTGCAAGTCTCTCTGCCGTCCAGCCAATCACGTCAGCACAGAAACAATTGAACACCACCTCTTTGGTGGAGCAGTCCGCCAGGACAATGTACTCGTTAGAGATGGCGAGAGCACAGGGAAGCTCTGCGCCTCCGCCACTGAAGTCCTGTGCAAGTACGCGCCAAATCAGCGCCCCTAAGGCACCCATTTCTGCTCCCTCACGTGCCCGGATGCGTTCCTTGCGTTTGGAGGCCAGAGAGATGAGATTGTTCAGCTTGCCAGCAGTGTCGAGTGGCGTAGTGGAAACGCAGTTCTCCGCCAGGTCCCGCAGGTATCCTTGGCGCGTGCGTGTTGCCATAGCATGGAACTTCTCTGATTTGTGAGCAGCGTTCTCTGCGTTGATGATCTTGGCCAGCAGGAAAGCACGGAAGGCAGCTGGGTCCCGGAACATCAGGCCATTTGAAGGTAGCGGTGGACCGAACGGAGGGACATCCTTCATCCTGGTCACTGCCACACTAGATAGAGAGAGAAAAAAAAAAAGAGTTTGTTACTCATTTCCACCAATCCCAGCAGGTTTTCACTTACTGGACTACATTTACATAACATATCTCAGTAATCGGTTACAGGCATACATGCAATACTGTTCTTTGCAAGGGTTGCTATGGAAACAAGGCCAACCTGTAGCAGGTGTTGTCAGAGCAAGGGTTGTGCACACGGACAATGACGAACACGTGCTGGAAGTGAGAGCGAATATTCTGTGGAGTGAACGGTTGGGCTCCCGGCTCCTGGAATATAATTGTGACTATATCATTTCCTATGTGCCTCTTCCTCAGGAGCTGTGAGAGAAATGAAGGAGGAATAAGTCAGAAGTTCATTGCGATATAAACTCGGCTAAAATGCTGCCACAGCGCTGTAGATGTTTGCCGGGATGTCGTCAGAGGTTATGTGCTTACAAGATGGATTCTGGTCTCAGACTGGCCACATTCACTGACTGTCTGACGCATGCTGCATATTCAACTTTAAAGCACTATCTTTATTTGACAAGCTCTACTCTGATTGGCTGAATTTATACTTGGAGTGAGGATGCTGGGTTTTTCTTAATTTGTCCATCTGGAAACAAAGTCATGTTTACAAGGTTCCTTTGTAGTACTTTTGATGAAGGTTTTGTACTTTTGTTTACTGTAAAAATGATTGGAATTTTACTTATATTTATAGGCTTTTTATACCTTTATTATGAGAGGACAGTGGAGAGTTGACAGGTAAGTATTGCTAGGCAACCAGGATCCAAACTCAGGTCGTTGTGAGCACAGGTATTTGTGCTGAAGAAACTTGTTCTTTTAACAGGCAAAATGCTAAATAAATTTACTTTACATGGTGAAAAACAGTAATAGGTCAAATAGGACATTTAATGTAATTTCACACCATAAAAGTTCACGATATGTCTTAATCATTCATAGCATAGTCATCTTTTGTACCTTTATATTGTACTGAAAATTAAGAGTAAGAGGTTAATATACTACACAGTTCAGTTAACCACGTAAATCTTAAAAGGCTGCTAGAATTTCTTTTACATTAAAGTGGCAACCCCAGCTGTCATTTTTTTACTGCTTAGAATCACCTTTGAAAGTGATAGGTGGTTGCTTACTAGATCATAGCAAAACAGGCCCTTAGGTCTTTATGATAGTGTTTTCTAGCTCAGGTCTGTCCTTCATTCTGAGTCCTATGTTACTGTTTAATGCACACACTGTACCAGCAAATAAAAGATATGAAAGCAAGACTGCAACAGGGAAAGAGTAGAGGGGAGAGAGAGAGAGAAAGGATAGACTGTTCTGTTGAAGGACACAGAAAAAAAGGGAACTGGCAAAAAATGTCTTCATAGATGCACAATGATTTCTGAGGTGAGAGACACAGAGGTGTGAAAAAGCCTGTTAACAGCACTGCAGCACCAATCTGTGAGACAGCCACTAAAACACATGCAATAAAATGTTGTAAAAAGAAGATCAAGTTGTGCTAAAATTACATTTCCTGAAGGAAATACCAGTGCTAGGTGGGAAAGGTAGAGTATTTTGGTTTTACAGCTTTGAGCGGTCACAGTAATCAGATTATCTTTCATTTTAAGGCATTACTTCCAATGCAAAGGAGTTTCCAAATGGTGGCCAGCATAACTATTCTGCATTTTAGGAGATCTCCTTTTGACCTAAGTCATGGCAGCATTTAATATATCCTCAATACAGAAAGCTTTAAAATGTGTTCAAATAAATGCAGTATTGAGAGACTTCTTTCAAACTTTGGAATAGTACTATCTTATTCAACTGCTGAAGTCTAATAACTAAGGGCTTAGCATTTCAGTTCAAACCCTAAACAGAATGTTTGACGAGTATTAATACAGTAGTGCCTGGCATGCCATGCATGCAAAAACACATCTGAAATCAGTCGAGAATGCCATTCTGTGCTCTTACGTATGGAGTTGATTTGCCTATTCCAATCTGATCAGGGCAACATGTTATGCGAGCTACAGGGACTCATTTGAACTCTAGAAGATCTACTAAGAAAGTTGGCGGCAGAGATGCTGAGAACCGATGTTTAAAACTGCAGCTAATCTACATTTAAAAATAGACCGTGAAATTAGGAGCATCTCTATGTCTCTCTGAAAGACTGGCCTCCAATCTGAGTCAGAGCAATAGAGGCTGCCCACCCGTTCCCAGCAGAGTGAGGGCATCGGTTACATAAGCTATCTTACATTTCAACAACACACAAAGAAAAAGCCAAAGCTAGTCTTTCTTGAATGCTGACATGGTCCTCCCTTTAATGAGTTCTGAGGGGAGACACTCCTGTACCCTGGAATTATTCTACAGACTGACAACCCTTTCAACCTCACCAAAATCACTACAAACGCTCCATGTGAGTGGCTGTTAATAAGAGAGAGAATTATGTGACAGATAAACACTGCCCTCTGCAGCTCATCACAGAGCGAGCAGATCAGATCTCATGTCTGCATAAACAAACGGTGCTGCAAAAATAATCATTTTGAAATATTCCATTTATATTAAACAGTGCTTTCAACTGAATAATTGTTATTAATCGCATCCAAAATAAATTATACATGAGTGTGTAATGTGTATATTATATAAAAACACACACATACAGTATATATATATATATTTAAAATATTTACATTTCGATAATTCTATATCACATAGAATGTATATAATATATAAATATGTATATAAGGGTATTATTTTTATGAAATATATACATTAATGTGTGTGTATTTATATATACATATTAATATATACAGTACAAGTAAACAAAAACTTATTTGTGGATGCGATTAATCACAATTAATCATTTGACAGCACTAATATTAAATTATGTTATACAAATAATATATGTCATATTATTTTCTCCCTTTGCAGAAGTAGTTTTCTTTGCTGCTGATATAACCATATCAGCACAGGCAGCAAAATATTACTTCTTTATTAATTTAAATATTGTTTAAATAGTACTTAATGTTTTAAACATGTTTCATCCAAATCCCAACTGAACCTACAGTGCAAATATCAACAAATAATTAATAAAGTAATAAAAATATCATTTAATTTTATTTACAATGTGCATTTCTTATATTCTACAAAACTGTACCAAAAAACTAGGTCAAATAATATAATACCTGATACATACATAACAATAACAACAATTAACAATTAAAAAGGCACTAAAAATACATTCACTACACATAACACTTTATTTTACTCAGATGCACATCTCACTACATAAGCTAAAAGTGCAGATGGCAGTTCATGTTGTCTACAAGTGTGTTTGCAATGAATGTTTTCAAAGCTATTGACTCATATGCATGCACACGAAACTTCCTGAGGGCAGAAGATGCCATATAACTGGATCATAATCAACAGAATGGAAATCACTAGAAAACCACACCCTGCTCTGATTCATATGTCAGCGAATATAAAAACAGCGGGAGAACTCGACAATTACGAACCGAAACAAAAAAAAAGAGCGGGAGCAATTCCTTCGTAACCACATATAACAAAAACACAGACTCCGAAAGTGGACGTCCAGAAGCTGTGGCCACTTGTGTTGCGTGAAAAAAGAGCTGCTGTATTTCCACTGGATTTACTGCTGCCACTCTATAAATTTTACTACCATTCCAGATGTTTCTTTGCAAACTGGGTCTGCCACATGCAGTACCCACCACAAACACACTGCTGAATACGAGCAAAGAAAATGGGTAGCATGTGAACAATGTGCAAGACGTTCTGGGAGTCTGTCCAGGTGGAAGAGAGGGGGAGGGTTGTGTCAGGATAAGTTGGGTCATGTCAGTTCTGTACAGGCTTTTGGATGTACTGATGTGTGTGTTCGTGTACGTCTCACCTGTTGAGGATTGTTGGGCATGTATGGAAGCATGGTGGACACGTGAAACATGATCTCATAGTCCTGATAGGTTGTATACAGGGAGTGTGTTCCAGTTGAGTCCGCTGTTAACATACACATGCATGATTAGAAAGACAATGTCAATGTGCCACACTGAAAATATGGTATAAAAAGGATCATTTAACCCCCAAATTAAATTTATTTGTGTGTGTATGTGTATATACTATCATCATCTAAAATCATGCTAGAAAATCACATGGCCACTCAAAAGTTCATGAAGCTCAAGTTTTGCTGTCATTAAAGCAAAAGGGGACCAAATTATTTACTTATTTAATTGTATTATGTTAATTAATCTTTTAACTTAATTATAATATCATTTGTAGTGCTGTCAAAAAATAAAATCGCTAAAAAAGTTTTTGTTCAGGTAATTTTTTTTGGTTTACGTTAATATGTGTGTGTGTGTGTGTGTACTGCATATATTTGTTGTGTATATAAATACACACACATGTATATACATATTTCAGAAAGACAGGTTACGCATATACATTTTATATATTTAAATGAACATAAATTATATATATATATATACACACACACACACATAAATACATCTAAATATTTACTAACAATTTTATCAGAAAAATGCAAAAGAAAAGCCTTTGAGTTATCTTTTGGACACTAATATACATTAAATTACACCATATAGCGCCTATAAAGATGTTCCTGCATGATTTTGGATATAGAATGTGAGTAAACAACAGCAGTGCTGTTATCTACTGCAGTTTTAATTACACTCTCATATGTATATATATCAAAAATGCTGAGATTTTTAGGATTAGCTTATATTTATAACTAGCTGTATGTAAAAACAATAGAAGCCTATGGAATTTCCGCATTATGATAGCCAAGTAAACGTGTGTGTGTGTGTGTGGTATGAGCATTCAAAATGTTGTTAAACAAAACCGCTCTACCAAATAAAATCCCAGCGGTTGTTTTAGCCATCCTAAACAAGATTTTGTATTTCACTGTGAATTCATGGAGCTACCCAGTGTGACGCCTCAATTATAACCAAAAGACCGTCTAAATGTATTTACACACTATGCTTTTGACGGTCGTGGTGGGTTAGGACAAGAACTCTGATTAACATGGAAAAGATGCGATTTATCGCTTGACACTTTGCACATCGCTTGCTGTGCCTTTTTAGGACACGTTGTAAGAGACACACAGAAAGCCCTGCTCACTTTTGGTGTCTAGCTGGGCAGCGTATTTGTTGAAACCCTTCAGACACACAGTTTCTCCCAGCAGCTCCAGGAAGGCGGTGAAGGCTGGCGTAGCCTCTTCATTGTTGTACATCTCCTCCTCCGTGCTCTGTCCCGCTCGACACAGCAGGATGCCCACTTTGTGTTTCTGACTAAGCTGTAAAGACACCCACAGTGACAGAGTCACACCTAAGGAACACTGACACTTCTCATTTTGGGGGAAAACTTGACTTTCATCACTCAGGAAGTAGTGTGTCACCAATTACTCACCCCCTGCTCGTCCAGTTTAAGAAGCTGTTCTGTGACCTTTGGCGTGCTGAGAGCCAATCGCAGACAGGACACGCTGAGTTCTGGCAGCACATACTCCAGAACCTCTTTTAAAGGCAAACCACGAACCGTTCCGTGCTTTGCTGTGGACAGAATCACGTCCTCCTGGATTGCTCCTCGTAACGTGACCAGCTGCAGCAGCCACAGGAAACCATGTGGAGACACACACACACACACACACAACATCAAATACCATCATATGACTGGCCAAATATCCTCCGAGAGCATGTGACAAAGCATGAGAATGATTATGAATGGCTAAAAAATGATGTCCAGAAGCGCCCACTGTGTGGCATCCTTTCCCCACCGCTTCCTGATTGATCGCCTTGCAGCACACCCTCCGTCACAACCTCACAAACTCAAATGCTTTGGCCATTAGCAACTGTAAAATTCCTGCAAACAGGTGGAAACACCGGAATACTTCAAATATTTTGTTTTTGAGGCTTGTGTTTCTGGTTTCTTGTGCCATTTGTCATACATCTGAAGATGTCATATGACTGGTCACATGGACAGTCACCCAGTCAATCATTTAACTCGAACCTCTGAAAAAAAAAAAATGCTGCTGAACCAAGCTTGGACATGTTCGAGGTTATTTCGGAATGAGTTATGGTCACATCTACAGGGAGAATAATGACTATGTGAATGAACTGAAGACGCTGCATTGTTCAGAGCGGGTGAGCTTGATGTGTCCAGGCAGCCATGTAATCTGACTAAACCCAGCAGAGCAGCAGTCATACCAGTACAGCTCAGCACTTTTCAAACACACCATTATTAAGCAAAAATGACTGCATGGTCTTTAAAGAAATGTGTTGCACGCAATGCACAAAACATGCTCAGAATGTATTTTTAACTACAGTGTAACACAAGAGATCCGTTAAAGGGACAGATCAGATCTGACTTGCTTATTCGCAAATGTTTTATGTGACATTCTGATTTTGCGCACAAGTTAAATTCACAACTTTAGATGGAATCACACCTCATTGGTGCGAAAGATGATGCGGTACTGGTACTGGTCCTTTAAATCTTTGGTATCATCCAGTTTCTCTCTTCGAATGCTTAGAGCCACGGGCCCCAACTTCTCATCGGTACCAAAGTAGTTCAAGTGCTCTGTGGGGTAGAGAAAGAGAGATGGATGAATGAAAGTAGAGAGAGGATATATATAAAAAAAGACATATTAATACCATTATTACAGAAAATGAGAATATAGAAGAGAAGAAAATAATTAATGAGGTGAAGACAGTGGATAAGAGAAAAGTGGAAGTCGATATTAAGGATGAGAGATGGAAGGAAGGACACAGGGGACAAAGGAGGGACTTGTAAGAAAACTCTACAAATCTAGGTCGTGGTGGCGATGGAACTTCCTGTAGGACCATTCAAATCTAATAGAAAACCACAGAAAAAGCCACTAATACAATACCGTACATGCTTTTGAGGATAAGGGAAGTTATTATTCTCCTGTGTCTCCTATAGCTTTTTGCAGTGGCAAATACAGACCTCAAAAAAGTGAACTTACTAATTTAAGTTTCAATAACCGTTTGGTTTGGAATGTTATCATTGCTTTCAAAAGATAAGCATAACACAAGCAGCAATCCTCGGTTCATTTTAAGTTGCACACAGCATGTGTGGTTTGTGCGTGAAAGAGTAATCAGTGACTCACTGAGGAAGTGATTCAAGTCCATGATTCAAGGTGGATGACTCCTGTGCTCGTTTTGGCCTGATTTGAATACTGTTTCAGAAAAGGACCACACCAATCATGCAATTCATCCATGAAATGTACTGCATTTTGTGCTGTTTATTATATTTTATTTTATTTTATATCTATACTTGACTATGGGCCGGTTTCTCGGATAGGGATTAGATTAACCCAGGACTAGGCCTTTGCTAATTTAGGACATTTAAGAATTTTTAGAGACATGTCTTACAAAAATGCATTATCTGTGAGCATTTGAAGACCAAACAATGGTAATAATGTATTTTAAGATATCTCAGTGCAAGCTTTTTCCAGTTTAGACAGCTCTTAACATTTATTTTAATCTAGGACTAGTTAAACCCTGTTCGGGAAACTGCCCCTATGTGATTTACCTCATCTGATTAAAGCAAGGTTCAAAAATACCACATAGGAAAGGGCATGTGAACGTGATATTGAAGATTCTAGTCTTAATTTTGGCTTTGGCTCAGACGGTTTCCTTAATCTGTCATCCAGTTTTTCTCAGCACAGGATATGAATTTGGTTGTTTTGTGTGGATACTGAAAGCTAAGGAAACTTGAGTTGAGAGAATTCTAAGTCTCAGGAGCATGCAGATATGGGCTTTTTAATAACGCAGCAAAGATTTTGATACTACGCAGAGTGTTGCCCTTCCTGACCGAGGAATGCCAAGTCAGTACTGCTATACGGCTGACACTCCAACACACATCCACTCACACTGCTTCAGTGACTCACTCACAAAACCTAGGTATTTCAAACAAGAAGCCGCTATACTGAAAAATTAAGTAAACGGATAGAAGTAACTGGCACCACATAGAAAAATACCTTAGTGGCTTGGAATCCGTACTTATTAAGTTGAGCATTTAACACTTAAATGAGAAAAACAAACAACAATGAAAAGCATAGCCTAAAGGTGAAAAAGTCTAATTTAAAAATTAAAATACTTTCTCCTTTCCCAGCTTACAAACAAGGGAATTGCAAGTAAGCCAATCACTGATTCCCCCCGGTAGGTATAAAAACTGCGGCGCTCTTAAAAGATCCCAATTAACCATGTTTCTCAACCAAGCTAATGCAGCAACATAAGTTAATGAAAAAAAAAAATCACAATTAATATTGTATCTGCTTTTAATGCTGTGATGCTAAAACTACACACTTCACCTTCAAGAACTTTTACATGGGAGATTTTTAACTGCACCCATATCCCCATGTTAAGATAGCTAGGTTTTAAAGTTCTAACTTGTAGTTATTAACTTGTAAGTTAGCTTTTATAACATTCTTATAATGCATGGCCTTTCTGATCACAGAAAATCTGGATGACAGATTACTACTGGAATGCTAACCTCTATCTCACCAACTTTACTTAATAAACACTAATTAGAGCATTCAGATAACCTCACGTCTGCAAGGATTTATCTAATGTGGCTAAGAGGTGACAAACTTGGTATTTTTAGACATGTGGTTTTTTTTTTTTATATTACATTGGCATTTTAGGAAGCAAGACCTTTAGTGAGATTAACATTTGGGAGACAGATGTGTGGCTTCAGCTCCAGTTTGTGCTACTATTTGCTGATAGCGAGAAGCATTGATTATTGTGGCATGCTTCTAAAATCTCTTCCAAAAGATGAACTGAAGGAAGAACTTGGGTTCACAGAATTTATTAAATTTGCAGACCTGTCCTGTAATGACACTAAATGAAGGGAAATAATTAAATACAAGAGTATAATTGAGAGTGGGACAGTATGAGAGTGGTGTATAATTGGTAGGGGTGTAACGATTTGCGTATCGTGTATCGAACGATTCATGGTCAATTTCCAAATCATCGAAGTGATCATTTGTATCTACTTGTTAGTGGAGACTTGAGAGAGCAGTGCAAGTGCGTGTCATAAATAAATAAAATGTATGTTTATTTGCAGCAGTTATGCTATCAACAATAAAAAGACATTTATGACATTAAAACAGCGACATCTGCTGATGCACATCGTGTTGCGTTCATTATCACAGGAACATCCCAGCTGAAGATAATGAGGAAATTACATCGCTCCACTTGACAAGTGCATTCCAAATAACTAAATAATGACATGCACGTGCACTGCTCTCTCAAGTCCCCACTAACAAAGGGATAGGGATGATCACTATGATTTGGAAAATGACCATGAATCATTCAATACACGATACGTGAATCGTTACACCCCTAATAATTGAGACAATCAGAGGTCAGAGTCACCTCAATAAGGCACTGCATTGAACAAAAATGAGGTAAACCACACAAGACAGATTGAAACTGACCCTGTAAAGACATTGGGGTTATGACACTCTGTAGGGCTGTCACGAATCCTCGATTCAATTGGAGAAGTTGATTTTAAAAAATAATAATCCTTGATCGCACTACCATGTTAAGTAACTGGCAAAATGAAGAGAATCCATGAAATTCAATATTAGACCAGTTTCCGAGGATGCATGATATATTAAAACTCATATATTAAAATCATAATAAAGCATACTATTGTGATTTCTTAAAACACTACGACTGTATTCAATAAATAAAGCCTATTTGATGTATTTGCATGCATGTAGGTAGGTTAAGAACATGAGCGTCAGACACTCAGTTCACAGTAAATGTTGCTCCACTCAAACTGTTATCATTTACATTTTGAGAAGCGTCTCAATCTTTTATCTGGGAACGCAGCATGCACCTTTTCGTCAAATTTGAAAGGTAAATCGTTTAGTTCGTTTGGTTCAGTTCATTAAAACTTCAGAATAAAGTTTGCACTTTTTCATGTTCACATATTCAGGAAATTACATGGCCAAATAATAAAGATTAAATGAACATTACAATGAAATGTTGTTAGTATTAAACAAGGATTAGATCGCATAGTAAATTGTAAAAACAATCGCCATGCCATTGGCACCCTCTGCAGGCCTTTGATATAATGCAATGCGTATGTTAGTTCTATTGTTTACACCACATTATGCATTTTCATTATAGATTTGTTCAACAAAACAATATTACTTGCTTTTGATACTATTTTGAACCAATTATAGCATCATTGCTATTTTATATATATATATAGTCTTTGGATGCGATTAATCACAATTAATTGTTTGACAGCACTAATTTTTATCATTTTAAAGACTATTGTTTGCTAACGTGTATTTTTATTACCTTAAAAAAAATCAAATCACTGTAATAACTTACAAACAAAGAACAGTCTTGTGATGTATCACATAAACACATTTATCCACATAAACATCATCAATGTCCTACCTTTCCCAAAGAAGTGCTCATGGTAGTATCTGGCACCCAGGTCAACGTGCTCGATGCAGTGTTGCTGCAGTCTCTCTAACCTGGTGGCTTGAACCTCTGGTGGCACCTCCAGTTTGGACACACTGGTATTACTGCAACGTGGACGAAGCCGGGCCTCCACGATGCCAGTCTCTCCTCTCTCCGCCCATGAACTCAGGAAGCTGACATTCCGTTCCCTGTAGCTTCCGGTCTCATTGATGAAGTGCGGGCAGCTCAGCAACAGCTGGTGCTGAGAGTTGGCATTAACGCTAGCTGAACCACCCTGCTCTGAAAGTTCCAGTGCTGGGGTTGATCCTTCCGATAGGTCCCTGACACTGAGGTCATCAGTGCTGGAGAAGCTGGGCTCTACTCCCCCTAGAGCAATAGCTCTGGAAACAGCCAAAGAAACAGCAGCCGAAGAAGCAGCTGAAGCTCCGGTGGCTGTGTTTCGTCGCTGGGCGGCGTAGCTGCGACGAGCTGCTGCCTCGTGCAAGTCAAACAGAACACTCTGAGCGTCAAAGTGGGCAAAACTCCGCACACATACCCAGGGTTTGGAAGACAGTGTCTCGGGGGGTCGTATGTCATCAGAGTCACCTCGTGGAGTCTCTGTTTCTCCTCGGCTGGAGCTGCGGAGTTTGCGGAATAAGGAGGAGGTACCAAGAGACGACTCTGTGCCACCACTCTTTTTACGTACACGATTCTCTGGACGATCATCGGGCCGCGGAGTCGACAAGAAGGCGTGTGAAGTGGGTCCCTCTAAAGAAGCACCAAGCAGCTCTCCGAGCTTGGCAGGGGCTGTGCTACGCTGGTCTGGTCGCTCCTGCTGAAACTGGCTGAGCATGTCAAAGAAGCTTTGCTCAGACACCGCCTGCACATTGATGGAAGAGGTACTGCCATATTCCCGAAACAAACGGCCTTCAACTTCAGTTTCATCTTGTTCACTCAATGTTATCTCACTGTTGGAGCGCTGTCGAAGGGGAGCGAATTCAGATGTCCGAAACCTTGGTGGTGTGCCTGGAACCCTCGTTACCCCTGATTCAAGGAAGTCACCGTCTCTGGTACCTCGCTGTGGTAACCTGATCACACCTCCACGTGTAAGTCCATCCTCACTGTTGAGGTCATCCGGATGACTGCCCTGGCCATTCTCAAGTAGCGATTCTCGTGAAAGTGCCCTGCGAGGAGGCCACTCGGCAATCCGAGCTCGAACCCCCATTTTAGGCACGGAGACACGGAATGGGGCTGGATCACCCATAGAAGAGAGGCCATTATGGAGGGGTAGACGGAGGTGGGGTGGAGGAAGAGGTTGAGAGAGAGGGGTGGCACACACCCCTGTGTCTCTGTACATGTTCATGGAGCCCACTGTAGTCTCAGGGCCAAAAAGGAGGGCAGGGGTCGTAGGGGAGAGAGCATCCTGGATCAAGACTACTGGTGTTCAGTGAGAAAGAGGAAAGCTCCACACTGCTGTTGCTTTCTCCTCCCACACTCATTTCTTTGTTAGGAAAGGACTCACCTTTCCTAATTCTTCTGGGCCAATCTAGAAGCTCAAAGGCCACTTAAATCACAGACCTGCAAAAAGGCAAGAGACAAAAAGACATTTAGCATAACCCATTTCAACCGGTTACTTGTATACTGAATTCAAAAATCATTCAACTGTGCTTTTAGGGTTTGGGATCTTATTCCTTCCCTTGCATACCACTGACTCCAAGCACCCTACTTCCCGTAAACCTTCTTCTCTAATATTTTGATGTTATTTTGCTCAAGGGATGAGCAGTTTTGAGAGCAAAATGCAGAGAAAAGCTGACTGAAACTAAAACGAGAAAAGAGGAGTAGGATGAAAAAGAGAGATAAGAAAAAAAAACAAGCTGGTAGGAGAGAGAGGAAGTGAGGTGAGAGGATTTCAGATGTGGATTTCTCACACTCTTTTGAGGCTAATCTCTATTCCTCTTCCTGCAGATACTCTGTATTAAAAGCCACAAATATCACTTTGCTAAGCACCACAAACTCATCTCTCCTCTCGTATGATTTCAGTGTCTATACCGTTGGTATATATTGATGCACTATAAAAAATATACAGAATTTACCAAAACTTATAATCAAGCAACTATAACACTAACCTAGCTAGCACTTGGCCCTTCAATATTGCTGTGTAATTTGATTTTAGAAGAAAAGGAGCAAACCCGATATCTGAAAATGTGAAAGAGCAGATGCAGGCGTTTACTAGCACAGGAAGTATTACGCCACCTGACAAGTGTAATGCTTATATCACACCTTCCACCATATGAATACACAACTTGCTTCCTTGACAGGTGCAGACAGTTTTAACAGCCATGAAAACCATGACATGTATGGCAGCAAGGTCAGCAAGGTAAAGCATCCAATTTACCTGAGAGATAAACTGACTTAGAAAGTAAGATTAAGATTCTGCCCACATTCAGCTGCATACAAAAGGTTACATAACAAGGACTCTGTGCTGGATTACTGATGGGAGCTGCTGAGTGTATAATGAGGTGGACTGTTTTACAGGCTTAACGGGGAATGGTGAAGCATAGGATTGTAATGCACTCTAGATTTTGAATGAGACACTCAAACTTTGTGACAGAGAGAAAAGCTCTCTCCACATGCTTCATCCCTTGCTGTGGACAGAAGACAAAACGAAACCGACAGAAAGTCAAAGGACAAGACAAACACAAAAAGACAGAATACTAGGCAGAGGCAGAGGCAGAGCAAACAGAGGAGCTGGAAGAGAGGAAACCTGACAGGCTTTGTGCTGAAGGAATCCAGGCAGGAGAGCGAGAGGGAATCTGAATCCCAGTGACTCGCTTTAATATGAAAGTCAGATTGAATCAAGCTTCACTGCAGCTGAAGTGACTATGAAAAACCACTCAGCAACGCCTGTTCTTCTGCGTAACTTCACGTGATCTGCCTTTTTATTGTCTCTCCCCATCTCTATCTATTAGTCGCACTCCATCCATCCATATATTAGATTACGCATCCACAATTTGTCTCTCTATTTGTGATAAGCAGGTTACAGACAGTAATGGCGATGTATGATGCATCTATCCAAACATCAGCAGGGTTCATTCCAGTCCCGTTCTTAACACAGCTAGTGCATTAGTGCATCTGTTTACAGGCCAAAATACAGCATGCCATAAGTCAAAGATTGATGCCAGGATTTTCTCATATCACATATCTCAATCTCACTACAAAATCCATCCCTTCAGGCAGATGTTCTCCAATACTCTTCATTTCAAGGTCAGTCATGAACGTTCTACTGCCAGCTTAGGCAGATCCCACCTAAGACATCATACTAAGTAGTACAGAACCTCACTGACTGATTTGAAATGCTCTACATGGGCAACAAGAAGCAATCCACATATCAATATCATTCTTTGTTTATTTGTTTGTTTGATTGACAGGCAGTTTGACAAATCATATTTTATCCGACAAACCAACCAGACAGGAGTAGATTAACTGTGTTTCAGGTCTTTCCGCAGTTTAAACAAAATACCTTCTGGTGTTCATTGATTTTTATTTCACAGTATAACTAGTAAAGAGGAGGAGACAATAGCTCCCACACGATCTTAATCCAGCATTTATGCGATTCAGCCAAATATATTTTCAATTGTGATCTCGAGATAAGACGCACTCACTCACAGCGGGCGTGATGACGCCTGACGTCACATACGTTTTGCAGGCCAGGTGTGCTTGTTACACAGGCTATATTACATTAATCTTTTGTTTGTCATTCTGTAAAATTAATCAGCTTGGGTGTTGAAAATAAAAAGGACTCACTATTCTAATGCACTAGCTGTGTTTTCAAATATATATATATATATATATATATGTATGTATATGTATTTGTCTCACATCTATAATTACTAAACAAAAAATACAAGAGTCACTTAAAAAAAAAAAAAAAAAATTAAATAAATATAAAATAAACAAATATATATGTAATTAAATGTTTTTTTGTTTCTTTACATTATTACATTATTTTACACTTCATTTCTTGTCTTCTTCAACTGCTGTTTGAAAACCAATTATTCATGGGGTAAATCTTAAAAAAAAAATTGTGATTCACATTTTATCCAGAATCGTGCAGCTCTAGTCACAACCTATAAAGTGCCACAAAATGGTATTTATTGTTTGAATGATAAAAAATGTAACAGTTGACACTTTAACAATAGGAAAATCATATCATTTCACCAAGCGAAAACATTGCCATTTAAGAACGGATTCATTCTCATGTTCTTTATACAGAATTACATTTCTAATAATTCTCCACTGAATCATATGATCCGTAGAGCACTTCCATTTTCTTCTACATGTGCGAATGTTATGAGTCAGAGCCCTCTAGTCTGGATCTTCTGTATTAAAAAAAATCTAATGAAATATGAAAGCAAACAGACATTATGATGATATATTTTCTGTTCTGTACGCAGCTCGTGGTATTTTTATAGCAATAAAGGATGTTTATGAAAAATCGTAGCAGTGTAGCATTATTCAACAGGCAAAGAGTTGTTATAGAATTGTTATAGAATCAAAATAAATTATATATCACAATAAGAAGGTATTACAAGCACTCAATGTGTAGCTTCATTCTAACTGTACTTCTAAATTAAGATAAAGTTTGGTTCTACACCAGAAACACAAAGCCATCTATGCTTACAAATAGGCTACATCCTAAAATGTAATTAGATGTTAAATCCACATATGAGATAAATATGGAAAAATTCAATGCTGTTAATTCGTTGAGTGTCAATTCATTTGCATTGTGCTCAGTGTGGAAAGGCCTGGGGGGGTTCTTTGTGAGTAGGTCAATAGATTACCTTACAGCTATAATTGCTTTTCATCAACATTTCAGATCTGCAGTGTGCATTATATGTTTATTGCCTCAGTATTAAATTACAAAGATACATAGCCAATTTATTAAATGCATCTAACCTCAAAACAATCCAGTCAGAACCATAAACACGGTCTTTCATTATAAACACTGCATGCAGTTATTCACAGCGATTGCTCTCAGCTACGCTACTGGCAACAGTCCCTGAGTTCAAATGCACTGTGGAGCGCGGCCATAGAGCTGCACTGAAGGTGGCTTTTTGTTTCAATGAATGTACAAGCACTTCAAGGCGAGTCCGTGTAAAAGCTCCCCCCAACATTTGGCTGATTCCACATCCTAACACTTACAGGGCAAGTTCACAACAACAGCTGCAGAAATAAGGCGTTTCTCTCCAATTTAATGTTTCGTTTTTATTCAGCCAGTAAATTCCTAGTTTGTTTTTTTTCCCTTCGTCCGAGTGAACTGGGAAAAGCCAGTATGAACTGCGTGAATGAGAGTGAGAATGCAGACTTTTAACTAACACTCCTGGAAAGCAAGCCAACACCGAGTGCCAGATCTGAAAGACTTCAAACTGTTTTTAATTGCTCACATAGTAATGAGCTCTGATTCTGCTACTTCAAACTGAGACCACACACACACACATGTAACCGTGATTACATGTAACCAGTAGTGATTTCAATTCTATAATCTTAATGAGGTTAATCTGGGTTGATGTGAAGCCACCATAATGCTTCAACCTCTTCATCAGACATTGAAAGACTCTGGTGGGGGTCTGGTTTCAGTTTGTGAGCCCCGGAGTTTTAAAATCACACTCCTCTCGCACATACAAACCCAGCCTACAGCCAGTGACTCAGCGTATATACACCTGTCACGGACTGCCAGGACAGGATCTGTCAATCACAACGCAGCTTGCTTCCTCCATCGATTTCCTGTCACATTGTTTTTGGTATGTCAGACATGAACCCCCTGGCTGTAGCAGCTGGCCAGTGTGTGTGTATAAAAGGAATAGACGTGCAGAGGTTGCACGTTTGATCTGCCGTACAGGTTTACGTGACTGGGTGTGAAGCTTGTGACCCAGCAAAGGAAAGCAGTGGGGGGGGGCATGGTGAAGACAGGAAGGTCGTTACTGTTTCATGAGGCTGTGTATTTGACCCGCATTTGCTTTGTGTGTGCAGGCAGGCGCTGGTCACAATCCTTTAATTCACTAAGATAAGCAGTGAAGGTCAAAGGTGCATAAAATCCATAGTGTGAGCGAAAGCTAATCAATAAAGCAGAGAAAACGCATGCAAATCTGAATTATAGCGTATGGGAGGTAGTGTGTGCACACGTCACAGGGTGGGATATACACACTCTGCACATTTACAATATAGACTAGTCGGGGGGAAACTGTGTAGTTATACTATTTATAAATAATTATTTGGAAAATGTGTACCGATACAAAAAGTCTGAAGTATATATTAAAAATTAAACTGATTGGTGGTTGATTCAATTTCTTGATGGATTACGTTGATATCAGAGAGAGGGTGACCAATGGCCCATATTATGCATGATCTATAAAACATGCAGCAATGATATTAATATTTCATTTACATGTACTAAAGCAGAAATCATGTAAAAATGAATTGATATGAAGACAATGCTTCAGATTTAACTTTGTTGTCTAACAGTTATTAGACAAAGACATTGTTATCTGTCAAAATAAAAGTCCCAGTGGTGTCCAGCTTCTAACACTCATTGGTCAAACAGAAAGAGTTACTAGCTGATGGCCACCTTGGTCTATCATTAAAACTGGTTTCATGTTATAAAATAAAGACTGTATGAATGTAGTGCCACGTCCCACACAGTCAGCCCCCAATAGATGTGTTTCATGGGGATATATGGATAATAAGAGCAAACTTTTAGTGAGTAACTGATACATACACAACAAATATGGCAAATATAACTTTTAACCTTCAGCTAATCTTTAATTCCACAATCTACCACAGTCTTCCCAACAAAACGGACTCCTACGGATTTTGCATAAAAATGGGAACATTGCTCACAGCGGGTGACAATGATTCTCTTGAGAATTTATTGCTGAAGGAGGTGAATTTGTTACAAAGTCAGCTGTGATGGAAGGCTTTAAGGGAGACGAATTTAGAGACAACTTTTTAGAGAGGGTTGCTCCATGCTGAGAGTAGTTACTGTTAGCATGCTAATGCACAGCATGCTATTATTAATAAAACCCTCAGATCATTTGTGTTTCTAAACTTGTCACCTTTAAAGAACTGCAACTAAAGTGAAACATGTTTTGCAAAACAAGAGAGGGTCAAATCAAACATTCAGAATCGAATGTTCTGATAAGCACGTTGCTGAAAACCATGGTCTACTTTAGATACATAATCAAAAATTATTCCATAATCCAACTGAATGTGCTATAGATGCCCTATAATTTACATGCTGCAAAAAAGTATTTTACCATTTCATTTAAGAAAATGACCCTAGAATATGAAAATCATCCTACCATATAAAAATAGACATGTTAAAGTCCTCAAAATAAAAGTTCTGTTTAACTTGAAGAAACTTGAAGTCTTATAATAATATAACTTCTACTATTAATACAGTTATTATTAAGCATTATTTTTTACAGGAATTTTCCTTTTATTAAAAAAATTAAAGCATTATGCTTTCCTTTATTTACAAATATTTGTAAATAATATTTGTAAATATTATTTACAAATAATATTTGCTGAAATACAGCCTTGCTGAAATAAAGAAAACACATTAAATAGTTAGAGATGTTTTGATTATTAAATTTTATAAAAATAGGATCCAGAAGGTAAAAATGAAAAACACAGAATATGTTAAAAATAAACATGAATGAGTGAAAAAAATAAAACACATTTATTAGGAAGTCCAGAAAAAGTTAAATAAAAAACAACAACAACAAAAAAGGGCCCTAGTTATAGGACACTGGGTAGTGATGGAAACTTAGTTATAAGAAGTCAAGAACCAAATGTTCTCGTTGAGCAATTTTTTTCATTAGGAACATCAGCAACTGGAGAAGGAAGGAAGGAAGTAACAAGTGGTCAGGTATGGTTTCCCATACTAGGAATTAGTGCTCTGCATTTAACCCATCCAAGTGCACACACACAGCAGTGAGAAGTGAACAACCACGTACACACACACACCCGGAGCAGTGGGCAGCCAATGGTGCCTTGGTCAAGGGTCTCAACTCCCTATCCATTAGCCAACGACTGCCCCCCGGGAACGGGAATGGAGGACGCTGAGATCAGAGCTGTGTTTCTGTTGTGCAGTGAGTAATGGAAATCATGAATAAGTTATGTGACATATAAATGCTGTTAACATTAGCTTTCTGCATATATTTATCTATATATATTTATATTTAGTCTTGTATGACTTTAAAATACTGTTCCATGTTTAGCATGTTGGCATGTATTCGACCAATTAACATACAACTACGTCAGTGGTGCTGTGTAAGACCCTACTAAAGTAGAAGCGAATTTAGTTCTCCCCAAAAACACTAAATTAGCTCCTTCATTGGTAGAAACTATGAAAAACGTTCCCCTGGTACGAAAGCCCCATATGATAGTTCGCAACATGCCAATGTTACAACATTTTAAGCCTGAAAATTAAAATGACATGACGTTAGATAAATAAACAAATTCATCATCTCTAAGCACTGCCACTAAAACAAAATAAAATAAATAAATCATGAACCTTATTAACCAACTAGTTAATTGTTGGATGTAACAGTATCCAATTCTGTCATACTAACACCACAAAATTGTGATCTCAGGAGGCCAGCGGGTTACTAGGAAATGCCCATGTGTGCCATCTGGCTGGCATGTGATCAAATAGTGCACAGGTGTTTAGGTTTGTGAATGTGACAGACAAAGCAAGAGAACATGTGTAAACTGAGAGCCCGAAAAACATGGCTAAGACAAACAGGATTAGTATTACTATAAAAAAAAAGAAAAAAAAAAAGTATTGACCCATTTATTTAACCATCCAAGAAATAAGACCTTGTAAGCCATATAAACACACAAACATGTTGAAGACAACCAGGCAGTATTCACACGTGATTGCCAGAAAACCAGAATCTCAGGATTTTTAGAAGAATCCACAAGGTGAACAAAAAAAAAAAAAAAGAGAAGAGGAGAGGAGGAAGTGAATTCTGCTCAAGGCCAACAAAACTCGAAACACCAGTTTGTCCTCAGGGCTCCTAAACGAAGCAGTGCAAACACACGCATAGACACGCTTTGTTCAGGTCATTGAGAGACGAGCCATCATCACACAACACGGCAGAGGAAAAACAGGTCAGCCCACACACCAGACAAACAAATCATGTATCGAAACAGACAGATGAGGCTGCAGGCTGAAAATCTCCCAGGTGGGGCATCAGGGAGTGGCCTTCTGTCTGTTTATCTCTTCAACAGTACCCTCACACCAATAAACATCTCTAACTGTGCAACCGAAAGAAAAAGCTTCTAACGGTTCCACACTGCCTGCCAGGACCTCGAAAGCTGCCTACTCAAGACAGCATTTTTAGGCTTCGTATGCCATTTAACATTCAAGATGAACATTCAAATTCAATGGTCGCAAATGATGCCTAAATAACCACTGTCTCCATGTACTGAGCGTCGAATTGAACAATAAATGACGCTTAAAAATGCCATCTAGGTGGTGAGCTCACTAGGAATTGACTGCAAAACAGAGCGCTGAATAGATAGACCATCTCAATCATTCCAACAAGTCTAGAATTCCAAGCTAAACATTCCACAATAGAAATGGATGTGTCAAATCAAACACCAAGATCTGAACATTACAACATGTCTATGGTGTTCAAAAATGTTGACTAGGTATGGGAATTTAATCAAACATTTCCACATGCCTTTGGTGCTCAAACATCTAAGTCTGAAACCCAACATGTTGAATTGAATCCTTTCAACGTGTCTATGACGTGTTATGTCATTTAGGTAGCAAGCGTCAAATCAAACATGCTGAATTTAACGTTCCAACATGAAAAATGAAGTCTAGATGATCAGCGTAAGTTCTCGGTGTCAAATATATCAAATCAAAATGATTTTAAATTGAACATAATACAAAATCGAATGTGTAGAATCAAATATGCTGAATTGAACTAGTCCAACATGTCTATGATATTAAAATATGTTGCCTATAAACATGTCAGACCAAACATTCAACATGTTTATAATACGCAAAAAACGAAGACACTGAAACTACCATGTACATCATTCCAACGTCTATGGTAATCAGTTTCAATTAGGAAGCAAGTGTGAAATCAAACATTATTAACGGAGCATTCCAATGTGTCTTGCGATGCTCCAAAATGCTGTCTAGATCATTAGATTACTCATTAGATTAACCATAACCAAATCAAGTTAAATGTGCTGAATAATCCTAATGGTGTTGTTTAGGCAATACAATTTAAAATGTTTCAAATGTCCACAATGTTCAAAAATGTTGTAAGCTTACTAAGCCAAACCAAATGGTCCAACGTGTTTATGAAGCTCATGCCTTCTAGCTCACCAGCTCGAAAATAATGAATCAATCATACCAAAGAGGACATTTCAGCCAAAATGTGCTTTACTGAAAGTAGCACTAAGTAAGTTACCTCAGTGACTGGTTTTGAGTGTAAAATCAAACATGCTGAATCAAACTGAATGCCAATGATGCTCAAAAATACTGTCTTGAATGTTACAACACGTTTATGATTCAGCATCTTGTCTACGATCAAAATAGTTTCCTAGATAGTAGATAGTCAGCTCACTAAATTTTGAGGGTCAACAAATGCAATGTTCCAACACGCCTATGATCCTTAAGCATTCCAACGAGACGGATTTAGAGTCTGAAACCCAATGTGTTTAATCAGTTAAGTAGTGAGTTAGGGAATAAAGGGAACTTGGAGTATAAAGCAACACTTTGAACTCTAGGTTTTAAGTCATGTGTGAGTGAATATTTTACCAAAGAAAGTCCCAGTACGGAGGAAGCCATGAGTTACGGGCCAGTCAGTTCCTTTTGTGGGTGTCACCAAGATGTCAGAAGATGGAGTGATCTGTCAAAGAAACCAGAGTGAGCTGTTAGCGTTGTTACTGCCTACTATAGAAACAGCAGCTCGCCTATCATTACGTGCTACATATGTGTCAGCCTTGTTGAGCATCAGAACGAGAAACACGGCAGTAAAAAGAGAAAATAACATGGCACATGATATTATGAATTACAGCTCACGGGGTGCGATACAACATCCATGTGTGAAATAACAGTAGATGCGGTGTGTGTGTGGCACTGCCAGCCTGCAGGCATCTACCCACTGTCTCCTCAGACAATAGAGTCAAAGCAAAGCTGATGGGTATGAGCTGACAGCTGCTGCTCTTGCCTTCATACCGCTAATATGGCTCGCTCTTCATACACACACACAAATACAGAAGGCTTTGGAATGTCTCCTCGTAGTATGGCACATCAAAGGCAGCCCAAGTCTGATTCATAGCTCATGAATTTGGGGTTTATCTATCGCACACAGACGTCGCCTGCATAGACACACGCTGGGAAAGATAGAAAGTGTGTGTGTGTTCCTGACCTGTTATACACACACACTTTCGCATACTGAAGGGACAAGAGGAGCTCCAACACACAAACATTTCCTGCGGCGGCAAACATTATGGCCTGACAGACTCCCACCCATCAATACTGATCAATTCAGCTCTAGTTCCTCTCCCGACTGTTTGTGTAGAAGTCAAGTGCATGTCGGCGGATATCAGCTGGCAACGGTGTGTGTACCTCCCTCTGGATCGCAGGCTCTTGGCGATACACACCTACGTTTGGTACACACTAGGGGTCTGACACACTCCCGATTCCATCGGTGAGAATTTACAGCCTTGATTGCCACTACAGCAAATCACATTACAGCCCGGCGCTGCTTCACCATGACAACACATTACAGCATGCTCCACTTCATCCAATTAGGCCTGCCAAGACTCAAAATACAGCACACCAAGGCGGTGGGCAGGAAAGGGTATTTTGAGGTTATGAACACAGACAGCGTTCAGTGAACAGGCCCTGGAGGTGAAAAATGCATGCTTGTTTATAGCATGTTTTCGAAAACAATTAGCGGTGGCTTCCCCGAATTAAT
This sequence comes from Enteromius unitaeniatus, assembly GCA_032359435.1. Classification (NCBI taxonomy): domain Eukaryota; kingdom Metazoa; phylum Chordata; class Actinopteri; order Cypriniformes; family Cyprinidae; genus Enteromius; species Enteromius unitaeniatus. The sequence goes on along the minus strand of JAUMHI010000063.1, from coordinate 8,313,890 downwards.
GGTCAACTAACTGGACTTTAAGTCCTGTATAATCAGGCTTGGTTTTGGTTCATTTGATCCTGATCAGACATGTATGAATGCCCTTAAACGGGACTTATTCTTGCGTGGATTCACACACCAATTCAGTAGCACTGAAATATACAAATAAAAATTAAAATATAAACTGAAACAAAAATGCTGATATCTATATACACTGCTCCAAAAAAATAAAGAGAACACTAAAATTACACATCCTAGAGCTGAATGAACAAAATATTCTTATTAAATACTTGTTGATGTGCTGACAACAAATTCACACAAAGATTATCAATGGAAACCACATTTATTAACCCATGGAGGTCTGGATTTGGAGTCACACTGAAAATTGAAGTGGAAAAGCACATTTCAGGCTGATGTAATTTTCTTAAAACAAGTCAAAATGAGGCTCATTAGTGTGTGTGGCCTCCACGTGCCTGTATGACCTCCCTACAAGGCGGATGGTCTCCTGAGGGATCTCCTCCCAGGCCTGGACTAAAACATCTGCCAACTCCTGGCGTTGGTGGATGGAGCGAGACATGATGTCCCAGATGTGCTCAATTGGATTCAGGTCTGGGGAACGGGCAGGCCAGTTCAATCAATGTTCATCAATGCCTTTGTCTTGCAGGAACTGCTGACACACCCGAGCCACAGGAGGTCTAGCATTGTCTTGCATTAGGAGGAACCCAAGGCCAACCATACCGGCATATGGTCTCACAAGAAGTCTGAGGATCTCCTCTTGGTACCTAACAGCACTCAGGGTACCTCTGGCGAGCACATGAAGGGCTGTGCGGCACTCCATGGGCCCTCCTCCTGCGGTTGGAGCCGATTACTGACCCACTGTCAAACCGGTCATGCTGGATGTTGCAGGCAACAGAACGTTCTCCACGGCGTCTCCAGACTCTGTCACGTCTGTCACATGTGTTCAGTGTGAACCTGCTTTCATCTGTGAAGAGCACAGGGTGCCAGTGGCGAATTTGCCAATCTTGGTGTTCTCTGGTAAATGCC
>JAUMHI010000063.1:8274696-8303135 GCA_032359435.1 Enteromius unitaeniatus | reverse complement strand
TGTGATTAGCCAATCAGATTTGAAGAACCAGTTTATAGTTTTTGTGAAGTTTAGGCTTACAATCAGTGTTTGGTGCATGTACATCAGTGTCAGTCATCTATCATTTCCTCTGATTTTAGGCATTACTGATGGGTAGGGTTAGGTTTAGGTGTAGAGATATGGTCAAAACTAAAATTTTGGAATAAAATGTTCCAGGGTCAACAAAATATGTTAACCCAGGAACACGCTTAACTCAGGAAATTTAGGACGTGCTTCATCTGATACTGTAAATTAAGTGTAAAAATCAATGTTATGAATGAAAGTTATGGTTGATGTCATGTGCATGCGGTGGTTGGTTTGAGAGCGTTTGATGTTAGACAGTAACAAGTTGTAAAACCTGTGTGACGGTCCTCTCATATATCATCCCAACACATAAACACACTTCCATGCATGCCCTGAATGTCCGGCAGTAGCCTTTGGTGAAGAACCACAACTGAAGTTAATTGGAACAAACATGTAGATATATGCAGTGAGTGTACACACACACATTTACCATTACTGACACACCTTCGATTGTTCAACTAATGTGTTTTGTGCCTCTTTATTCACTCCCATGAACAGGCTCCCTCTCCACGCATATACAATCTATATATTCTTTCTCGGTGACTTGCACACACACATTCACCCACTCATAACCTTCTGGTGGCAACTGTCCCTCAGGGTGACATGGCGTATAACAATGCCTTATTAACACTGTAAGCAACCATCTCCTATTCTCCTAATCTCCCGTCACACCAGAGGCAGAAACAAATACTCACACAAATGGACACAGAGAAAGATCAAATTATATCTTAACAAGTTCACTAAAAATATTGTAAACACTTTACAATAAGGTCCCATTAGTTACCATTGAATAATGCGTTAATTAACATGTTACTTAATAGAAAATAAATCTGTTTTAGTTGTTGCAATTGACAATAAGTTTCTTTCAGTCTTGAGGAGGTAAATAAGTTAAACAGATCCGGCATTTAGCCAATAAGGTTATCAAATCACACACACACACACACACAGTCTTAATCAGTACGTTTGTGTTCATTAACTTAAGTTTAAATATCTTAACATAAAAGTTAATATAAAAGAATGCCAAAAAAGTATTATATGTATATATATATAATACACACATAATGCGTATATATATATATATGTGTGTGTGTGTATATATATGTGTGCACCTGGTATTTATCACCTTATAGGGACCAATTGTCCCCACAAAGATAGAAATACCAGTAAATTTTGACCTTCTGGGGACATTTAATAGGATTTATAGGAAACAAGCTTATAAATCAAAAAGTGTTAAAAGTGCACACAGTTTCCTGTAAGGGGTAGGTTTAGGTGTAGGGTCAGTTTAGGACAATACCATGTACAGTATGTACAGTATAAACACCATTACACCTATGGAATGTCCTCATAAAACATGTAAACCCAATGTGTGTGTGTGTGTGTGTGTGTGTGTGTGTGTGTGTGCTGGCATTTGTGGTTTATACACAAATGTGAATAATGACATGGGTACTACAATGTAAACATAGTTTATGAGGACACTTCCTGTGTCCCCATAAAACAAAAGGCTTAAAAAGCATACTAAACAGTGAATTATTTGCCAGTAGTTTCCTGTAAGGGTAGGGTTGGTGTACGGCGATAGAACGTACTGTATAAAATCCATTACTATGGAGAGTCCACATAAACACACAAGTGTGTGTGTGTTGTCAGTAAACTTGTCACTGCTTTGCCTTGGCAATTTATCAACCATCTAAGAAGATATTTTTAGCAGAAAACATGTCCTTGATCACAAATAAAATATATGTAAAACAGTTTCTGCCAAAAATAGAGCATCATCTATTGTATAATATTCACATCCAGTGTTTTTGCTATATTTTGTCATCCTTTCATCTAATATTGCGGGAACTAATGCATCTCTAAAAAAAGCAAACGAATTGCTTGTTTTTATTTTTAAAGGCATTGTATATTGTAAATGCATATGGGCAATGATAAATATAATATTTAATAAAAAAGTAAGTAGCATCATTATAATTGAAGATCATGGTTTATTTTCAATCTACAAAGATTAAAGATTAAATCTGTATTTCATATTATGTTATTTTAATATAATAATATATGCAGTTTTTAATGTATTAGTGTAATGAATGTAATAATCTGGCGAGACAGACAGAAAGCTTCCACCTGTTTAACCCGAGCTTGTGATGTTCTGGTCAAACAAAAACTCAGCTGTGTTCTCTTCCTGTGTCTCTCTCTCTCTCTGCTCCCGTTTGCATATGTGCGGTGATAATGCACTCCACCCGTCCCCACCCCACTCAAACCAGTCCAGCTGATTATTGACACTCCAAACATTTCCATAGCCTGCCCGCACACGGAAACACAGGAGGAAATACAGGGAGGAGGGACAGAACAGACAAGCATAGCTCTCATACAGTATACATCTCACATTATGTACATATAAATGTAATATGTACGTGCATATGATGTATAGTACTGTACAGAAAGCTGTAGATCCTTAAGTATTAATGGTTTATTCTATCCGGCGTGACTCATGTTTGTAGATGTGAACTAGACTGTAGCTGAGCTCTTTTAAGTCTTTATGGCAACTGTATAATCTCATGTGGCGTGACTAGTGTTTCCCAACCTTTTTTGTCTTGTGTACCTATTGACTTCTATAATTCTTCTTCTAATAAACTGAGTGTGTGGATCTTGGTAGTTTCAGTAAACATAGATCTGAATTCAATGAGTAACAATGCAAGGATCACGCTGTCCTTTAATGCCACTTCTGTGAAATATTGACATTGTTGTCCACATGCAGTTTACTGGTGCCTGTTATGTGTATGTGTGTATGGGTTAATGCCAGCCATGTGTCTCGCTTGTGATGTAAAGCTAAGTTTGTGTTGTGGATAGATGAGTTTGCACTTTACCTGTGTGTGTGTGTGTGTGTGTTTGTACGAGATCTTGTTTCTCTTTGGGGCTCTGTGTTGCCTGCATACATGCTACTGGCTGATAAATATTTGATAGACCTTCAACTCGCTCTAAAAGTCAAGAAGTCTACTGGAAGAAAACATCTGGTGGATCTTTATCATTGTAGCGTAGTTGTGTAACACCCAAAAAATTAAAATTCTGTCATCATTTACTCGAGTAGTTTCAAAATTGTATGGATTTCTTTGCTCTGCAGAACAAAAGGGAAGATATTTTGAAAAAAGTTTGTAAGCGGGCTGTTTTGGGTCACCATTGACCTCCATAGGAAAAAAAACGCCAAAAATCATGTTCCATTAAGTTATTTTATAAATTTCCACTAGTTTTGCCTTGCTATGTTTTGTTTAGGGATTTTTGGGATATGAATAATTTCTGCATAATTTGGCTAGTTTCTTCCAAGTAATTCTTCCATAGAGTTGGACAAATGGCTTTTAAAGGGCTACTTCACCTTAAAATTGAAATACACTTATAATTAGCTTACTCTCCTGCTGCGCAAAATGTGTATATGTTTAGAAATCGAATCCATCTCTATGGCATGAAATGAAGCTGAAACAATATCTTTATGTAAGAAAAATACCATCGCTATCTCACAACCAATTAGTATTTTTTATGAGGTGGCTAATTTGTACGAATTTGTACAACATCCAATTTTACTCTATTATGGTAGTACTCTCACTTTTCATGATTCAATGTTGCTTTAAATTCCACCCTGGATTTTTGTTCATCCTGTTTCACTCAGAAATACATCACAGACGGAAATAAAATGAGTTGCAAATACCAATTCATTTTAAAAAACCTATATGCAAAACAATGAGAATGGGAATGTGGAAAAGAATGAATAGTTCATGTTATATAGGCTAAAATGAATTTGATAATCTGATCTATGATGATTTGTAGATGCAGTTTTGTTTTTGTGTACACAAGTACTACACTGGTTCTCACATTGTGCCATTTTCATATGTGTGTCACACGTTTGCACTTGAGTTTTATCTTAAGTGGAATCAAGGATATTGTTTGGCAACTTTGTGTAAAGCATCCGTGTGCCAAAAAATGTAGTTTGACTTCTAATGAGTACCACTGAGACTAATTACTATATATCAGAGAAGTTTGTATTGTTTCCTCTTTCCATTATTTAGAAATATCAACAAAAAGCCAAAATTCGCTCCATTTATCTCCACCTTCTTTGGTTTCACGGTTCTCTGTTCTTTGTTTTACTCCTCCCTCAGTTCTGATTCTGGAGCCTGTGGAGAGAGACGACCTGAGCGGGAAGACTCTGAAGATCACAGACTTCGGGCTTGCTCGGGAATGGCATCGCACCACGAAGATGAGCGCAGCAGGCACGTATGCCTGGATGGCTCCAGAGGTCATCAAGCTGTCCCTGTTCTCCAAAAGCAGCGACGTGTGGAGGTGAGCTTCGGTCCTCCTTTGGACTGTCCTTTGCGGTCTAACTAGTGGTTTTGTGGCTGATTATGGTCTTTTTCATGTCAGTTTTGGGGTGTTACTCTGGGAGCTGCTGACTGGTGAGGTGCCATACCGTGAAATTGATGCTTTGGCTGTGGCCTATGGAGTTGCCATGAACAAGTTGACCCTTCCTATCCCCTCCACCTGCCCTGAGGCCTTTGCACAGCTGCTGGGAGGTAAGAACAGGTTTGGTTGAACTGCATGAAACACTGATCTTTGAGTTATCCAGTCTTTATTTCATAGCATCATTATTTATCTGTAGAGTGTTGGTGTCCTAACCCACATGGACGTCCTTCTTTTGGGAGTATCTTGAAAAGGCTTGTGGACATTGAGCAGTCAGCCATGTTTCAGATGCCCCTCGAGTCTTTCCATTCCCTGCAGGAAGACTGGAGGCTGGAGATCCAGCAGATGTTTGATGAATTGCGAGCAAAAGAGAAGGTTAGCATCATAAATCGATTTATGTTTGATATGTAATACAACTCAAGAAGACAAGCTGAAAACTTCTGAAATATATATATATTATAGTGCTGTGGAATGATTAATGGCGATAAATCACATTCAAAATCTAAGTATTTGTGTACTCTGTATATTGATTTAGAAAAATGTTTATATATTAAATATATTTATTTGTAATATATATTATGAATACATGTAAATATTTGAAATATATATACTGTATGCATTTGTTTTTATACGTATATAATAAATATGCACGGGACACACATACATTATGCAAACAAAAACATTTATTATGAATGCGATTAATCGTTTGACAGTACTCTCTCTATATATATGTGTGTGTGTGTGTGTGTGTATATATATATATATAAAAACATTATTATTAAAATTATTATTATTTAAAATATTTATATTTTTTTTATTACTATTATTATTTATTTATTTTATTTTTAAACTTTATTTCTGTCAATTAGCAACTAATACCAAATTAGCATTTTAAATTATAATTTTAGTTTATTTTATTTAAGAAAATTATTATTTTTTAAAACAAATAATTGTTTTAAAAAGTTTAACGTCTGGGGTTGGTAGGATGTTTTAATGTTTTCTTTTATTTTCACTAAAGGCTGCATTAATTTGAGCAAAATATAGTAATAACAGTAATATTTAACAAAATACTTAACTATTTTTTAAAAGACATGATCATTCAGAAATCAAAAATGTTGATTTAGTACTCGAGAAAATTTTCTAATAATTATAAACAATGAAAACATTGCTTTTTTCTATATTTTAAGTTAGCTACCTTTGATATATTTAAAATGCTGAATAAAAAAAAGGATATATATATATATATACATATAGTTTAATTTGCGTCCTTGCTGAATAAAAGTTTTATATATATATAATTTAAATGGTAATGTACATTGACAGATATTTTATACATTTAAAATCTAATAAAGATAGAATATAGATTAGGCAGTGTACAATGTATGTTAACACACAAGTATTGTGAACCAAAGAGAACCTAATGCGTGGGGAAATCTAATCAGTTATGCTTAGGGAAATCACAGTTTCAACAATATAAGCAATAACTTGTAGGCTTAGTGGATTAGAGGTCTAAATAATCGGCTGTTCATTAGGAGCTGCGATCCTGGGAGGAAGCTCTGGCGCGGGCAGCTGAGGAGCAGAGGGAGCAGGAGGAGCATCTGAGGAGACGTGAGCAGGAGTTAGCTGAGAGGGAGATCGACATTGTGGAGAGAGAGCTCAACATCATCATCCATCAGATGTATCAAGAGAAACCACACGTGAAGAAACGCAAAGGCCACTTCAAAAAGAGCAGATTACTCAAACTCGGCAGGGACAGCAATTGCATCAGTCTGCCATCTGGTGAGTGGAACAGGAACATACACTACCGGTCAAAAGTTCGGAATAATTACTGTTCTTTAATGCTGTTCTTTTGAAGCTGCGGTTATATTTTAGTAGTCATATAAATAGTTGTATAGTGTAATTTAATTACAATTCAAAATGACTGTCTATTTTAATATATTTTATTACGTAATTAATGAGTTTTGTGGAATTTTCTGGAAACTCTTTAATTAATGCCTTAATTCAGCAGGAATGCATTTAATTGATTAAAAGTGACAGGACAGTAAATCCATGCTACAAAAGCTTTATAATAAAGAGAACCATTATTTGTAATTAGGAACATGTAATAACTGTTAATAATTGAGTGCTGTACAATAAACAAAACATCAACATACAACATAAAAATCAGAAAAATACCACAAACACTAGCCCAACTCTTCGAACGCTAATGACGAGAAATACGTTTTTACCCCAGATTTGAAGCATCTCCAATGGAAGGCTATTCCAAAGCCTTAGACCTGCAACTAAAATCACTAACTGAAAACTAAAATCAGCATATTAGAATAATTTCCGAACATTTAGTAGCCTGCTGAAAATTCACTTTCTGAATTTCATTTTAAATTCTAATAATACTTCACAACATGGCTAGTATTACTGTATATAATTGGAGCCTTGCTGAGCATAAGAGACTATTTTGGTGTTATTTTAATTATTCCAAATTTTGACCAGCATTGCTTGTGTACGTGTATGATAAAATAAATTTTCCCTGTTTCAAATTAGTGTTATTGTTCAATAAAATGTTTTATCATAAAAGTCTGATAAAGTCTATTTAATCATATGTAGAATCATATTCTGGAAGTTCCTGACTTCGTCTGTCTGTTTTAGGTTTTGAACATAAGATCACGGTGCAAGCGTCACCCAGCGTGGACAAGAGGAAAGGTCAGGGTAGTGAGAGCACCACTCCTCCAGCCAGCCCAGGGGTCATTCCTCGCCTCAGAGCAATACGCTGTAAGTCAAAGCTTTTTTTTTTATTATTCAAGAGAATAAATAAGGACCTGACTACATTGCTGGAGTACCTTAGTATGGATGTATTGATGTACGCCTGCATTGCCGCGTGCCAAGAATCAATAACACAAGAGCTGAATGTGTCTGTTAAGTGCATTGAGACTGTCTTAGCTTACATCTGTTTCTATGGAATCCATACTTCATGCTGAGTTAGGTAGCAATATGTAGTATGCAAAAACAAAGAGAACATTGAGTATTTTCTGAAATGTGTTTGTATTGCTGTGTGGTCTAGTGACACCAAGTGATGGAAGGAAGACGTGGGGCCGGACGGCAGTGTGTAAGAAAGAGGACCTAGGGACCAAGAAGAAGGGCCGAACATGGGGACCCAGCTCCACACATCAGCGTGAGAGAGTCGGTGGAGAAGACAGGTAGACCAAAAAATATATCTTTAAAGAAGTTGTATTTGTATTTCTTTTTTTTATGTAACTAGTATTTCTTTACATACATTTAGTTTACATACTATATGTGTACTTCGTTTTTTTTACAGTATATATTTTGAACATATTTATGTATGTAGGTAAATTTTATATATTAGTATATATATATATATATATATATTCATATATATTCTATTTTTATAGCACACACTCATATTGAAAAGAAGCTTTGACATAATGCAGTATAACTAGTTTAATAACTTGTTTAATAGAAACAGAACATTTAAATACTTTGCTATAAAGCAATACACAGAAATAATTATAAAGGAAACATGTTTTAAATGTTAAACTGGAATTATCATAATGACCAATATGTAACAATAAGGACTCATTAGTTAATCTTAGATACAGAATTTGATACAGAAGTTATTATTCTTTGAATAAAGAATGTTAGTTAATGTTAGAATGGGTCCATTAAATAATACAGTTACTATTCTTAATTTTAACTAAACATTTTAATATGTATATTCCACAAGTTGTACAGCTACACTTGATTTTTTAATTGAAATGTAATCAAGCTGATCCCCTTTTTTAGGTTGAAGTCACTTGGGGAGGGTAAGGTGTGGTCCTCTAGTGCTCCGAATCTGGGGAAGTCCCCAAAACATGCTCCTATGACAGCTGGATTCTCAAGCCTAAATGAAATGGGTGAGTCTAAGTCCTTTTCTGCTTATAGACTTATAATAAACCTGCCTCTGATTTGAATGTTATGACCCACAAAAATATCATCTGAAATTGTAGGACGATTACGATCTGTTTTTCTTTCTTTATTATTCATTCGCTACCCTTATCTTCTGTGTAGAGGAGCACTGTGAGTTTGATGACAGCTCCCCGGGACGCCTGGCTCCTGAGCTGGGTAGCAATGGAGCGATGGAGGAGGTGGGTGTAGGGCCGGGAATAGGCTCACAGGATTCGGTTCGGCGCTGCAGCCAGAGGAAGAAGAGTGACCTGCTGCTGCTAGGATGTGCATCCTTACTGGCCGCTGTGGGCCTGGGCTCTGATATCTTCCAGCTGGGACGACAACAGGTTAATAAATTATGTCATTTATTACTCACCAAACCCGTTCATCCTGGGAACACAAAAGATATTTTTGATTAAATTGGAGAGCTCTATCTGAACTATCGTGATATTATTCCTTCGTGTGTGTTCAGATGAGTCAAGATGAGCAGGACGTGCGAGAGGAGCAGAGGAAGAAGAAAGAGGGTCTGTTCCAGCGCACGGGCCGGTTCAGACGCAGCACCTCTCCACCCAGCCGCACACTGTCACTCTCCCTGTCTCAGAACCGCCATCACGACTCCACCCTGCCCAGCATGGACCCGTCTCCCTCCGTTACCCTCCTCTCTTTGTCCTCCCTCTCTGACTGCAACTCCACCAAATCCCTGTTGCCCTCTGATCCTGATGACTTTGCTCCGACCCCTAGTAGTGCTCACCCGGTGGTCTCTCCCGCGCCGTCATTGAACCCTCTGCTGGACCTGAGGGCGGAGAGCTTCAAACGAGAGCCCAATCAGTCCCTCACACCCACCCATGTCTCTGCAGCCATGGCATTAAACCGCGGTCACCGCCGCACGCCCTCTGATGGGGCCATCCGTCCTCGAGCGCAGACGGTCGTGGGCCATCGCCGCACCCCTTCTGATGGGAGTATGCCCTTCCCCCCCTCGCAAGCCCTAACCATCACACCATATACAGGTACAACAGACAATATTTTATAACCACTAGGATTATTAATCTTAGTAGCGTTTCTCACAAATATCAAAAAGATTACTATTATTATGTTGCTTAAAATATAACATTTTCTTTTGCTAAAAGATATTTTCCATAGGCATTATTTTACAAGGAATAACAAGTGGAAAACTAAATTTCGAGTCGTTTATCTTTTTTCTACCCATGAACCAAAAAACTAAAATCGAGCTTAAATATCATTTTTCCGTTTTTTTAACAAATGAAAAAGCGAAAAAATTACAGTTTTCTCGTTTCTGAATATTTCGTTTTAAATTTAAAAACAAATGAACGCAACGAACACCGACCGAAAAACTATATTAACAACAGTATGGGACTCAATAATAAGAATAATGGTAATTGCAATAAAGGACAAAAAAGTATACTGTATGAATAACAAATGAACACAACGTACACTGACCTTTTTCTTGTGTTTGTATTTTTTTATGGTTTTATAGTCTAATTTAGATTTTTTGGTGTATTTCACTATATGTAATTTTATATAAAATACATTTTTATATTTTTAATATATACAGCTCTGGAGAAAAATAAGAGACCACTGCAGAAATATCAGTTTCTTTTGGGTTTTATTTTTAAAACTGTTAATCTCACCAATACAAAACAATGCACGTTTCTTTGATTTTTGGTGAACTGTGTCTTTGAATTATTAAGGATAGAAGCAACTTGACGCTCACTGAATCCTTGTGCCAGTAAAGCTAGGATTGAACCCTTTTTTTCAGGATTTCAAACCTTTCTTTTCACTGTTTTTTTATTTCCAATTACTTTTGAAAGACTCCTACCATTTTTTACCATTTTTGGTTTTTATACTTTTAAATACAATTGGATTCAGGTGCTCACCAAATAAATTCCTCAATAAACAGAATGAAGTATGTTTGTGTAGAAATTTCAAATTTAAAAGACTGCCATGAAATGCTTGTCATACTCAGAGAGATACTGATTTAGGAGTAAATTGCAGTGGTCTCTTATTATTTCCCAGAGCTGTACATATAATATTTAAATATGTAATTTATTAAATCATGTAATCATGTTTTATTTTCATATTAAAGTAAATCATTTTTATATACAGATTTTTAAATGTGCTTTATGAAAATTTCATGTCTTGATTTTTTTTATATATATATATCTGAAATATTATAATATTAATCTTGCATATTAATCTTGTCGTTCATATGTTCTCCTCTAGGTTCTCGTGAAACTCTTGACATTCCACGCCTGCCTGACCCGTCCATGGTGTTCCCCCCAGCCCATCGGCGCAAACCTCCTCCTCCCATCCCTATCCCTATCCCCGTGCCAGAGCCAGAGAGCCATACAGGCACACTCGAGCGTCCCAAAACCCTAGAGTTTGCCCCTCGCCCCCGACCCACCCCGGCTCGTGCACGTCCGGACCCCTGGAAACTATCATCTCTGTCCCAGACGCTCAGTTCGTCTCCAGGTAGCAGCTGCGACAGCCCTCTGGGCTCGGGTGACAGCGGGGTGAGCGCCGGAGCAGGTGTCGCCCATCAAAGCCTTCTGGACATGGACATGGAGGGCCAGAGCCAGGACAGCACCATCCCCCTGTGCGGACAACACGCACAGGCCACTCTATGCGGACAACATTTCTCATAAAAAGGCTTCTGTCCCCCCACTGTCCGGGCTGGTGCACCCTGAACCACCACTCTGTGGCTGTTGTAAGAGGTTTCCCCACAGTTTGCCCCATGATCCCATCAGACCACGCTCTCTGGCAGCTCTAATGGAAAAGCTGCCCTCTGCAGTAGCTAGACAGACGCCTTCTGGACAGGTTAAGAGATAAATGACCTTGATTTGTTTATCTCAGCCTGTCCGCAGTGACTCGTTCTCTGTTTAATGGGCCTCATAACGGCTGCGATCGGTTGGTTAAACACCGGCCTATAGTGAGCAGGAGAGGGCAGTTTAACTACTGTCTGTCTGTGACCTTCCTTGTTTGTCCATATCTCTGTTATCTATCATAGGGCCAGTCTCTCTCGCCTCTTCTTCATCATGGTCTCCATGGGTACAACCTGTTTTTTTGGCCTGGAAAAAAATTATATATTTTTTTTTTCCCCCTCCAGTGTGTACATTATAAAGTTCAGCGATGCTTTCTGTATTTACATTCAGGAGAAATGTGTATGCAGCTAATTGCTCTTTTGCAAGTCGCATTCATTGTAATATATTGATATGATATAAAAATAGGTGTACCATGAAAATTTTATATTTTTCTTTTTTTGAAAAAACATCTCAAACTACTCTCTGCATGACCTAATCAGAATGTGAGAGCAGTCCAAAGTGAAAAGAAACATGAGCTGATGCTTTCTCTCCATGTGTGAAAGTACTTGGCACTTTCCAAGGATAGGGTACACTTTTTCTTTTAAAGCATTAGAGACATCATTTACATTTTTTGGTGAACTTATCATGAAAAGCAGCTAATTAAGAAAAAAAAACTTCAAATGTTTGTATTCTCCCTAAAATAGTCATTTTGGTCTGTCCCACCTCAGAGGCCTTGATTTTTTAAAATGTATCCAACAAATATAATGCTAAATTATGAATATACACATTATACGTATAACAAATAAATTGATATTTAATTCATTAATATTTTTTAATTACTACAAAAGTCGTATTTACCTGTCTCACATTTTGTGTACAACCCTTTAATGATGTAATACACATAATCAAAAACATTTAATTGCATGTTCTCTTTTAAAGATTTTTATATTATGTGTATTTATTCTGATGTTTATTTTAAGAACATATCAAATTAAATAAATCAGGTAAACTTTATATAAGCTCTATTTAGTGATTCCAAATCAGTTCTACACTGGTGTTCAAAATTTCAAAAGTTTGGAAATATTTTTTATGTTCTTGAATGTCTCTTATCTTCACCAAGGCTACACTTATTTGATATAATAGAAAAAAACAGTAATATTGTGATACATATATATTTATATATATATGTGTATGTGTGTGTATATATATATATATATATATATATAAAATAATAGTTTTTATATGAATATGTTTTAAAATGTAATTTATTCATGTAATTTATTCAATGCTGAATTTTAAGCAGCCATCGCTCCAGCCTTCAGAAATCATTCCAAAATGCTGATTTGGTGCTCAAGAAACATTTATTTTTACTATCGATGTTAAAAACAATTGTGTCGCTTAATATTTCCAATATTTCCTTTTTTTATTAATGTAAAAGTATTTACTGTCCCTTTTGATTAACTTAATGCATCCTTGCTGAATAAAAATATTAATTTCCTTTAAAAAGTAATGGCCCAAACTTTTGTCCCTATATTTTGGTAGCATAGTTCCAAATCTTACAGGAAGTGAGTAAGATTTTTAAAGGGTTTTTGGACATTTTGTGAAGGTTAAGCCTCCGTACCCTATTTGTGGAAAGTGCTTGTTACTGTGCATGTCCATCAGTCCTAAACTGGATGAGTAAGGCCCTATTCCACTCATTCTGTTGTGAATGTTTCAAGTCAAGCAAAACCATTTACTTCCCCCTTTCGTCATAAACCTCTGAAAAGCCTATGTTTTCCTCAGAACAATGTCAGGATGTATCTTGAGATGAGGACATGAATGGAAAAATGAGGGTTTTTGTAACAATTGGCAATAAAAAGCAAACATGTACTACCTGTTATGTTTAAATGTACCAGACAGACACTTCCTTAGATCCTTAAAGTGATGTTCTTCCTCCACCTACTGAACAATTCAACTGAAGAGAAAGGAACAGTATGTATACACCAGATCTGACCGTGCGTCACCACAGAGAGCATTGTGAAGGACACTGTCATGTCAGGGCACATGGAAAGAGACGTGATGAGATCTTTAATGACGTTGCACTTGTGCAGGAAATACAGGATGTTCTTTTGGCGGACTGAATGGTGCTGAGAAACGCACACTGGAGGGTTTTCAAATTTGTTGTGCTGAACCGTTAAACCTGGTAGTAGACAGTATTTTTTTGGACTGTCCACCAATGAGTATGCCTGTTATGTGAGTGTGTGTGAGAGGATGGGTGTGTGTGCATGTGGTTTGTGTTCTTATTGTTATTATTTGTATGGGGTAAGTCTCTGTGCACCCCCTTATTTCCTGTGTGAGGAACACTAAGAGTATTTATTAAAATAATTGTTACAAGCAGTCATGTGTCGGTTTTGATAATAATTACTGTCTCGTGTTTTTATAATTACTCAATTTCCTGTTAAAAAAGGATATTAGTAGTGGTAGTATAAATATCGTTTTAAATTATTTGCTAAGTATTTATTTGTTTATTTATTTAGCAACAATAACTAATTTATTGCATTTATGCGTGAGCTCTTAAATCAGTCCACGGTCACATTTTATTTTATTTTATTTTACGTACGTTAATGTTGCTGGTCTGGATCTGTTGGGGCGGGGATGTGATTCTTTCCAAAAACTTGAAAGCATTTAAGCCCACTCCATCGTTTTATTCCAATAACAATAAACCAACAAACCCAAAAATTAAAAACGCACACTAGATGTCGACAAAGTGGCGCAGTGGAAGTTGAACAATTATGACGCAATGGATTCCGAGAGTGAATGTTGTTTTGTGTTTTTGTGTTCAGGTAGGCGCACAATTAAAGGCTTTATTATCACTTTCGCTTGTTTTGTTTTTTATAAAGTAAAAAATGACGAAGAAGCATTATAGAATTCATCTTTAAGAGCAAAGCTGTTGACAACAGCATGACAGAAGCATGCAGCATCCCTGGCTCCATCACGCACGTGACACCGGTCTGTTTACATCAGCGATTGTTCTCCGAGGACAATAAGAAGATACCACACCGACCTGTTCAACTCCACGGAGAGAATTAAGTGTATGTAAACAAAAAAAGAATAAAAAAAAATATATATAATAATAATAATAAATAAATAAATAAATAAATTTAAAAAAAATATATATATATATATATATATTTATGTATGTATATATATATATATATATATATATATATATATATTTATAAAAATAGAAATATTTCATTATAATCCCTTCAAACTGCTCGATAAAGATAGCTGGCTGTAAATGCTAAAAACTGTGCCTGCCTCCGGTGCAGCAGCAGCTCTAAAAGGCTGACTACAGCTAGTTTCATACAATAACAGCAGACTCGCCGCTGTTCACTACACATGTAGCTACACACACTCAGACACGACACAGCTTTGCTCTTGTCTGTGAAAGCAGCAGCAGCAGCCTCTCTTTACGCTTCCAGACGCCGGCCAGTTACTTAGCAACCGCACTTCACTTCCATGGCAATGCTATAAAAAGCAACAAAGAAAAAAAGGGAAAATGGTGGACATGACAGATATGTGAGGGAGCGTGTCATAAGAATTACACACGGATCATATTTTGACCTCTGCATGCACAGTACATACAGTATTAGTTAAATAATTACTGATTTAATAATGTTGTGATAATAATAATGACTTAATAATGTTGTTTTAAGCATTGTAACAAATGCTTTTATTTCCTTGTATACAAATTGGCCACCTTTCTGATATTAAATATGATTATTTTGTCAGTGTAGCATTATGCAATTTATTATCTTGATTACTCTGTGATTGCTTCTATAGATTTCCTGGTCACGCTATCAACAAACCATTAACTACGACTTTTGCCTCAATAAACTCCTAATTTGCAGATTTTTTATAGTTAGTAAGGCAGTTAAGTTTATTTATCTTCTGTTTTAATTCATGTGTGTACATTTTGTGTTTTTCTCTCACCTTTTATATGTGTAGCCCTGGACGTCTTTACGGAAGGTAGTCAGTGGTGATCACACCATGTCCCTCTGAGGAAGAGAGAGATGGAAGAGAGACAGGGAGGAGGGAAAGACCTTCAGAATCTTTGGAGGATTCAAACAAACACTGAATCTCTGGATGCTCTGGATGAAGAGAGAAACCTAATGGGTATGGATTCAACACCACGACTAAATTAATAGTTTACCCAAAAATCTACATCCTGGCATCATTTACTCACCCTCATGTTGTTCCTATGTATGACCTGTATGACTATACTTCTTTTGTAGAACACACACATTTTTTGGGGGGGGAAACATGTCCAGTCTGCTGTTTTACAGATGTCAACGTAAAATGAGTGGGCAGGGATTGTCAAACTCCAAAATGGATTTTAAAAGTTATGACTCACTCAGGCACCATATTGTGAGCCTTCTGATAGTGCGAGGAGCCATTCAACACTTTAGCTTTATGCTTTTGTGCATTCAAACATTTTGGCGAAGCTTAAAGCTATGGTAAAAATTAAGTGCGTGACTCATTGCAGCAAGCATAAAACGTCATTTTTTAACGGAACTCATTTTAACTTGGGCACCACATTTTTGGAATGGCATGTCACGTGCAAGATGCAGAAAATGTTTGAAGACGTTTCAAGACATTTTATGTTTTAATTTGAGTATTGTGTCTGCTAGATCAGGGTGTACAATCCCGAGGCCCGGTGTTCTGTAGAGAGTAGCTCCAACCAGCTCCAATACATTTGCCTGGAAGTTTCTAGTAAATTTTAAGACATCGATTACTCAAGGTTCAGGTTTGTTTAATTAGGGTTGGAACTAAACTCCACAGGAGAGCTGTGAGGGATAGAAGTACAGTATGGTCATTGATTGTTTCTAATTAACATCTGTAAATAAAAAAGGAACATTTCACAGGATTTCCATACTAAATGACATTAGATTTTGCATTGAAAAAACAAACAATAATACTCTTACAGTTTCTCTTTTTAAACTTTATTTGTAGACTTCAAATACCAATCAATAGTGCATTCCTGGACTTGCAGGTAAACATAACCAGTTCGCAGGTCTTCTGATGTCCGGTGGAAGTATGTACAGTACTTCCCAAAGAGGCAATGAATGACCGCAATAATGCATTAACATTATAGTAACCAGAACAACCAGAGGGTCAAAGTCTCTCTCTCTCTCTCCAGAACAGGCGAGAAAAAAAGAAAAAGAAACCAGTGGATTTTCTCTCTCTTTCGGGACAGTAGGGTACCCTCACCCCTTCTTCTTCGTCTGTGAAATCCCTCTTGTCATTCTCTCCAGACCCACCCCAGACAACCTTTCTTTCTGGAGGTTCAAAGGGCAAACCCTGAATCCTCAGACTGGCAATCAGACAAAAAACAAGGCTAAGACATCACAAATAAGCCTAGATACAAGAGGAAAACTGAACGTATACACAGGTACAAAGCTGCCCCTCACAATGATAAATATATTTTTCCATAAATCTCTTTTATTTGTCCTTCTCATTTGCTCTCTCACATATCGATAAAAACAATGTAATAAAGCTTTCGACAACCATTTTAATATGTCTTTAAACCGCACAAGTCTACTTTGACGTTCAACAAACACATACCTCAAGTGACATCCAAGAAAAAGTAATGTAAGTACAGTAAGTTTATTTGCTTGTCCATAAACCAGTTTGTGCTTTTGTCGTTGTCTGTTGACAAGTCAGATTTGATGTTTCTCCATCTGTGTAGAAAGAGATCCAGCACATGGGGACATATGGACCACAGCTGAAAGAAGCAAAGGTGATGACCGAGATTCTTTACAGGACATCAGTGTTGTCAGCATTGTTATAGACAAAATGACCTTTACCATTTACAGAAATCAAAAGAACATATCAAAGGTAAGGTGGAGAGAGAACTGCCACAAAACTGAGACAAGAGACAGAACTGGAAATGAAGAAAGAGTCAGAGCAGCCAAAGCACTGTCATGGCAACTCGTAACTATTTCACATGTTGGTCTTTAATTCGTATCATTTTTTTATTTGTATTTTTTCACACGATCATCTTGTGTCCCACTCAAGGTTAGTTTTTGGGTGGGACAAGGGATGGACATTAATGTTTTCCCTTTGTGTAAAAATCTTGCGCTCTTTGCCAATCGTAAACATGAATGTGAAATCGGCACTTTGTAAAATAGTTACGTTTCCTCATGAGATTGGGTTAGAACAGTACAGAAAGATATCACTTGATTTCTCTAACCAATCATTCATGACTACACTATCAAGAATGGATTTTAAGCATTAAAGAGTGCAAGCATTAAGTTTTCGTTCACGTTTCCCAGAGAAGCATATACTGACACCTACTGGTGTGGATGTATAAAGCTTGTGTATTAAACGCTGTCCACTTCATTTTTATTCAGAGCACTATATAATAAGTACTATATAATAGTGAATGAATAATTATTATTATTATTGATATCATCTTTATTACTATTAGACATGGAAGCCCCATGAGGCCGCCACCCACTCCGTGTGGAATAAATCAGAATATATGACTAGAGTCTTGATAGCATGTGAGTATTTATCATTTTAATTATATTCACTGAACGTTCTATTTACTGTATGTATGAAACTTTTTTTTAATTAAAGAAAAAGTAACTGAATGCACCTTATTTGATCACCATATTCCTCAAGTGTCACTGCAACAAAGAGATTTGGTTGAACGGTCTGCTTTGTGTTCTGATTCTCATCAGTGTGTCTTCTCATCTGAAACCATGGCACAACATCCCCAGAGTCCCACTGACACAATTAAATCTCTTATATTAGGTCAGATGGATAATTTCATCTCCTCAAAACCATTAATCCAAACTAGACTTGTCAAAGCCGTCTGCACATTCAAATGAATCCACTGGAGATGCTGCTTCAGTGAACAAAACAACAGCAGTTTCCATAACGAAGCTCAAAAAAGCATAACATTAAGAAGAGAACAAACGAGTAACGCTTAATGGTTGTCAAAATTACAATTCTCAGAGTCGCCAGAGCATTTTTGTTTTGTAACACTGATATTTTGGGGTAGGTATATTATGTAGGTTTAGCAGACCTCACTTCTTCCCGTTTCTTGTAGAAACGCAGGAGTTTTCAATATGGCTCCATTAGTTAATAATATTCCAACAGGCTGCATAAACGTTGTGACATCATCAGGATGCGCTCTTCTCATAAAGGGGAGGGGTTATTATGAGACGGTCCAATACATGGGCAATGGACAACAAGGTTCACAAAACACCTGCTAACATTAGTACGGAGGATGTTGTACTTTTGAGAAAGGGATAGATAACAACTTGCTCAAACCACTATAATACAGCAAACCGAGAGGCAAAACTAAATCGATATCAAAGGACAAATCACAAACACTTGAATTAGCCCTTGAATTGAAATTGAGTTGAGATATGCCCAAATTCAAGAGAGAGAAAAAGGAGACAGAAAGTAACAGGCGTTGGCAGGTGAGCGTGAATTGAACATCGACCTCTCCGCTTCTCTTCTGTATTGAGTCGATAGAGTGCTTCTCAATGGATCAGAGGGAGTTCAAAGGTCACTAGCCTAATCATTGACCTTTATCTTCTGCGCTTAAGTAACAGCGTGGCTTTCGTGTGCTTCACTCTGTTCCCTACCAACAGATTCAATTCTGCCACTCAAAACATATCCTCATTCGATCGTGTAATTTTAAATTGTAATGCCGGAGCCCCATTGTTTATATCATTATAACAGAACATTTCTTCTTTTTCCGTCTCCCTGTTCTTTGTTCATCAGTCTATTTCTCAATACCTGGGAAAAGAAAAGCACCGGGGACGCTGGATTTAAAGGGACAGAGAAATCTCAGAGTGAGAAAAGACAGTCGCAGGGTGCTGTGCTGTAGCTGTGCCCGTTTCGAGTCTGCTTTTAGAGAGGGGCGCAGCACATGTATCCTGGTTGTCCAAGGGATGGGGGAAATTGTGGGAAAAAGGGAAGAGACTCGAGAAGAGAGGTTTTCTATCAGGGTTAGGGTGTGGCATGGAGAGGGGGTGGGGTCAGGCCGAATTAACCCAATGACTCTTTCCCACTCTCACGCATCTGGTGACCGGTCTTGCTCATCTTCATCTCTGTCAGCTGGATGTATCGCAGCACATTTGTGTCTGGATAGAGAGAAGATGAAGTATAAAACATGAGTTGCATTGTAGCAATTTCTTTAAAAATAAATTAATTAATTAAATTAAATAATAATAAAAAAAAAATATATATATATTAGTGCTGGGCAGTAATTTCTTTTTTTTTATGTGTACTGTGTTTATTATGTGTATATATAGAGACACATAAAGTATATTTATATTCATATAATTTATTTTATATAAAATATATTTAATGTATAAACATATTTTTCTTAAATACATGCATGTGTGTTCTTAAGTTCTTAACTAAATTAATAACAATAAATCCAAACTATATAGAAATAAAAGACTAATAAAAATGACAAAAGCAGATAACAAAATGTTAAACCCAACAACAATAAAAGCTCATTCAAAATATTAATAAATGATATAATATTACATGAATAATGCAATAAAATAATACTGGGTGTATATTAATACATTTATTAATAATTTGTTATTCCAATAAATAATAATATTATAAATAATAGTATAATAATATATTTTATAATAAAACATATTGATAATGAATTCATTTATTAATAAATGTGCCTTATCACAGTAAAATTGAATATTTTAAGAAGTATAAAAATACATAAATGTTGGTACACAATATATTTTTCTTTTTTTGTGGTCTACATTCACTAGGACAAAAACAAATGATTTAAAACTATAAACATAACAATTTAGTTATTGCTTAGGTCAATCTGGAACATCTGAGAGGCACTACTGTGGATGATATTAAAACAATACTAATGCCCACCTGTGGGTTCACGAAACTTGGCATCGCGTAGGTAACGCAGGGCACACTCGTAGTCTCCCAGGTGGTAGAAGGCAATCCCAGCACGGTACATGGCCTTAAAGTGATCCTGCTGGTGTCCGAGTACCTTCAAACAGTATTCCTTAACCCGCTCATAATTCACCAGCTCCGACTGCAGCAAGCACGCTGTAAAGAACCAGAGAGTGTGAAAGAGAAAGAGAAGGAGAGGAATTAGTACAGTCAAAAAGACAGGACAAAACAATAAAACAGCTAAAATGAAGGAATCAATGAACAGCTAGGGACAAGGGAGTAAAAATAGCCATGAAATATACTAGACTACGAAACCCTGGACTGAAAGACAAAATAGAAAAAGGGACAGTATGTTTTCTCGCAGTCATCAGTTGCACTGAAGGTCTGAGAGCAGCAGTTTTTAATGCTATTGGTCTTGGATAACCACATTAGCACAAAGTGAAGGACTAATTGCATCTTTTAGCCACTCTAGGCTCAGTGACACAGATGAAGTAATTGTTTTATCTGCTGTCTAAAGAGAAAATAAACCAAACGAGACACATTCTAATCTACAACTGATGATTACAAGCATTGGATTTGTCTGAAAATGTGCATGCTTTATCGAAAAACGAGATTAATGTTTAATGGGTGTGTGTGTGTAATTTATTTGGTTTAAAGTTTATATATATATATATATATATATATATTACTTAATAGGAGTAATGCATGACTATTTAATGCTATAATTCGTCCACTTTGAACAAAAAGATTCCAGGATTTTAAAATTATAATGGCTAATGACACATAATAATATGAAAAAATTTCCACATCCATATTTCATTGAATGAATTAAATATGGAGGTCTTTGGTTCAAAAAAAGCTGCAGCTAATTAGATGCATTGGCCCTGAAAGAATGTCTGCACGGCAAATGAATTACTGCGGTGCCTGCTAGGCAGCTGGTGCATGTTGTCAACCCCTCGTCCAATCAGGGTTATTTATTCCAACAGCAGATGACATAGCTGGACACTGATGGCAGGGGCTGGGAAACTCAATTTTATTTTTCAATTTAAGCTTACTGGTTGTGGTGTGTGTATGTGGCATGTGTCTGGAATCTTCAACGTTTAGGACTGTCTGCAATTCAATTCATCATTTAAGCTGTAGCATAAGCTCACTTCTCTGCATTTTTCTAATTATGAACTGAATTCTGTTGTTTCATTATTATGCACCGGCTAAATGAAGTAAAATGAAGTAAAATTGGCAAGAGTTGTTTTTTTGTTTTTTTTTAAGAAATCTCTTATGCTCACCAATGCTGCCTTTATTTATTTAATCAAAAATATTGTGTAATATTGTGAATTATTTAAAATAGCTGGTATCTATTTTGTTATATTTTAAAATGTATTACAGTGATGGCACAAAAAATAAAAAAGCTTTTATTTAATACTAGGCTATTATAGTTGAACAATTGTGCTGGTTAATATTTTTGTGGAAACCATGCTACATTTTCATCAAGATCATTTTATGTTTAAAAAAATGCAGTTTTTGAAAAGTTGTAACTTTGTAAATGTCTTTACTGTCACTTTTTATCAATTTAATCGATCCATTAAAAAAATATGTTTAAGAAGGATATTATAAGACAATAAAGTTTAGTGTTTAATTCCAACTCTTAATTCTCACCATCAGCAATCATCAAAGTAAAATGAAATCACAGTGAAAATCTGTGATCTGTGTCACTGTATCTTCAAAATTTGATCTAGCTCAATACCTGTTTACTGCATCAGTGCGGCACCAATCATGTCCCGTTCTGACTGGCAGAAGTCTGACCCCTGCCAAGGTTAATGTCTGTCTGTGCAGTTGAGAGCCTGCTGACCACCAAATACACTGACAAAAGCTGCTGCTTTATATCCACAACCTCCCTCTCCATCCTTTCCTGTTACGCTCCTCCAACCATCAGCCTGTCGCTGACACCTCTGTGGAAGTCATGAGTCAGGGCTAGCAGCACAAGGCAAGATGTCAGTGGTGACAAAGACAAAGAAAAATCCAGTCCACCACAAACTCTACAAGATGGATTTTTCTACACAGCATTCAAAGTGACACATTGGCAGTAAACAAACACAACATAAATGAAAAATGAGTGACAGACCAATATATGCACCAGGATGATTAAGTTATATAAACAACTGGCCGGTTAACAGAAAAGGTAGTTTCCCTTTGTGTCAATTACTAAATGAATCATTTAATTAAATAAAATCATAGATAAAATAAAAAGTAAAGGATTTCTGATGAGAACATAATGTACTATATGAAAAACTATCAACCGTCAAAGACATCCAGAAACCTTTGTATTCCACAACAGCATTATCAAAGCCCTATTGGGTTTGGGGGCATGCTGGGAGAACGATGACATAAGCACCAGAAAAATGAGATGGCTGATAAAAGGAAGGCCGTGTGCTGCTGTACAGTCATACACTAAAGCAAACATCTGCTGACTTCTCAAACAGCTGTTAAGTCAGACACATATAGTCAGCGGAGGAAACGGGGAGAAAAACATGGTCTGCTCAACCTAATGAAGGTTATAAAACTAACAAGAGCAGGAGTGAGATTAACGATGATTAGGTGACAAATGAAAAGCTGTGAGAGGAATAATCTAATATAAATGAGTTCATTATATCTGAAATTTGCAGACTTTCTCTCCAAACATCCCATTCATTTGTTATAATTTCCCTCTGGTTTCTCCTTTTCCCAATAAAAGGTAACACTGTATTCAGGAAAGAAAAATCCCTTATAAATAGAAGAATTGTCTTGCAGTACAATAACACTCTGTGTTTGGTTTATATTGGCTTTCCAATTTCCAAGACAATACAGCAATTTATTGAGAGATCTAGCGACATTTCATGCTTTTTGATCTGTTTTTTTGTTTGTCATTAACTAGGCTAGCCCCTCTCATTTGGTCTGGGATGGCAGATAGAAACTGCCTTTTAGCACGCCACCACAATCGTGCTCATCGAGCATCCTGTCCATCTTCATTCTGGGCAACTGGAACCCTGGCAAGCTCTCAGTGTATTCAGTTTCAGGCAATAATGCTCTAATGGCTCCTAACTCTTGTGATATCCTGGTCTTTCTCTCTCTCTCCACAACACACCTACAGGCTCTCACATACACAAATCCTGCAGACTGATTCATCACGCAAATGGATAAGGCGTGGTATTGTGGATACTGCACTTAAGTGTCTGTTGAGTGGCTCTATGCGTGTAATAATGATGGCATCACATATTAATGGACCCGATGCACTTTATGCTGCATCATAGTCATATGAGAACATAACTGCCAAGAGGACAGCTAGAAAGTTAGAGCTGGTCATCTGAGCAGGGCAGAGACTAACAGGGCTCATCATGATCCAGCTATACTGAGGGGGGTCTGATAGATTTGCCATGCTTGATAAGGCTAAAAGCACAACAAATCTGATATTGACATAAGAGATGTGTCAGTTCTCTTATGTGGTTCATTAGCTTTCAAAAGATTGATTTTTGTGCTAAGAACCCAGATGAACCACGAAATGAGCACTCTGTCATTTCACATTTTTGCTGAAACTGTAATTGCATTCAACATTTTTTTCACTTGGTTAGCAAAAATTCTGTTATGTCTCATTTGCATGTTCAGAATTTAGTAAGTATGAGTACTGAACTGCATTGGCAAAACTAAAACCTGTACTTATGCCTTAGCTTAAAATATTCTATCGTAAATTAATACTTTTATATAGCAAGGATGCATTACACGGACCAAAAGTGATAGTATGCGTCATATAAGATTTCCATTTTAAATAAATGCTGTTCTTTTGAATATGTTCTGGTAATCAAAGAATCCTAAAAATACATCACAGATTATGTTATTTTTTAATATTATTTAAAATAAATTTGCACCATTAATATATTTACTGTCTTTTTCATCAAATAAATGCAGCCTTGTTGAAAATAAGATAAACATTTTCCCAAATATCTTGCCAACCACACACTTTTGAACAATATTGTCAATAACACAATTAACATAAAACAACAACAGAATAATTTTGACCCTATATTGTTTTTAGCATAAAAAAAATATAAATAAAATACTTTTTAATAATTTTGATCCATACAATGTATTGTTGGCTATTGCTGCAAATATACCCGTGCAACTTATAAACTGGTTTTGTGGTCCAGGGTCACAACTGTAATGCATTAACAAACACAAAGTGTTTTTTTGTGTGTGTGTGTGTGTATGTGAGAGACCAAACAACCAACAACAAATTTTGTTCTGTACCCATCACAAAAATATTTAAATTAAAACACATATAGCACAAAAGTCACATAGATTACTTTTATGGTGTCTTTTGGAGCTTGGCAATAAACAGTTCACTTCTGTTACAAGAAAAACGAACAGCGTGAACATTCTGCTAAACATCTTCTTTTAGGTTTCACAGAAGTCATAATGGTTTGGAACAAAAGGAAGTTGACTAAAATGTTTATTTTCGGGAGAACTATCCCATTAAGATGATTTTGGAGTTCAATGGTTTGAGTTTTCCTAAAACTGAACAGGTGCGTGAACAGCTGTTGTGTGTGTGTGTGTGTGTGTGTGAGAGAGAAAGAAAAGCACTATCTAAGAGTGGTTAAGAAATGTTCAGGATTCCCCCCATATTTACACCTTCACATAAGAAAAAGCAAGATAAGAAGCGTTTTTCCCCTAAAAAGCTACTGGTTAGTATATACGAAAGTTAGAAAGGAATATAAATTAGCAAAGCAGGAAGAGAATGGATTGTGGTTTGTGAAGCACAGAAAATAGCAAAAAGGTGAAGCAGAGTAGAGGGAGCGAGAACTTGAGGGCAATCGATTTCAAACGGCCTCCTCCCGGAACATCCATCTCCAGCAGCCCGGATCACTCCCTCTCTCTTTCTACACTCCTTATTAACTTCTCTCCCTCTCTGTTCTTTTTTTCCTGTCCCTTTAGCTCTCTCAGGGGCGCTGCTCTTTTGACAGGTGCAGGGCTGTCGGCATCAGGTAGGGGAGTGGAGCTAATTTAAAGCGGTGTTGGTTTGTGGTGATTACCCTGCTGTCACTCTGATGGTAATTAGTTCTCACGATGCTTAATGGTTGATGCAGGGACCCATCAGTCTGAATGACACCTCCCCTCCCACTGTGTCCTTACTCACCCGAACACCGACCTCGTCTTGATTCTCCGCTCCACCTACACCACTGCTTAACACCAACTCTCACATAGCCAGACCTCTGACTCAACAGCAAAGATCTGTTTCAAACCTCAACTTTTGTTCCGTACAAAATCTAAACTTTGAACAAATTTGACTTGTACTAGATGGCTGGATGGATAGAACAAACAACAATAGAATGATAAAACTAGATAGATAGATTAAGACAGCCGATCACAATATAGCTTTTCAGATCAACAATATACTGAGGCTGACACTACATATACCAGCCAACTCCATCCTCCTCTCCATCCCATCTAGTCGCATCTAGTCAGCGTAAGCAACCACATATGACATTACGTGGTATTATGTTCACAGTTTTCAGTGCAAAGATAAACACATGACTCATTTTATCCAATTAAGCGTGATGCATTTGTTTGTTTACTCTTTTTATCGCATGATATATCAATATCATATAAAACACAGCAGTATAACCTCCTCGCTTCATGCAGTTTTTAATAAGGCAGCCGCACAACCCTCGGCAAACAAAACACATCAGCCACAACAGGAAGCAGTAACAGCCTGCATTAATAGCAACAATAGCGGGTCTCAGAATAGTTTAGCAGCAGATGCGCTTGAGCTGGTTTTCAGTCTTATTTAACAAGGCTGAGGGACCCTGAGCTCACATGTATAATTCAAACATTAGTTACTGCTAAGTGCTAGTTCCTCTCCCCTGCACTGAAGCCTGTTGATAATGGCCTTGTCAGTCAGTGCACTGTGGCTTGAAGGACGCTAAGAGGAAGGCTGCCCTAAATCATGAGGCCCTGAGACTTAACCGCCACCGATGGCTCTTTTTCTACCCATCCATCCCCCCCCCCCCGCTTCTCATCTTTAGCTCACTATTTCTGATTAGAAGTAAATGACCTATTCATATTGTATGAATCTCATTTCCTTTCCGAGTTTGGTAACTGCGTAGTCATTTTATCCTTATTCATTCATCTTATCGTCTACTAAATCATCTTCCAGTTTTTTTCTTTGTTCTTATTATGAATGTAATACTTTTTTAAACAGGTTATACCGTAGGTGCTGCAAGCAAAATTTCACACAAAACAGGCATGCTACCTGACAGATATCTCGGGAAAAGGGTTCCTGAGAAATCGCAGCTATTTCTAAGACAGCAGTATATAACGCTCTAGAAATGACAAACAAAGGGGATAATCGAACACGACCGCGTTTCCCCCTTGGCGTCCTTAGTGTCCCCGACCGCCCCATTTAATTAAAAATACAATAATGTGGGTTCTAAAGATCTTAAGGTCTTATCTCAGAGCTGCCAGGTTTGTGTTGAAATAGTGATACCGTTAAAAATCTCTATGGAGAAAGTGAATATGATTTTACTCCCAGAAGGGGTGGGTTTTGGAGGGAGCACCTTTATTAAGAGGCTGGAGTGCTACTGACTGCTGGAGTGGGTGATGGTGAAGCTCAACGCTGAGCTGTTCTCTAAAGGGACTCGATGAGGCCCACTCACCATATTTTGCTTACCACCCCTTCCCCCCTCTTGTCTTTCTCTCCCTCTGACCAGCTGTAATCACAGAACGACAGTCTTGTTCACTACATCATGCACATGTACGCCGGTGGGGGGGCAAATATGACTTTGCAGTTTTAAACCTAATATGAAAACAACAACAAAAACCATCTCAGATCCTCATTTCACTTTAATGAAGAAAATTACAACCACTTTTGACATCTCTAGCTGACAAAGCGCACATTCAACAGTCTTTCTCTCCCTGGAAAATTGACCAAAAAAAAAAAAAATTATGAGTCATCTTCTCCACAGGGGTGTATTCTTTTTCTTTGTTTATTGGGGCGTGTAAAACCTCTCTAGGATGTGCTTTCCACCCTAATTATAAATAAAAAAACACTTGCCATTGATCTAATGTAGCAACAGACAGCGTACAGACCGCAGTGTTTCCCTCTTCCTCCCACAAAGCCCTCAGTCATCAATGTCAACACGGATTACCCACAGTGCAACATGGATTGCAGAGAGAAAAAGACTAGATTGCTCAGTCAGATCTGCTCGCAAGCTGCAGAACTTCAGCAAAGAGAGAATCGTTGAGCATGTTTAAGAGGAGAGGATGCAATATTAATGGGGTATCCCTGCAGCTCCCTCCCATAAAGCCCTTAAACACCATATGCACATGCTGACAGTAATCAAAACATCCCTGTATGGACACTTGATCATGTGCCTGTGATTTAAAATGTGCATGGATTGTTTTTTTTTTTTATATTCCGTGATTGAATTTTGATGCTGAGGCTAGAGGATGATGAGCAGACTGGATTCCCAGTCAGAGCTCTTAAGCGATGCACTTAGCACCAGAGGTTTCAGTAAACCATTATGACTGGATGGAAACATCACCGATGTGACTCCACTTAGACACTGGCATTAACAGAGATTTGATGAATATGCATAATGGCGGAAAGAGCTAGATGATATAGATCCTATAGAGGGGTCACTTAATGCTTTTCTTTTCTCACTAATGATTTTTCGGACAAACTTTTCACATAGTGCTAAAATCTGGGTATATACATCATTTTGTATACTGAAAAATAATAAACAGGAAAAGAGGAAATGAAAGCAGGATGAAAGGAACAGACCTGTGGTAAACAGGAAAATAAAGCATCTGGGAGTCACAGGGAATCATTCAAAAATAAAACTACAAAGGACTACAAAACTCACAATTATAACAAACTTAATTTCAAGGTATAGTACTTTTTAACAATGTAAATAAATCTATATCTATTTATATATATATTATTACATGTTTTAGTTTTCTAGCAGCTGGCAACTTATTTTGTATTTTTCTTGTTTTAGCATAATTATATTTACTCTTTAAAACAAGAAAAAAAAATCAGTTACCAGAGGATGGTAGTTGTAATGTACCGGAGGAGTCGGTTGGATCCATTTGCGAAGCTTTTATTCGTGGTCAGACAGGCGGGGGTCGATAACCAGCAGACAGAATCAGACAGGGGGTAATCCAAATACAGAG
>JAUMHI010000063.1:8254401-8274596 GCA_032359435.1 Enteromius unitaeniatus | reverse complement strand
GGGTGGGAACTAATACTCCGGGGATGGTTCCCGCTGCTGTCCTTCGGAGAGGGCCACAGAGGTGCGATCCGTGACAGTAGTGTTTTAAACAGTATTTATGTATTTATTTTAGTAAAATACTAAGAAATAAATTTTTGGTACAAAGTTATTTTACTGTATGCACCATTAAATGCAAACTTTAAGTTACGTTTAAAAGTTTCTTACCAATGTACCACATCAATGACACTGCAATATTACGAATCATGGATTTGAGAGTCCATGACCACAACACAGGGAGGTTTTCATTTGGTCATCTCCAGGCGGGTGTCGCTGACCCATAGTGTTGAAGTTAATGATTTTTCCTGAATGACTCTTCGTCCTAGAAATGGCCAACGGTGCATCAGCAGTAGGGCCCCCTACAGCGGTCACACACAGCTCCCGCTCAGAGGACAAACACCAACAGACGACAACAGCTTTTTGCTTTTTCGACTAAGCAGGGGAACATTGGCTCCTCCACAAACTCTGTTGACAGTTCAAGCTGCAGGAATCAGAACCATCCTGCACGTTCACTGTTATGCAGAAGTAGAATTCTAGAAATAAATGCATTTCTAAATGGAGTAGTTCTCAAGAACATCATGC
Organism: Enteromius unitaeniatus; assembly: GCA_032359435.1. NCBI lineage: Eukaryota > Metazoa > Chordata > Actinopteri > Cypriniformes > Cyprinidae > Enteromius > Enteromius unitaeniatus. The sequence continues at coordinate 8,273,978 of JAUMHI010000063.1, read as the reverse complement.
TGGCTAGCTTCCAATGATCTTAAAATATTCTTGGTGTGACATTGTGCTTGGCAGTTTGGATTACAGTGAGTGACATCTTGTCAAGTCCACTGAAAATAGCTATAGGCCACAGCAACTTTCCATTGAAGTAGTTCAGCTAATGTTTTGTCATTATTTACATTACTGCTCCTCAACCTTATGACTTCATCTCTTTCATGGAATGCAAAAGAAAAAAATCTTGAAGCTTATAAAGTATGTTGTTTTCCCACACTTGAATGGTAAACAGCATTTTATATTTTGGTGACAAATTCATATGAACTCATTTGTATGTTTTCATAAAGTCTGCTTGCACCTCACTGAGGGCTAGGTTTAGGAGTGTATATTTATAGGTTTTCACAACTCAAACCAGCCAAATTTGCCAAATTTGGGTTGTGTTTTACATGCAGTTATAATAAATGGAGACTGAAGTGTTCAAGTTGCAAAAAGGACACAAATCAGTATAAAAAAATCTTAAAATATATAATTCCAACTGAATTGTGCACCATATTTCAAGTCTTATGAAGCTATGAGATCATTTTCTATGAGAAACAGGCTGTAATTGAAAGCAATAGTTCACCCAAAAATGTACATTCTATCATTAATTACGCACCCTCTTGTTATATAAGACTTTCAGCCATTTCTAAAACACAAATTAAGATATTTTTGATGAAATCTGAAAGCTTTGTGTCCCTGCATAGTTAGCAGTGGAACTGACACAATGAATGCCTAAAAGGTTAGTAAGGACATTGTTAAAATAGTCCATCTGAGATCATTGGTTTAACCGTAATGATATGAAGCATTGGAATATGCTATTTACTAACAATAATACCTAAAGCAGTTGTATGACTGCAGACTTTCATGACGTTCAACAGTTTTTTGTTTGTTTATTTTTTGCCCTTTTTAAAGCTTGAAAGCTTTAGTCTCCATTCAGTCTAACTGCATGAAAAGAGCAACCTGTAAAACATAATTGTAAAGCCAGTAAAATCAGAGGAAAGACATTCACACAGGTTTGGAACTAAATGAGGGTGAATATATGATGACAGAATATACAGTTTCTCTGATATCAAAGATTTTTACATCAACCATTAATTCACCAACAGGAAAATCCTGTTTCTCTATGATATATGAAAGCAACAACAGACTTTTCCAGGGTTTTCAATCATTTTAAACCCTGCACAAAAAGGCTGCATCTGGAGCTGTGTGCTGCTGTCAGCATCACCACAACCATCTGGAGCTCAAACCTATTTTATTTAAAACACATTCACACATAAACATGTGCACCCTCACATGCAGACTTTCTAGGTGCAGAGCTTTCCCAAACCAACAGCACTGTGTGAGAAAAAGCATCCTGCATTAACATACATCACCAAGAAAATGTATTACTGAGGGTGAGCAAACAATGACAGAATTTGTATTTTTATTTGAACTATGCCTTTAATTTCGCGGCTTCTACATCACTCCGTTAAACTGTTTACAATGAGGCCTTTACACAGAAGTGTTTCAGGTCAGGAGAAATCTTAAGTGGCCCTTAGAGAGATTTTCTTGAGGGAGGACTAGCGTTGTGTTGACGCACAGGGGTGTGCTTCCTCTCTCTCTGTCTCTCTCTCTCACACAAACAACCATCAGTACATGACTCAGCATCATAAGACATTGCCAGGAGTTGCTGGGGTCCTTATGGGAGAGTTTTCTGTTTTTATGATCTGCTTACAATAGGTTTCAACACTAATTCTCCTGCATTGCAGGATATAAAACTACAGCGGTATGAAAGTGCTTTGTAACATGTCCTTTTAGATAAGCTTGAAAACAAAGGTATCATAAGAGCATGAAGAAGTGCGACTTATCTACAGCTATTTGCTGAAGTCAATAATATTTTAGTTGTTTTATTTATGAATTAATTAATTTTAAATAAATTATTATTTTAATTCAGCATTAATCAAAAGTGGGATGTTTATAATGTGACAAAATATTTCAATTTCAGTTCCTCTGTCCTTTTGAATTTTCTATTTCTTTACAGCTTCCACAAAAATATTAAGCAGGGCAACTGATTTCAATACTGCTTATAAGGAGAAAGCAGCATGATCTTGTTAAGAAGCAGATGGGACACAAACGGTAAGTACACAGAGAATGTTTATTTACAGCAGAAGAGATCAACAGCAGAGGAAAACAGGGGTAATGGGTAAGTATTCTTGATATAGACAGTTAATCAGAGGGAAAAACTGGTTGGTAATGGTATCCTTTCTTTGCAGGTTTTAGGAAGCGATGGAGGAGCACTGAGATGATGGAGACACAGGATCTATGGGAGACAACCACACACCACATACAACATGGGATCCAGGAACAAAGGAGAGACACAGGAAGAATCTGGGAGCCTGGAAGAAACACATAGACTGAGGAGCACAAGGAGGTAAGCACAGGGTAAGTATAGCGATAAGATTCATTATTGCAGAGAATCTCAATATTCAGTCCACTACGGTAGAAACAGGCTCGGACAGTGACTGCAGTGTGGTGTGTGGCTTTGTACTAGTGGTGATGAAGGGGATGATTAGGGACAGGTGGCGGTGATCAATATTCGGGAGAGAGTGAGCATTGTGATGGCGTGTTTGTGTCATCCTCCAGGGCCCCCTCCAAAGCCTCCTCTCAAGGATGGGCCCCTCTGATGCCGCAGTGGCCTCCCTCTACCTCTGGGTGCTGGCCTATCAGGATGGGTGGCGTGGAATTCATTCAGAAGAGCCGGATCTACTGGAGGAGGGGGTTCTTCAACATGGCCAGGCTCTGTGGAAGTAGAAACAGGATCATGGTTTTAACAGTGAGACGTGAAATGTAGGGTGAATCTTGTATTGAGGAGGTAATTGAAGACGAAAGGTGACATGATTGATCTGCTCCACAATCGTGAAGGGGCCAACAAACCTGGGACTCAGCTTTTTACTGTGCAGGCGCAGGCGAATATCCTGGGTAGATAACCATACCTTTTGTCCCACTTGGTATGCTGGGGCTTTAGATCTGCGGCGGTCGGCCACAGTCCTCTGCCTGCGCACTGCCTGTTGAAGATGATGGTGTGCCTCATCCCAGACTCTATCACTCTCCCAGGAACCAGTATTTGACAGCTGAGATGTCCGATGGCTCTCCAGACCAGGGAAAAAGTGGGGGCTGGAAACCGAGTACGCGTTGGAAAGGTGTGAGTCCAGTGAATACCTGGTGAAGGGAGATTTGAGCGTATTTGGCCCAGCTCAGGAACTGGTTCCAGGTGTCTTGGTGGCTGTGGCAGAAGGTACGGAGGAACCGTCCCACCTCCTGGATCTTACGCTCAGTTTGCCTGTTGGCTTGGGGATGGTAACCTGAGGTAAGGCTTGAAGAATGCTTTCCATACCATGGAGATGAATTGCAGGCCTCGATTGGAGACAATATCTTCAGGGAAAGCATACGTACGGAATACTTGGTTGAATATGTATCCAGCTGTTTCTAGGGCTGTAGGCAAACCTTTGAGATGTATTAATTGACAGAATTTGGAGAAATGATCGATGATGACCAGAATGCAAGTATTTTCATCCGAGAGGGGGAGGTTAGTGATGAAGTCAACTCCTAGGTGTGACCAGGGGCGGTTAGGGATGGGAAGTCAGGAGTTTCCCAGAGGGAAGATGACGTGGACTCTTAGACATTGTGCATTCCTGACACCCTCTCACGTACCTCTTTACATCCTTCTCCATCCCAGGCCACCAAAACCGATGAGAGAGTTCTGTTGGCCCCAGGGTGACCAGTGACCAATGCCCAGTGAGTTATGAGGAGTGGATGAGTGATGTCCTTTCTGCTTGGGGTACAAAACGGAGATAGCGCGGGCAGTCCGGCGGAGTCTTGGGAGCTGGCTCAGAGGTGGCTGGAGGGTATGTCCAGAATGGGACTGACGAAGAGTGGAGTTGGAAGAATGGGTTCAGGGACTTCACCCTCTTCCTCATTGGTGTGGCATCAGCACCCACATTTTTGGGACCAGGACGATATGAGATTGTTTTTGAAGGTTTTTGTGGTCTGTGAGTACTAGAAAGGAGTGAACAGACCCCTCCAGCCAGTTCCAGGTTTCCGATGTCATAGTTCATCTCTGCCAGAAAGAGCTTTTTGGAAAAGTAAGTGGTGAAAGCTGGTGAAAGGTGCACTTTTTTGGAAAAGTTGATGTTAACCGAGCCGGGTGAGGATCTTTGCAACGTGGAAGCACGAATGTACTCCTGTTGGAGAGCTTCCTCGATATACTCTTCCATGGCCTTACTTTCCGGGAGTGAGAGGGGATAAATCCGTCATTTGGGCACTGGAGCACCAGGGAGCAGATCAACGGTGCAGTGGGCTCATGGGGCAAAACACATCTCTAAAGCGGGCATAGCATTCAGGGATGTTAATGGACTGCTTCTCTAGGGGACTTTCAAACAAGGTGGTGCAGATCTGTAATGGTGCTGGAACACAGAGTGGAAGCTCGGGGAAGCAGTCTGGCCAACACTGCTGGCCCCACTTTTCCTTCGTTTTTTCCTAGTCCGCTAAGAGAGGATGGGATCGTGCCACGCCAACCATGGGTGCCCTAAAACCACCTCAGATGTTGAGCCCTCTGGAACCAACAAATCTCCTCTGTGTGACATTGACCAACTTGAAATTGTTATAGGACCAGCTTGCCTCTGAACACTGGATTGAACTTAAAACTTTACTTCAGTGGGTGTGGTCTTGAGCCCGAGTCTTTGAATGACCACCACGGGTCGTGAGGAACGACAGGGACACTCATGGATATAGTGTCCCGGATTGCCACAGTATAAGCAAAGCCCCATACTCGTCCTGCATTGACATTCGAGGGGAGGTAGCCTTTTCTTGTTGACTTGCATGGGCTCCGAGTTGGGTTCTGGAGGGCTGTGGTTATCTAGCGGGCAGGGAGACAAAGCTGCAGTGCTCAGAGGAAAGCTTTGGTAGGATTGAAGGTACCTTGATTGAGATGATGCAATTGTTGGCCCGCCGATGTTTTGGCATCCATGCAGCTGAAAACTTCAGTCAAATAGTATACAAAAGCTGCATACGAACTCACAGTGGGTCCAGCCTGACTCCAGATGGTTTTAGCCCACTGTAATGCAATGCGATTACAGTGGGCTATGCAATTTTAGAATCATCAGAGAGATACAATGAAGGGTATGTGGCAAATGTGATGGAGCACTGCAGCAGAAACCCTTTTACACTCTCTCGGTGCATCAGAGTAGGGCGCCGGTTGCACCATGTGACTGAGGATGGCAGGAGGTGACTGACTGGAGACTGACTGGTGAATCCGGTGTTGATGAAACAGGTGACGGTGATGGTGGTGGTGTGGAAGGAGGTAAGCACAGGGTAAGTTTAGCAATAAGATTTACTATTGCAGAGAATCTCAATAGTCAGTCCACTTCGGTAGAAATGAGCTTGGACAGTGACTGCAGTGTGGCTTTGTACTGGTGTTGATGAAGAAGATGATAAGTGACAGGTGGCAGTGATCAGTATTCGGGAGAGAGTCAGCGCTGTGATTGGCTGGATGCAGAACCTGGCATGTCTGTGATAAATCGGAAGGAAGAGGACTGGAGCAATGGCTGCTGGAATTTCAGGGATAAAATTACAATTTAAAATACAATAAAAATCAATTATTTGAAATTGTAATCATATTTCACAATATTACAGTGTTTCTCCGCTTTATAAAATAAATGCAGCCTTAGGAAGTACACATATACAAGCTCCGTGCATGAACTGTGCTCCAATCAACATGGGAAATCCATTTACTTCAAAGTTTACTTCAGAACATTAATTCATGGATTTGCGCTTTACATAAGTGAGTACGATTTAAATTACGTATCGCACACTTCAATACACTTTGAATCGAACTTATAAATTAACTTCACATATGTTCGAATAGAACAAACTTTTGAAGCGACAAGAGAAATATACAGACTGTGCAGAGTGGTGGGGCGCTAGGGCCGGGATTGAGAATCTCTGATGTAATTACTCTGATGTTACACAGCAGCGGCCTGTAACTTAGCCTTTACTTACAGATTGTGGTTGGTGTCCAGAATGTTTTACTTTATATTAAGTGTACAGTTCCTGAGTTACCATGTTAGTAGACTGGTATTAATGTAATGCACCAACTCCAACTCCTCCCACTTTACACATTCCTAAACCTGCCCATCTCCACCCCCTGGATCAAATTGTTCCAATTACTCTTAGAAATACTGTTCTTACAAAATGTAGTTATATAATTCCTGTTACACAAGTACTACGTGAAGTGAAAAAGTGTTGTTCCAATGTCCTGTAACACATTTGTACTTACACACACCATTCTGAGGGTTGTTACATGTGTGTAGTTGCAGAAATATTACAGTTATTACAAGTTTGCTCTTCTGAAGTCAGACAAGCAAATCTTTATTAGAAATATGTTTTCAAAGCAAGCCATCAAAATGTTTAAACTAGCTTCAGTGGTTGACTGAAGACCTCCTAACTGCAGTGACAGCAGTTCTTGAAAATGCATTCTTGGCTTTGGTGGCCATTCCTCATTTTTTTACAATGAAAAATGACCTAAAGCTTCAGCATTATAGTGTAGAGAGATCTAAACAACATATCCAGGTTCTACAGACCCAGAAGAGTTAAACAGACATTCAGTCTCTCTGAATATCCACGAACACACACACCCTGCCAAACCTTGTCTGATCTAGTACTTTGTGATCTCTCTCATTTTCTCCTCCATCCCCCCAGGCCTCTATAACATAATACAGTGTACTGTACAGTAAGTAAAGCCTGTGCCCAGAGGAACCCTATGGCGATGCCATGCCATCTGCGGACCTGGCACCAGCTGCCTCTGCTGGCCAACCACCACCATAATTAACACAGCTCTGTCACATTTCTTGTACTCTTCACCTTGCATTCATACCTAATGCACATCAGAAAGTCTTCCAGACAGAGATCTGGCAGATGAAAAGAGCGCCTTTAATATTTCTTTCCTTTTTAAGTGTTTGGCTCTTGGGACAGCAATAAGGACATTTCCTTGAGTTGATGAATGTAATGCAAACCCTATCTGGACTCTCCAGTGTCAGTCAGGCAAGGAGAGAGAGGAATACAGTGAGAAAGGCTTGATTTCATTTTAATACGGCCTCTTCTAATTGGACATCAGGGTTGAGTTTAAGTTCATTGACTGTTGCTTTCTGTTGTAATGTGAGAACAAAAGGTTATAAAGACACATGATTCACATGATTTCCCCAAGTCTCCTGATAAAAATAATACTCTACCTTTTTTATTTATGAAGTAATCAGTATCTGGAAAACTATTAAATGGAACGCACACAAAAAGTATTGTTAAAACAACTTAATCAATACAATTGAATATATATCTTTACATATTTTAAACATCCACTTGGAATTTTTATGCATAAGTGATATATTGAATTGATCAGACATTAAAGTGATCAAAAGTAACAATAAAGATTTACAATAGTAATAATACGTTTTCATAAAAAGAAAATTTCACAGTTTCCACAAAAAAATATTAGGCAGTACAGTTAATCTAATGATAATAATAAATAGCACCTTATTGATTTCTGAAGAAATATGTGAAACTGAAGACTGGATTAATGGCTGCTAAAAATTCATCTTTGCCATTAATTCAATAAATATTTTATAATATAAATATTATTGTATACAATAAATTATTGTTTTAAAACAAAACAGCCATTACATCTTACATTTCATAATCGTACAATTTTACAGTATTTTTGATCAAATAAATGCAGTCTTGGTGAGCATAAGAGATTTAATAATATAACGGAACCCAATCTTATTCTCTGAAGTTAAAAAAAAAGAAAAATAATTATATTATGCAGTTTTGCTTTTCAAGAAAAGGTTTCTTGTTTAAAGATGCTTCTTTTCTTATTTTTTACTGGCAAACATAATAAAAATACAGATAAAAATGAAAATGTGCTGAGATATGAGCTTAATAAAAGCACAACTGCTGTGTTTCTAAGTAATAATAAAATAAAAAAGCTCTTCCAAACAGCTTTATTCTGTTTGCATTAGCAATATTGTCTCTGATCGTACAGCTTGAAATGTGCTAAAATTACATTGTGTTGATTTTATGCCACAGTGACTTCACAAGCTCTCAGTTTCAGCGCTTATATCTGGCACTGCCTCGAGAATGCAATATAAATCACAGCACATTAAACAAATACACATTCTTCTAACCATACATTACTGAAGAGCATGTTAGTCTAATGAAAACCCTTGGCTGATGATGTAAACTAATAACTATATATGACACCGTATACATTATTTTTCATATTTTATAGCTTCACTGAGATTAAAAATCAACCAAGAGCTAGTCTAAGATGTGTGCTGAAAAGAGTTTCTCTGTATTTACGTAACTGCACTACCGAAAAAAACAAGTTTTGGCCAAATGTAGGCATAACCCAGTTAGAAATGCTGTCCTGTCCTCTTGGGAATGCACGGCTTATGGAGTTATGAATTAAGATGGCAAATAAACCATTCATCTTGCTGTAAAGACAGATTCAGGTAATTGTACTTGGCACATGTATTTCTTAATATACGTTTATGTAAACAATACAAAAGGTTTTCGCCTATACTTTTTTACAAGTTAGCTTTTATAACATCTTCCTCTTTCAGTTGAGCTTCAGACAAAGCATATTGTATGGTTTCTTGGTCCTGTCAAGACTGACTTATGACACCTTGCTGAGCCAAGGCTCGGTGTGTTCGCTAGAGACGACTCAGCAGGCTTTGTAAAAGAGTGCTGCAGAAGTTGCTGTGGCTGGCTGAAGTTACAATACAGAACAAACCCAGTTTAGAACACACACACACACACACACACAACAGCATCATTCAGATTTGCAGATCACACAGTAGGCTATTCTGTTTGCTCTCTCCCTCCGTTTCACCCCTTATACTTGGCAACCCACACCATCCTAGTACAATCGCTGAGGCCAGTGACAGCACAAAAGCAATGGGCTACTTGTCACGTGATTGCTGGAAACAGAACGCTGTGTAGAAACAATACAGCAAGCAGTTGTTTTGCATTAAAAGTCACGGATGTGTTACGGAACAAGTACCAGATGAGAACCTCCAGAGTCACTCGTATCTAAAGTCATCCAAACCAGACGAAAAGAAAGTACAGTGTTGACAAAACCCAGACAAAACACTCCGTCTGCATCCTCCATGCATCTCAACCCTCAGAGGCCCTAAACGCTGTATGTAACTATAAAATACATCTTTATAAAAGTTCTCTATATATATTCCCAGCTCACCCCCCATCATCATGGCTGCAGGAGGACAAACAAAGGAAGGTGGCTGTGGGAGGGAATTCAAACAAATGGAAATTTTGCTGCGGTGGCCGCACTGGTGAAATGTACCATTCCCCCTTTCACGCCTTAATGCTTCCCCCAGAGGGCCTGAAGTGTTTGCCACATTTGTGACATTCAAGCCTAACCTCAAATCGACCACCATGCGAGACCACCAGAGACATCAAGGGCCGTGAACACCAGGCATTACACCCATCCAGCTCAAGCAGATGTGCTTGCTTATTAACCAATATTCTTCCAATGAGGAAACACAGCTGGCATCTGTGATCCTTTTTATGTTATCCCCTGTTTATCGACAACAAAACTAACAAATGGCATTTGGGAAGCGGTATGCATTGCACTATCAAAGGGTTTGTCATTTAAAGACTGCAGACACAATAAATGCTTGGAGAATGTAATGACTACACATACCCATCATAAAATGATACTTATCAGACTTTGATTTAGAAGCCATATCATGCTTTTGCTCACTTTGTGCATAAAATTTCCATAAGCTACACATTTTTAGCAGTTGTGTTTTGAACGAGTTTTACATACAGACTACAAATACCAGAATGATATGATAGTGAATGTGCCGAATATATGTTTTTATATATAACGTTACAGGTCTACATAAAACACAAACAGAAGCATGTTGGTAGTGTTCAGCTTTTATGTCAGAGATATGACATTCAGTACATTGTAGAACCACGCGTGCAGGTCTTTTCAAATAATGTTAACACGACACGTTATTTTCACAGCGACTCAAAGCCGCTTTTTGCAAAAACACTCAAGAAAATTCCCGACGGAATCCTTCTCGAACGCGCTTCTCCTCTTCCGGGTTTACAAACAAAACTAGCTACATTGTAGCAACTGTTTCGAGTACGCTAGTTGATACTAGTACTCCAACCTTTACCTCACATCACCTGTGAACTTGAAAGGCGAGTAAAAAAATGAAATTGTGTGATTAGCGCGCTTCCTAGCAGGCTACGCACTATAGTTCGCGTGCTACGCTTAATCCTCTCGCGCTCTCAAATAATCATAACGTGACATTAAATGAACTTGGTTTATTATGACACTGGCTCGGGAACAACGAAGGCCAAACTGGTCGTTAAGCACAAACAATGGCATGATTGATTGCTTTAGTGTTGTCTTAAAACAAAAACACAATCGTTTTCTGGCTGTGGAATTCGTATATTTATATGAAAGGGTATTCTTCGGAACCTGGCCCATAGCCTCTTGCAGCTTCCCCTTATCGGCAGCATCTCACAGTGTCTCCTTCAGAACAATGGCAGCGGCTGTTTTCTCACCTGTCAGACTGTCGTAGCACTCGATCTCGGTGCTCTCCACCGCTCGCCGCTGCTCTTCCGTCAGCTTGGCCGCGGCTTGGTTCAGGAGGTTCACCTCGGATCCGGTGGTCCCGTCGACGACATGGATCCCTTTCAACTGCAGCAGCGCCCTGTGATACTTCCCAATAGCTTCCCGGAATTTCTTCTCCTTGTAGCATCGGTGACCCTCCAGTTTGAAGTCGATAGCTTTCTGTATTTTCGCCTCCATCTCCATCTCCGCGCCGCCGACGCGATACCCTCCACCTCCAACGTCCCCACCCGCAGCCGCCGCCAGACTCCGGCCCCCAGCCTCCGGATAGCTTTTCAGGCTCTTGATCGAGTGCTGCTTCGCTTCCATCTCGCTCAGGAAGCCATGCTGTTCCGACACGGGTGCCTGTGTTCTCTTTAAGGGCTGGAGCAGCGTGCTGTGCATAAAGGATGCGAGCCAAACGGGAACCGAAAAACAAACAAACAAAAAAAGAGTATGTTCCAGGGGGGAGCTAAATGCACTAAATATTCCCGACTATTAAAACGCGTTAAAAGGAACGGACTCGAATAGGTGATCGCGGCTGTCTCTCTCGCCTTTGCACGGAGGTGATGCTGGAGCAGGAGGACTCTTGCCGCCGGCGAGAGCAGCTTCAGCACCACAGACAGCGCCAACGAGCACTAGCGCGAGGCATTATGGGAAGGAATTAATCGTGAGATGCTGCTGCTACTGGTGGATCACGATTGCATTAAAGAGGAGCGGTAAATCTCCAAACGTCGTGAATAAAATACACAGAAATGAAATGGTTAAACTATTATGTTGATACAAACACAGACACACACACAAAATCAGAAATGAAATGGTAGTAAGCATGCTTGCACACATACACACAGAGAAATTAAATGGTTAAACTATTATATTAATACAAACACAGAGACACACGTACTCTGCCATACATAATAGGGCATTCACACACATTGTGTTGCAGTTTTAGATATTTGAAATAAATGATAGGTGACATTTATTTGCAAGGCTTCTTTTTTAAAGAGTTTATGGGTAATTTTCACGTTTCACTGTAATGATTATCTGGAAAAATGGTAAAAACCTTATGAGAGAAATGGTAAACTTTAATTTTTTTTAATGGTTTTTAATAAACCCATTAGTGGTCTTCTGCTGCCATCAGTTTTTTGTCAAAACTGTTTGATTGACATCATTACTCCCAGAGGCAAAGGAGAGGAGGAGATCTGTGATATTATATGAAGATATAGTCTAAAAGTGAATATATGAGGGATTTTAGGTCATTTACTCTGGAAATAGTGTTTTGGGGGCCTTTTTAATGGTTATAGTGCGACCTTTTTAATGGTTATAGTGCTAGCTCTAAAAAACTTTGCATGCTTGCCAAGACTCATCTGTCACATGTTTTAAGCAAGATTTGAGTTTTTGTTTACATTTTATAGGCCTTTGGATTGATACGGCCACACCCCATTTTTAAATGAACCAATTATAGCTAACCAAAGGACAAAATTCGACATATTTTCCCCATAATTATTGATCTAGAGCAGGGGTGCCCAACCCTGCTCCTGGCAATCAACTGTCCTGCAAAGTTTAGCTCCAACTCTATTCAAACAAACATGCCTTTAATTTTCAAGTAATCCTAAAAAGCGTAATTAGGTGCTTCAGGTGTGTTTGATTAGAGTTGGAGCTAAACTTTCACTGGAGTGAAACACCACGTGATTACAGAGCCAAAAACTTTGTTAACACCAACTAGTGGCCGATTTCTTTCAAAATTCTTACAGACCTTTAGAGTGGCAGAGCTTCGCATTTTTATTTTTTATTTTACTAAAGTTTGATCTGAAAGATACCTCATTCCGTCCCAGAGTTATAGTCCAAATATCATTTGGCTAACGTTAGCATAGACGCCTACCATTTCACGTGAATTCTGTGAAATTCAATGAAAATTTTTTTTTATTTCAATGAAAATTCTCAAAACGTTTTTTAATAAGTATTGATATCCTATGTCCACAGATTATTTCTGCAGTGGTTTGGGCAAAAAACCTAGGACTAATTCGCAAAAGTAGGTTTCGATTATATATGTCAATTTTGCATAGAAACGGTGCATCATACAGCAAAAGACTCACCTGTACACTTTTGTTTGGGCTATTTCAAGGATTGGAATGATGTGACATTTGAGTCTATGGCAAACGGTTTACGAACTATGGCCAAAAATGTCTGAAATATTTGGCTTTGCGCTGTAACACCCCTGTTAGGCTAATAGGGCGGGTTCTCTGTGCCTTATAAACCCCTAATAAAAATCCTAACAATTACAATAGGGTTTACAATTGGCTCAAACCCCTAATAAAATAAATAGCTGAACCACTTTGATAGGATATGATCATCTGGTTTGGGTGGTAAGTCTTTAAATTAGCTTCCAGATCAAAGTGGAAATGGTCTCCCTGGCAGCTTGAATGATTAAATGAGTTTTTCTTCATCTGAAGATATTTGTAAAAATGTTGCATCACATTACCTCCTCACCAATGGATCCACTGTAGCGAATGGGTACCGTCAGAAACGAGTGTCAAAACATCTGATGAAAACATCACAAAAGTAACCCCAATTTCATTTTTGAGTGAAATTTTCCCTTAAATCTGCTGAAGCTGAAGAGACACTATGCCAGTTTGCATAAGGCTGATGACGCAAGTTTTTTACGATACAGATCATTAATAAAATGCAAGAGATAGCGTTATCAAAAAGTGTTTAAAAAGCTACTTTGCTTTCATGTTCATAAAAACATAAAAGATACAAATAAATCTTTTCAGTGTAGTTATAAATTGCAATGCAAACACATACTGTATCTAAGCTACATTTATAACACAGCCTAATAGAAAAAACAGAGTCAGCATGAAGAGGCAAATGTTGAACAGTGATGAACTAAGATCCTCTTACAAATCGCTCAGTGTACTGCAACACTGGAGACATAAGGGCTTATGTAGTCCTCACCATCTGCGTCATTTACTAGAGCATGCATTAAATGCAGCTCAGTGCAATGTTTCTTTGCTAGCACATCAGTTTGGAATGAGAACTAAAATATCATTTCATTATCTCTGTATAGTGACCTCCTTTATCAAACTAATTATGCCGTAAAAGTCTCAACTGTAAGAATGCAGGATATAAATGCTGGTTCATACAAATGGTTGCAGACCTTCATTTGCTACACAAACGGAAAAAGGGCCATCTCTTTCAGTCTAGCCATTTCAAAGCTTACGTAGAGAGAGGAGTGCAGATTAAATACAGTTTTGATTATTTACAAAACTGTATGTAATTTTATCTATAAACATAAAACATAGCTAGAATATGCTCTTAAACCCAGTTGTAATATGTAAACAACAATGCACATGATATAAAAGTCAATAAAAAAATAAAGCAAGTCAAGATTTGTTTTATCTTTTTATATTCAATCCATTCCCAAGACAAATAATCTTTATCAATATTGTATAAACTTACCCAGTTAAAATGTTTTCTCTCTCTTAATATACCTAAACATAATGCAATGAAATTCTGCATTGGAGATGCTTAAAATGATCATATTTATAAAAAAACATGACAAAACACAAAGCATAGGTGAATTTCTAATACAACGGCATGATTAGTGGTTACTGTAGTGAACAGTACAAAGGGGTGAAAACTCATACAATACACAAGGGTCCACCTCCACGTGGGTTGCTTGGCAACAGCATGCTATCACCAATGCTATATTTGCTCTGCTTGTCCAAGTAACACTTAACACAAATTTCCATTGGATGGCATTTTGAATGCAGAAATTTTTAGAGCAGACTCTTTAACACAGATTGTGATTCTGATTTTGAGTCTTTGAGCAAGATTGCAGTTGTGGTCACATTTTCAAGTTGTGAACACTTTTCAAGTTCATTTAAACACAGGAGACAGCACATGCAAGATCATATGAAACAATTGCATTTTTGGGCATTTCAGAGTTTTTTGGTGAACTGCGAATTCCTATAGTCACCGACAAAGTTTAAAGCGGAGTAGAATGTAGGTTCTCTCATTTTGAATGTATTTGTTAAATGTCATTTTTATTTCTAAAAGTCTAGTGTGACCACAGGTTAAGGCGCATTAACGGAAATGCTCATGTGTGCAGTTTAAAGCCAACAATAGGCTCTTTTTATTATAAAAATCCTGTGAAAAGAAAGTGATGGCTCACCCCAAAAAATGAAGAGAGTAAACATTCACTCCTTTTCTTGTCCGAAACGATATGATTATTTTCTTCTGGAGAATACAAATGATATCTTGATAACCAAATTCATTTTGGTGCCCACTGACATCCATTTAAAAAAAAATAAAAATCCATAGAAGAAAGAAAATCATACATTTTCGGAATGACATGAGGGTGAGTATAAGATAACAATGTTACAAATTTTTTGTGAACTATCCCTTTGAAAACTAGGAGGTAAGAACATGAGCTTACTTCATGGAGGAATCAGTAAGCTGAGGTGTTTGTGGTAAACATAGCACATGCTTTTACTTAAGTCTCTTGGCTACGGTAGTGGAAAAAAAAAAACCTTGACATTTCTAGCATTTGATGCTGGGCGCCATGCATTGTAAAATCTTCATTATAAACCCCCCTTTAAACTGGAAAAAATGTTTCACTCACAGAGGCCCAGGAGAGCAGCTATAAAAGTAGGATGGGGGATAGGGCATGATTCCTATAACCAAACATTACGAGAACAGGTATGTCCACACTGACGTTTAACAGATATTGCAGCTGTCCCTTTTTTCCACTAGTATCATCAATTCATAACACTCCATGAGGTACAGCATATTGACTTCCCAATCCATCAAGGGTGGTCCTAGAGCTTCTCCACTCACTCAAATGGAAATTCAGGTGGGTTTTAAGTTATAAAAGGAGCAAACTGGATAAAAAAGGGTGCCTTTGAGTTTTTTTTGAGTATTAGGTTTTCCGGGCGCCCAGTCTCTTGAATACACTGACTGCCCCAACGTCCATCTGAGCCCCGTGAGTGTCACCTGTGCTACTACTGACCTTAGGGCTGGCCAGAGCAAAGCTGCCCTGGGCTTTGCTCCTGCTACTCGTAACACGGCTGTCCTGGGTGTCTGCGGGCTGACTGACTAGAGGGGTCGAGGAGGTAGGGTTGACTGACGGGACCTTGCCCAGTCTCTGCAGTACACCCAGTTTGGGTGTCCCCTCTTGGTTGGAGGAGGAGGTAGAGGAGGAGATTGGTGGTGTGCCTTCAGATAAGGGGAGTTTGTACTTTGCACCTAGTCGACGCAGAGTGAGGGGTTTCGATTTGGCGGTTACAGTCTCTTTTTTAGAAGTGGGTGTGGGTCGTTTGAGGACGCCGGCATACTGCAGCACTGAGCCCTCCCCGTCGCTGTCATTGTCCTCTAAAGCATCTGCAACACCATCTGTCTTTCCTCCACTGTCTTCATCTTCCTCTGCTTCACCCAGTCGGCTAAACACACCTGTTGGCTGCTGTACGGGAAAAATAAATAAATAAAAAAACAGTGACATGGAAAATATCAACACTTTACATTAAATTAGCATCAGTTAATGTATCAATGTTATCACAAACAATAAAAATACTTTTACAGCATTCATTAATTTTGGTTCTATGTTCAGTGTCTGGGTTTTTGCAGTCTTTTTCATCTGATGGACAAAATCAATACAATGCAATTTCTCACCTTATTGGCTGGTTTGGTGTCTGCCTTTGACTCTGCCCCAAGTCTATCAAACACCGAAGTACGCTTTAAAACCTTAGCTGTGGCAAAGTAGGGAAGATTAGAAGATCAGTCTTGTCTGTTCTAATTTCAACAGTTCGAATTACTGCAATCAACATTAGCTTGAAGACTCAAAATCTACTATCTCAGGGCACCTTTCTTTGCCTGCTGTGCCAGGATGCGCCGAGTGCGAGCTGTTGTGCCTTTTGGCATGTTTATGATATATTTCCCCTCCATTTCTCTTGTGACTCGCCGGTGCTTCACTTGCAACCCATTTTCTTCTGCTGGCTTGCTGGGCACTGTGTTCCATTTAAGAAATAGTTAATCCAAACATGTACTCTACTGTTCAAACATTCAGGGTCAGTAAGGTTTTTTTATATAGATTTTTAGAAATTAATACTTTTAGAAAGCAGGGATGTATAAAATATAGAAAAATCTGACTGAATAAATAATTCCAGACAGATTTTTTTTATTTTTTATTTATCTGTTCTGACTCCTTTCTATCGATCTTGAAAAACATGTATCAGTTTTCACAAAAATATTAAGCAGCATAATTGACTTCAACATTGATAATAATAGGAAACATTTATTAAGCAGTGAATCAGAATATTAGAATGATTTCTGAAGGATCATGTGACCCTGGAGACAAGTAATGACTGCTTTGCCATCACATATTATGGTTTTTGTTGTAATTTAAAAAAAAAACTCTTTCCAACCCTAAAAAATCTTAAACAGTTTATGTGTTACATGTATGCATTTTATATGCAATAAGTGCCCTGAGAAACCAATGACTAGCTGCATTTAGCTAAATACGTATGACGTAACATCACTGCTTGTTAACCTAATCACAAGTACCTGTTTTGGCACTTGCGTTGGAGACCGTCACTGAAATTCGGTTGTCAGGGCGCCGAGCAGGCGTGCTTGGTGGGGAGTCCCGGCTCAGAGCATTGGCAATCATGCGTGTGGCAGCTGTCAAGGGAACATGAACATTAACAGAGCTACAGCTTCAGCCCACTCAAACAAAGATAAATCACTCCCTGTACGAGCAACCAGGAGAAGAACTGCATATATGCACTAAACAATTTATTACTTGAGATACTTACGAGTGTTAGCAGTACGTCTCAGTTCAGCCTGTACACTAGTCTGTCCAGACGAAATGGCCTCGGTTGCTGTTTTGCACATATCCTGCATTAAGAAGATAAAATTATTATCATTATTTCATATTTAGTCTAGGGGAACCAAGTCTATGCATAAAAGACAAGAAAACCCAAGTGATCAACAAATGTTGAACATACTGAACGCAACACAGGGTATGGCATGGAGTGCAAGACGGATGAAATTGTTCAATAATCAACAGTTAAAAGGTTAGTTCACCTCAAGAAATCTGACAAGTTCTGTCATTAATTACTCAACCTCATGGCTCTCCAAACCTGTAAGACCTTTATTCATCCTCAGAACACAAATTAAGATAATTTCCAGAGCTTTCTGACCATCTATAGACAGCAATGTACCCGAAATGTTCCAAGTTTTTAAAGGATATTCCATGTAACATCAAAGGTTCAAGCGCAATTTTACAAAGCTATAAAAATTATTTTTCTGCCCAAAGAAATAAACAACTTTATTCTCGATAATGGCAGAAGACATAATTGGGAGGAGAAGAATTGTGGAAAGAAGTTGTTACTTTTGTAGCTTGGTAAAATGAAGGTTCAACCACTGATGTCACAGTTGTATCGCTGTCTACGCAGAGTCAGAGATCTCTCAGATTTCATTTCATCAAAAAATGTTTTGGAACAACATGAGGGTGAGCTATTAAAGAAATATTCATAATATTCATATTCATATTCATTTCATTTCTGGGTGAACTACGGCTTTAAAACAAACATTACCTGTCTATACACATGCTTTGCGTGTTTGAGAATAGCTATGATGTCCCCGACGACTGTAATTCCCAAGTCCATCATTATTTCCTTACTGAGGTCCATGAGCATGCTTTTCTGAATCCTGAACACAGAAAAATTGTTAAAGCTTTTACAACATCCAGCTGTGCAGTACAAGAGTAACATTTTGTTTAGAATGTTGTCCGTTCACGTTTCAGAAAGGGCCAGATTTTGACCGTTTAAAATAGTGAGTAGACCGAGACCAATCCTGTACTGAAGCAGATTAACCAGTTCACATCTATGAAGACATGTTCAATACAGTGGCTGCCTTTACAAGCACACCCTTTGCTTCAGTCACAATTAAACTATTCTTTGGACACACGCACACACAATGCAAATATACAGTTAGAGTTTTATTCTGCAAAAACAGAATAACCAATGATTTGTTTTTACCTGTTATCAACAAACGACACCGCGTAGTTGACAGCCAGTCCAGGAGGGATCCCAGCATCTTTGAAGAACTGGATCCATTCTGAGGTGGCTAAAAAAAAAACCAAAAAAAAAACCTGGTTACTTGCATTCTGAATACCACCATCAAAAACACACAGTGACTGTAAAAGCTGTCAGCAAGTTACACATACTATGGTCAAGACCGTACTTTTATCTGTTGATATAGAGATGTTATTCTATTTTTCTCTGACTTGTTTAGCGTCTGAAGATATTGTGATCTGTTGTGAGCTCTCAGCTGTCCACGTTCACGATCTCAGAGGAAAGTGCAGATAAAAATCAAGACGTTTTGTTTAAAAATATATAAATAAATTGGAAAAAAAAAACACTGAATGTGAAAAAACTTTTCTTGTTAACAGTGATAACTATATCTCCATAGATCAGAATTGATGTTTATGTATTTTACATTAATTGGATGACGCAGTGTGTTTTCATATCTTTAGGGAAAACCAACCACATAAAGGTTAAAACAGACTCAAACCAAAAAAAAAGAGTGTTGCAGAACCAACATACGAGCATACGGGACACGCACGACAAAGAGAGGACACATGGTCAGTCAGAGCAGCTGCTTGAGTGTTATTTTTAAAGCCTGGTGTCAGTAACTGAATTCTCCTGCTCGGGCTGTTCACGAGATGAACAAAACTAACACCTGAATTCACAAAAGAAAAATAAACGTTAAGATGTCCCCGTGAATATTTCCATTTAATAACCTTTATAAAGCAGGAAAAACTCAATGGTTTACTCTTCCAAGCTGATTTAAAAACACCGGTCAAGCTCAGCTGGTCAGCAAACAGGCCTCC
>JAUMHI010000063.1:8232858-8254301 GCA_032359435.1 Enteromius unitaeniatus | reverse complement strand
GAAAAACTCAATGGTTTACTCTTCCAAGCTGATTTAAAAACACCGGTCAAGCTCAGCTGGTCAGCAAACAGGCCTCCCAGTTGAAAGGTTGCAAAACCCCTTCTTAAATCCACCTACAGACCAACCTGGGAGACTAGTTTAGTGCGGCAAACCAGTATAAAACGGTTCTCAATTTGCACATACTTCATGCCACAGTCACTTTAAGGAACTGCTACACAAGCACGAATACCGCAAGATGACTTAATCTCACTTTCACCAAATTATGCAATGCGAAAGTATTTCCCTTTAGTCGACACTATGATACATCTAATCACGCTTGGAGATATAAATACCAATATTACAGTCATAACGACACAATAGTAACGCCGAGCGTGGCCTGTTTTCATTGAACCGAGCCGCAGTGTTGCGCTTTAGCTCTTCGTGAAAACCAAGCCTAAACCTCCGCAGGACATTCTCCTCTGAATTTCCTTCCACGGAGAGTTAAACGTTGATTTGAGCGTCTTTGCGGACCAGTACAGTGACCATATTCCATACATTAGGGTCATTTCTTTCTCTTACCTGTTGTGACCGTCGCCATCTTCCCAGGGAAAAAACCAACGCGTTGCGGAAATCTTGTGACGTAACATCCTCTCCGTCTTCGGAACAAATCGACGGAGAGCCGAATGTTCCGAGCGAACCGAGCGAAAACATGGCTTATTCAACGTCCTGCTGCTCCAGTGTGTCATTTTGTGTGTATTTACCGGCACCATAACAATTCAACGTTTGTTTTTTAACGGAATTTTCCATGACAGCCTCAGTCACCTTTTATAATGGAAAAGAGATGCCATATAAGTGAACGGTGACATTCTACCTTTTCGTTTTCACCCGTGAAAAGAGGCATTACTGCCTTGTAACAATATCATTGTAAACAAGTGATGCTAGTATTGACTTTTTGGGTGAAAATACCTTTTAAAATAAGGTCTGGTTAATTGTACAATGCCACGTGCTAATTCTATTTTAACCACTAGAGGGAGGTAAACGCTTATTAAAATCATCTCCGTGTTTTCAGACGCCTTGAACCCTCAAATATCTCCCATTACTCCTGTGCAAATTTTATTTAAAATATTATTTGTAACATATTTAACAGTTGTTTATTTATATTTATAAAATATGCATAATTCATTTCTTTGAACTTGACCTTTTCATTGACACGGAAAGGCTACTAGACTGGGAAAAAAATCTGAAGAAAAACACCCAAGTACATTTTCTAGCAGGATATTATCTCTTAGGTTTACAGACAATGTTTCCTTCAACCATGCACAAATCAAAATACAAGTAAAACACTTCTGCATAATAAATGCATGAAATTCCTTCATATTAACAGCACACTGGGTCCTATTTTTACTAAAGCATGCTTGGAAAAAGAACAGCTAGAAAGTCTTTGTGAATATATTTATTTTGTAGACATTTCCTTTACAAGAAAAAAATGGACGTCATACAAAGATATTAAGATAGGACAGTACAACAAGATTTCACAGTCTATGTAACAATATGAAATGTCCTTCTCCATTCATTAAAGGGCTAGAAATATAGCATAAAGTCAACTGAAATGGACAAAGGGTGAAAAGAGAAAAATGTAGAACGGCGGATTATATAATTCACAATGGTTGTTTAGTATGTATTAAATATGCTGTTCAATATGAGAACTTGGAGCAGTCATGGTGAGGAAAACACTCTAAAATCACGAGTGTCCTAAACCCATAACCTCAAATCTCCCAGAACCTCTATCATCAAGAATATACAAAGACAAACGGTATTGAAAAAGCACCATATCATTTTGGAAATATTATGTCCTAGAGTGATGACTCTTACTACGCCTGACTTTCGTTTCCCTTCAAAAAAGGCAAAAAAGAAAACTACGAGAAACAGGTCAGCCCTCTTTCCTTTTCGATTTTTTAACAAGTGGTTGTAATATGAGACTAATATTTCACTCATGTTGTACCGAAGGCAATCTTCAAACGTGCATTAGAAAGTGAAACAGTTCACCTATCAAATGACACTGACTAAACCCGAGAGGTACAAACATTTTACATCCTCATAATAATGCATAACCATCCCGCCACTGAGGTCTGAGCAGTAAATGTTACTTAAAATAAACTGGAAAGACAAAACAAATTTGTCTATTCTTCACTGTGACACTGTAGCATAAGGAATGACTTTTGCCATACAATTCGGTTGATTTGCTACATGGTTCCCCTAGAGTATCTGAAATATTGCATTCCACCGTGATTTTGAAAATACCTAGGACGATCATAGCACGGACATGACTGTGCAGATCAATCGAAACAAGGAGTTTTTGCAAAGTGGAAGACCACAGAGTCACTGATACCGTAACCAACATCTCCTTATGCTATCATATGAGAGTCAGATACAGTAACAAAATGTTTTGGCGTAGGAGTGACAAAAGCACCAACAGCGGAAAATCAAAACAACATAAAACTGTTGCGACACACAATAACGTCTTTTGAAGAAAAGTTGAATTGATATCAACGTAACGGAGCTTGGAGCTGTTTGACAACGTGCTTTCTAAAATCATATAAAGTCCTACTTTGCGAAATCACAGCTCCGGCTTCATTACGTCACTGTTCGAGATGCCTTAATTCACAGCCGAATGAGAACGCCATTAAATGGCTCTTGTGGAAAAGCTCACGCAGTTGCCTCCGTTTCAGCGTAAATGTGATGCTCTGGGTCTAAATTCAACCAGCAAGACAATGGTGCACCTGTGTATATAAATGTAGCATGAAAAGGCATTTCGATTTAAACAACTGTACAAATATAATCATTTCCACCCCATAAAATACTCCACACGATGAAGCCAAAGTCAATAGGAACAGTGGACCTCATCTGATTGTAAAATACTTCCCATCTGTGTATGACACTGACAAGCATTACGTTCTGATCATGTCGGTAAATGTCCATTAATAAGGGCTGGTTGAAAGTTGTCCATCAAGCCCTGAATATCACACACACACACACACACACACACACTGGACATGATAAATCAATGCAACACCACTGCTTGAGAAACAGCTCAATATCAGATGCTCATCTGGAATACATTGAGACACTCAATTCATTACTTCTTTTTTTGGACTGATTTATTTATGCATTTATAGATATTTTGCGTCCAGTGTGTTTTGTCCACACGGGTTGATGAACAAGGGCTGTGGAACCAACCTCATTGACAAATCAAGCACAGCGCAAATCTGTGATACATATATAACACTATATGCACCACAGTTTCAATACAGTCATCATACATATTACACGTTTCGAATGAAAGGCAGTGACAATGCTTTTCATATTAAGGGAAAGGCGGGCTGTTATTGTTTATTATAATATACTTTTTGTTCTTTTAGAAAAATATCTATGTTTAAACCAAAACCAAGTGCATTAAGCTCTCCCTTCTGTCTTCATTGACAAAAATAACATTTTCTGAACATTCATACATTACATTACAATCATTGTATATATATATATACACACTGAATATGTATATATATATGCATACATGTTTTATATATATTTATATAGTTTTAGACATAAAAAAGGTTCATAGTGCACAACATGCCTTTTTAGTTGCCAACATGAGATAACTATGAAATAATAATAATAATAACCATGATAACTGCAGTAAGACAACAGTAACAGATAGAAGGAGCAGCTTTCAGCCCCACAGAATTCTTCCATTTGGCAGCAACGGCACAGTCAAGAGCAAAAGCATCATGAAAAATCAGTAACTCAAAACATCAAAAACATTCACAGGAAAGTAAACGGTTCATATTCAAAAGCACATCCCGTCCTTTAGGTAGGCCACCGCTTTGTGTTCCTTCCGTTCGCAGCCGACATTTGTGCTTTTTTCCTTTTTAACAACAACAGCAACAACATCAACGACAACCCCCTTAAAGAAAGAAATCAACTGGAGATGTAGTACTCTGTGGCTTCCATTCACAATCAAAGCCTAGAGCTGTGCTAAAGCGCAACCACAGCTCAAAGACCATGTCAAGGACTTTAAGAAGCACAGAGGCCACTCATCCAAAACCAAGAGGTTGTCCTTTTTTTTTCTTTTTTTTTTTTTCCTTTTTATGTTTTTTGGTTGCTCGTTATAATGCTCTTCAAACACCAGAGTGTCGAGCCACTCTTGTATGTTATCATCAGGTAAGCCACTTTTGAGATCATAGTTAATACTATCATTGAAACACAGAATGAAACAAACAAACAAACTCCTCAAGAAAGGGGGAAGGGACAAACACGGTGCGAAAGCTCTCAGAGGACCAGGTGGAGTATGGTCATGCGAATACTCTCACCCTCTCATACCTCCACGTTCCGAGGGCTCTTAAAAAATCCTCCGCTGGTGTGTCTGCTCCGCTCATCCCAAGAGATATCCTCAGTGCTGAGGAGAAATAAAGAGTCCCGTTACTTTAGCCAGTGTGAGGTGGCATCCGAGATGGCTGGTTCGTTTCGATTTTTTTGAAATGTCTGAGGTTCCACTGTGGGCCGGTCCATGCGAAGGGAATTTGTGATGTTGGGGTGTGGGCTGGCACTCACTCGAGGTTCCATGGGCTTTCAGGGTCCAACGGGCTCTCAGGGGCCGAAGACTTCAGAGAGAACCAGAGGTACATAGAGACAGGAGAGAGGAGAAACAGATGTGGAGATGGACAACGGAGGGAGAAAAAAAAAAAAAGAGAGAGAGATAGGTACTGTAGCTAGAGAGTGTGTGGTCATGTCCTTTTGTCACAGGAAGGGGTGTGGATGAACTGGATGGAGAAAGAAAGCGTAGCAAGGTAGCCCAAAAGGCGAAACAAAACCCACAAAGCAGTTCTGTGCCCCCTTTTCTTTTTGCTTAGACAAATACACAGCAGGCACCTGGCGTGGATAGAGAGAGAAGGAGGGAGATGGTACACCAATGTAAGCCAGAGCGAGAAAAGATAAAAGCAAGGGGGAGTGCGCTGATGTGCTTTCATTGTTATGTCAAACGGATTTGAATGTCTATGACAATTTAAGTGTGTGTGTGTGTGTGTGAGATTGTGTGTGTGTGCATGGGCTACTGACTCATCTTGATATTAAGCCTGAATTCATTGTGAATTAATATACACTTACATCATTCGATGAAGTCACTCAGACGCTAACGCATCTGGGCCTCGAAAGGTTTCGAATCGAAAAGGCTTTAATGTAAAAGATCAGTACAACGTCTGAAAGGTGTTTGCATTTGTGCATGTGCGTGTGCTGCTGTCGACAGGCAAGCAGAGGCAGAGAGACGCAGGGCTCTCAAAGTGCAAGAAGCGAGGGTGAGTTCAGGGAATCAGAGGACTGATCGCTGCTGCTGGTTCGCTGGTTAGCGCTGGCCCCGCAGGCTCCCTCTGGGTACGTGAACACAAATGAAGATGTGTATGAGGGGATGTAGCTGCCGGCGTCAGGGTTACCGCCACCGTCGGCAACAAGGCACGGGCCGTCCGGCGCCGGCTGGCCCTGCCCATAGAAAGAACTAGAAAAGGCTACCTCCTGCATCATCCCTTGCTGCTGTTGTGCTGGGGCTGGCTGTGTCTGCGTGGGCTGTGAAACCGGGACGTGGTGGTGGTGGGACGAGTAGGCGGGCGGCAGGTAGAAATTGTCCTCCTTCACAGTCAAGCCCACCACGGAGACAGAAGGCATCTGCGGGGACGTCTGTGGCAGCGGCGCGGGGGGCTGGTCCTGATATGGAATTTTGCAGCCTGGTTGGTGGGCGACCAGGACAAACTCCAGGCGCTCCTTCTCCTTTTGCAGCTCGGATATTTCGGCCTCTAGCTCGGCCTTCTCCTCCTCCAATATGTCGGTCTCCTTGGGTTGGAGAGACAAGAGGAGGACACAAGGGGACAGAGATTATATGAGGACGAAGACAAGGGTTGCCTTTTATCAGTGCTACTTTAGAAATACACGTTGCTGTAGTTCCAGAGAGAGACAAGAAAATAAACTTGGAGAAAATGCAGTTTTCTTAATTGCCAACTCTGTGTAATTACGGTGGGTTTCTGCACTCCTTGTTCTAATTACAATGAGGCATAATGCATATGTGTGTGTTGGAATCATTTACAAACTATCATTGTAAAAATGATTGTTATGTGCAGATTGGAATGTTATGAATCTGGTAATCATCTGTTATTATGGATGCAATATTGTAATTATATGTGAGTACAGCATCGCTCACCGACTGTAACCTGTCTGTGAGCTCACGCCGTCGGTTCCTACACTTAGCCGCGGCCAGTTTATTTCTCTCTCGTCTCACACGTCTTTTCTCCTCCTCCTCAGGGGTCAGCTGGGAACAGAACGAATTTCATTTTTTAATTTCTTTTTTAATCAAAATGTCAGATGACTAACCATGCCGCGTCATGGTCCTCACTCACCGATTCATCCCGTGCGCGGCGACGGCTCCGAGATTGTCTCACTGGGCCAGGAGTATCAGAGCTTGGTGGGGTGAAGCCTCCACCAGATGAAAAGCTTGGGCCTGGCAGGTCATAAGGATCCAATGCAACAGGCTGCGTCATGGTGCTGGAGCCTGTGCCGCTTTGTCCTTGTGCTACGGAGGAGATGAGAGTGGGCTGCACCATCCACTGCAGATCCTGGCTGGTGGTGATGGCCGTAACTGTGGGCACAAATGAGCTGGGCATGTCCACCCCTGCCCCGGTGCCGGTTGACCCTCCACCCACCCCTACCCCGCCAGTGGCTGATACACACTCCTGGAAAAAACAAAAAACATAAACACTATATAACTATATGGGCCCCTCCAGCTTGCTGTAAACCAAAAAAAAAAAAACATTTCAGTTACTTTTAGCAAAATTAATGTTGAGTGAAATAAAGTCAAGGAAGCACTTCTCATTTTTGTTTAGTCTAAAGGGATAGTTTGCCCAAAATCATTAATCTGTCATCATTTTCTCACTATAAAGTTGTTCCAAACCGTTTAAACACATTCTTCAAAATATCTTCTTTTATATTCAACCAAAGAAAGAAACTCATACAGGATTTGGAACAGCATTAGGGACTGTAAATGATGACAGAATGAATCCTCCCCTTTTTTGGGGGTAAACTGTCACTTTAGCTTGAAGTACTGAAAACAAATTACAATGAAATAAACTAATGACAAAACAGATTTACTTAAACTGTAAATAAAATTAAAATGACAACTGAAAAACTAAAAATAAACTTCGAAATATTAACAAAGACTATAATAATGTATTAATGATAATGAAATACCACTTGCTGTAAAGCTGTATTTTCCTCCATGCAAAGATAACAGACTAAAGATCATGAAAACAGAACAAAGAGTAAGGATAACGAAAAGCAACAAATATATATAAAAAGACATGGATCCTTATCAGAGTTTTCTGTTTTAAAGCTGCTTAACAATTTCAACAAATTACAAATGGATGCTCAGATACTTTACTCAGATATTTTACTTTTATCTGTGAACAGCTAATATAAAATATTTCGAAGAAAAATCTAAATTGGCACGTTTCTTTTTTCGAAAAAGAAAGCCCAGTGATGACAGCGTGAGTTCCATGTTTCATTAATATTCATATAAAGCGTGTTAGGCAAAAGCGCACGCAGCACGCCGCAGCCAATAAGCAGCCTCTACTGGCCCCTCCCGTCCCTGATCCTCCGCCCCCGTCACACCCCCGGTGTTCCCCTTAGCAACGCAACGTAACACTCCAAAATAGAAAGCATTGACGTCACGCCGGAGCCTGAGCAGCGAGCGCGGGGCGGAGCTTCGAGTGCGCGCGTCGGAGAGTTCCACAGCTCTGTCATCTGTTTCGCGGCGTGCTGTAAAACCTGTAAACCCACCGCGTTGCTACCGGCCCGATTCCGCGCGCGTGCTAACTTGTCAGTATTCTGTTAACTCTATTCCAACTCTACGCATTTAAACGCACTCAAATGCACTTCCGTTAGCAACGTCGCTGCGCTTCACTAACAGAAACGAGCAAATCCCGCAGCTGTCCTGCCGCTTAGCAAAACCGTTTGTACGGACGAACACGATTTTAAATGCGAATGACTTACTTGCGGTGCGCTGGTGGTGGGCGGACTCCCGAAGGATTCCACGGACGACAGGTACTGAGATTCAAGAGAAGGAGATGAGCTTCCACGGGAGCCGGTGTCGGGGTCTCCGGGGAACCCCTGAAACATCTCCCCGGTGGAGCCGAAAGAAGCCGAAACACCTACTGTGCCCGGCGAGAACGGGATATCACCTGTCACCCAACAGAAGTCACACTGAAGCGCATGTTCGCACACACATCAACTGTTCGCTTGCGAAGAGAGAAAAGTGGATGCATTTCAATGAAACATTTGTATTATATTAAAGTCACCTACCGTAACAAGTTTTGCTTGGAGTCTTCGTCAAGATGCCCTTAGTCTCTTTCCAAAACAGTTGCATTAAGACATCAATCCAGTTTCCTGCTGGAGGAAACTTCTAAAATCCAAGCTCTCGCTGAATAACACTTCCCAGGCCGTGGTACAATCCGTGAAATGCGTGAAATGTGCATTTATAAATCCATAAAATAATCCGGAATGTGTTTATTACAAACGGGAGTAGAAGGTGTTCGGTGTTTCGGCAGCAGCGCTTCGTCTTGTGAATGAAGCCTGAGAACGCATTGTAAAGTAGGGAGTCCTGGCTCCTCCTCTTACTGGTGTTCCGCTGACGTAGGTGCCCATATATGGTCCAAAAGCACTGTTTTTGTTTTCGGTATCTAAGCAATATGACGTGTAAGGGATTCCCTCACCCACAGAAAGAGACAGCTCGATCGCGGTCAAGAATAGGTACGTTTACTATTACTTCCACAAGATATTTTTAATTGTTTTCACGGACAATATTTAGAAACGACACGGTTTGCAAATAGTTTTACGTTTAAAAAATCCTTATGACATTTTCATACCGCTATCAAGTTCAAACAAACCATTTTTGTTATAATAGAGAAGAGATTAAAACACCAGATGCGAACACTATAAAATAAAGAATATTGTTTAAATGAAGAAACATTTCTCTATATGAAAAACTGTAAACTGCACAAAAATCATCCTGCCATGTCATAACCCATTTGGTTTAGTAGAATAATTTACCATTTATGCACGACTTTAGTCCGGTATTTTCATTTTATGGTCGATAAATTGCAATGAACGTCGCACTGTCTGCGTGTTTTACTTTTTCTTACTACTGGAAGGCAACAGCACTTAAGTTTAAAATTTAAGTGGGTGTATGGTTTAGACATATGTTTAAATACAAAGGCAAGAGAAAGCACGTGAGCAATCGTAAAACTAATTAAAGAAGAATATTTTGCTGAGGTAGCGGCTTAGCACAGGAGGAAACCCGCTTTCAGTTGTTTTGACTCCGCTGTAAACTTTCTCACCGACACGCCCCGCGGAATCCCCGACACACCGGAGCTTTCCTCGTCGCTCACAGTCTTGAAAACCGGTCGGAGCAGAGATTGTCTGTTGTGGGTAAGTTTGGGAACCCTGCATGTTATTATTATTCACGTTATATAAATCTGCTCACCACATGCACCAAAATCGGTTCTAAATGAAATGCATTTATTAAATGCCAGTTTTAATGCAATTACTTTCCCAGACTGAATAATTGCTAAACCAAATGCTTAAAACGACTGACACACAATGCACGGAGATCAACGGGATGTGTCAGTTTCGCGCTCGCGTTATTGTTGCGTTAAACAAAGCGCGCATTATTACGCGCCATTTACAAGAAGCCATGTACAAGTTCCCAGTCGGGCAGTGGGCTGTAGTGACGGAAGTCATAGTGAGTGTCACATACTGTCACATTTCAATTCATGTAGGAACAAAGGTGATTCATTGCTCCGTGTGCAAGGAAATGAGTATGGCTGCTTGCTAAGGTAAAAAAAAAAAAAACTCGGGAAGTAAAATTTGGCGAGATAAAACGTTTGCACGCCGGTGTTGGTACACCTCGACGGTGGGAAGGGTGGGGATAACAACAATTAGTCAGCAGCATCTGAACGTCACCGGCGGAGAACGCCGTGTCCAGTAGCAGACATTATAACGACTGAACAGGAATGACTAATGCGGAGTACTTCGATGATGTGCGGCAAACATTTTACCAATACCCGCCAGAACATTAAAAACCGGTGTTTACGTCAGAGAAAATGTATGTGGGAAGCTTAAAGACAAACTATATAGGGAGCAGTATCTATAGTTAGCTTTAACACAGTGTAGCAGGTGTTTGAGGGTGTTAGACATTCTTTGATTAATGCATATTTCATATATTAGTTGATGTCAAGGAAAAAAAACGGACTAGACTAGAGCTCACTAGTCAAACACACAGTCACCATTCACTTTTTATTGTAGTGAAAGTGAACGCTGACTAAGACTGTAAGTCACTTTCGCTCTGTCTTTTCGCTTAACGATGTAAAAAAAAAAAGCATAAATGTGTTGGAACAACATTAGTGTGAGTAAATTATGACTTTTTTAGTTTGGGTGAAATGTCTCTTTAAGTTCCGTTGCTCTACGTTTCCATTCTAGTCGAGCAACGTACAGACGAAGGGAAACAATGCGACAATAAACACACTTCTTTTAACCGTCTCGCATGTTGTGGTTTAATGCAAAATAAACTAAACGGATTCCTAAAGCAAACAATCCCGGGACGTTTACAACCAACCCTGCGTGTGTACACAACGTCTCGTCGCCGTGGAAACGCCGTTCCCGCACGTCTGACGCAAGGACGTCACGACGATTGGTACTTTTTTTGTTTTTGCTGCGTAGCAACCGGTTTCCGTGGTAACCCTTAAAGGGGCGGCACAGTGGTTTAATGTTGCCTATGAGGTTTCACAGACGAGGGAAAGTGCGCTTTCATGTTTACATTCTTTTGGCTTTTACGAGTTCTTAGAGGCGAGTATTTCGGTTTTAAATATTTAGACCACACAAAGACTAACTTTAGTCGCCGTTTATTTTTGCAGTAAGTCCCTTTAGCCATATGTAGCCAGCGTGCTAATCGTCCCGTCTCACTTACATGACTTTGCAACGTTGCAAAGAGCTGTAGCGAACAGACTCGTGTTGCTAAAAAAATGACATCAAATTACAGATCTGCACTGTATCATAATCACGTCGTGATGTATGCTCGATTATAGACAGACTGCTCGTAATGTGCAACTCAGAGAGTGCCTGTAGTCTCCTACAGTCTTGTAAGCCAAGACAGGCTGCTAGAAAAGAAAGTAACGTACAATAAGTTTCTCAATCGAAAGTCCTGCTTTCTTTATCTTCTACGGATCTTTCGCCAACTAGTCTGACTGTTTCTTTTAGGTCAGTTTAGGTTTGCACGAAACCCAAAGGCTGTGGCTAGTTTGTGTAACTATTTAACTTTACCATGTGGTCGTGAATTTAACGTTAGGCGTCTTTGTTTTAAAGTCGTTAAGTCAGTGTTGTATAAAACAACAACCAAGCCAAGTTTAAGAGTTATAACTCTATAATAAGACTAAAGAATTGATTTTATTTTCGTACTGAATTAACTGAATGCACTGACTTAAGTTTTTTCAATGATTTAAACATGCTTATGACCTTTCTGGATAATGTAAAACTAGTATAATTTTCTTTAATGAACGTGCGAACAGTGGTATATTTTTGATACTCTGGCATTTAATGCATTTTTAAGTTTTTATAAATTAGCTAGTATGTGCTTCTCTTTGTGGCAACGATAACTTTGTGTAGGTAGGCTATTGTAACTCAACAGATAATACAAATTCTTCGATATTTTGCAGCAAAGTGAAATTTAATGCACTGGTGTATATAATCAAGCTGTCTTTGTGTGTGTGTGTGTATGAATACAACATAGATTTGGTGTTTATTGTACAGGTAAATTGCTTTAAAAATATCTACAGGATAACTAACTAATAACTAATAATCACATGCTGGTAATCATCATAAATATGAAATTAAGAGACTTTAACTGTTGTGTATGATGTCCCCATCACCTTATGCTACAATACAATACTTGATTAGTAAAACTCATTCAGTCCTAGTGGGAACCACAACGTTGCTCATTTTGTACGCCCTTATTTAACAGACTTGTTTCAGATCATCATCTTGTTAAGAACTGAACCGAGAAGGTCACAGAAGTACATACCAGTGGGTCACAGAGACCAGGATTTGAAATGACTGATTAAAGAGATGTAGTTTGTGCACTGAAGTGAACTGAAAAACTGACAAAACCGAATATTAATAAAAATGATTCCATTGGCAGTCTGGCTTTTCCAAAGACAGAAGCTGTGGTGAGAAACGATGTGCTGTGAAGTACAAAAAATGACTTGCATACGTGGAGTGTGAGAGGACTGAAACTGCAAGTCATTAAAGCTATGATGATACAGAAACATAAGTGTAAAAAATACACATAAATAACGGCGTTTCCATAAAATAAGCAGGAGAGCATAAAGGGCCAAAATGTTCAGCCTCTTTGTTATTATTTATTCAGAATTTTTTCATACTTATGAATTTGAAATAGTTTGTGCATCTATATTTTTACTTTATTTTTACACACATCGACATAAAATAAATTCTTTTTAAATATTTGGAAAACTAACAAGACAACATATATGCAGGTCATTTAGCATGTTGATATTGCCAGTAATCATTAACTAACTTGCAGAGAGAGATAATAATCATGTTTTGTTGTTTCTTAGGTGACTGAAGTTTGTGTGGTACTGGCAGAACAATGAATAGGAAAATGTGTTTATTTGCATTTCGGTTCAAACTGCCCAACTTCGCTCCATGCTTTCGGTTGTTCTCATGAATTCATTTGGCTTTATGCAAAAATAAAGCTTTAAACCATTTTCATGTTTTGGCACTACTTCAGAGCCACATTGTTTGCTTTGGTTTGTTTGTTTTCTTGGATTAACCCTCACCATCCTGCTCCAAAAAATGTTCCATAATGCAGGGAACGCTGTATGTTTTGTTTACCCGTTTTGGTCTCTCTGTTCTTTGTACAGCCTGAACCCCTGCAGCAATCACGAGAGTGTCTTGTTTCCTGGGGAGGCGGGACATGTTTGCCTAGTTCCCTGCCCAAAATATTTGTAACCAGGCAACAGCTAGGCCCATCCCACCATCCCTCTGTGTTGTTGACACCCCTCCTGGCACCCCCTTGCCGTTGCATAACCTTTTTCTCTAACTTCCCAGCACCACAAATCAAAATTAGCAGTCTCATAAAACTCTGCACGTTCTCAAAGAAAACTTGCACAATCGATGCGAATTCGACTCGTATTGCTTCTGGTTTATTGTTCTGGACCTTCACTGCATCAACTTCGTAGAGTTTACTTTTTGGGCTTGGACTGCCATGTTTGCACAGACACAGTCGCAAAGAGCCGGAACGTCTGCAGTTGAACTGAAAGTGACTGTCTGCTGCTGCAACCTCCATTAACATGGGGCTTTGTTTACATAGACTCTGGCTACCCGGCAGACATTTTAGTATCCTAAAAAAACAATACTTGACTTATAAAGCATAAAGTGAGTGCTAATGAGTAAGGAAACGGTGAGATATACATGGCTGCTGAGAATACGAACTTGAATATTACCCTACTGAAAAAAGGTTTTATGTGGTCTGTAGGCTGTTTTCGAGAAGCATTTTATTTTTCTTGTTTTCACCAAAGAATTTATAGGATTTTCCAGATGTTTACTAGATTTTATTTATTTATGTGAATTAAAATTATATTTAGATTTTTTTTATATATATTTGGGATGGACAATACAACCCAAATGTGTCAAATTTAGCTAATTGGGCAAATTTTCATCCACTGTTCATGAGATACATATGGCTGGTAATAAACAGTTTATGGTCCCTATTGATTACTGTAGTATTTCTTTCACTAATATGGAAATCAATGCGGACCAACAAAGGTTTGGTTTTTCAAAATATCTTCTTTTGTGTTCAACATAACAAAGAAAATTATACAGGTTCGGAACAACATGAGGGTGAGTAAATGATGATAATTATTGGATGAACAATTCTTTAAAGTGTCCTGATTATGGGTTATGAGGTTAATAGTTTGGTTTTAGGAGTCCCCAACAACAGGTTGACACACATGCAAGGTCAAAAATTGGTTTGTTTAATGATTCCCAATCGATTAGTTTAACAATTCATTTTCCAAACCCTTTCTTTGCATGACACTCATCTGTGGTGACTGGTTGATTTCATTTAAAGTAGTTTTTGTCAGCTTTTAACACTTCAAAACGGGACCTAGTGGCAAAGAATGAATTAGCATTTTTATTCAGACCAAAACGAAAATCAAGTTTGCTTAGTGGGCGGGCAATATGCTAATGCTTCATATTGCGTCAACTCGAAACTGCTTGGGAGTAGTTTTTCGAAATTATTCAGATTCGAGACTTTTTTTTGAGAGACAATGATTTATTCACAATGCACTTTCAGATTGAAAACTTTGAAGGATGTTTTCATTCACTTAGAGCTGTGTGAAATTAATAGGGGTACTTATTATTAGGGGCCCTCTTAAAAATGTTTTCCTAGGCCGCCTAATATGCTCTGACCCCCTGTTGAGAGCCACTTTTTTATGGATGGCTACTTATTATACGATCTACACCAGCTTAGCCCCAGCTTGGCCAGACTTTCTTAATCTAACCACTTTAAACCTCAAAACTGAAGTAACCGCTAGCGAGCTATACATACTTTACAAACTATACAAACGTTAACATTACTGTAGTATTGATTCTTTTGGATATCTGTAGTTTATATTAGCTTTGTTCATCATGAAACGAGTCACTTCTACTCTCCCATTTTCTTCTGTCTCAGAAATGGGGAAACTCTCAGTCGTGTCTGGAAACATCTGGAGGGGCAGACAGCATGAGGTCATTGCTCTACCTCCCCTGCGCTCTCACCGTCCGGGCTCGCCACGCGTGTACGTCTGTGCACTGGAAGAATGTGAGAGAGAAGCTGTGGAATCCACATTTTTGTAGGAAACTGAGCTTTGTGATTGGCTCCCCTTCATCTGCATTCGTTTAGCTGATAACTTGTTTAGATTTCAACATGCCGCTTTGACAAACCTCATGTGGCTGAAGGCACAAACGTAGGTTTTTTTT
The DNA here is from genome assembly GCA_032359435.1 of Enteromius unitaeniatus. NCBI lineage: Eukaryota > Metazoa > Chordata > Actinopteri > Cypriniformes > Cyprinidae > Enteromius > Enteromius unitaeniatus. The sequence continues at coordinate 8,239,199 of JAUMHI010000063.1, read as the reverse complement.
AAATTATAAAACTGAGGATCTAATATTTGAAATATTGGCATCTGTGGTTCCATGAAGAACATTTCACAAATAAAGTTTATTATTTAATGCTCTTCTTTGAAGAACTGTTTCCTGAAAGCGGACCTAAAAGGATTCTACGAACAATTTGTGGTACTTCATAAGCATCCCAAAGTAGTCCTGGGTGACCCTGACCCACATAGTCAAGTATTTTTGATGACTACATTGCCCAATATTAGACCGCAGACCAGTGACGGAGTTATGTGACCAACTACACTTCTCCATTACATTCATGACTTCCTGTCAGGATAACTGTCTCTGAGCGGTCGAGGAAACTGCGAAGGAAAAGGAAACTGCGTGCTGTCTTTGATAACCGGCGACCCGATGGAAAAGTTGTTTTTCGCATTCCGATCAAAATCAGACTGCAGGAATGTGTTTTAGAAAATAAACAGTGATAAGTGAGTTTTTAAATCTGCCGAGAACGTCACACTGTAATTTAAATTCACCATCGCCAATTGTCTGTCTTAATCCAGCTATCACTGGCGCTCCATTGTATGGAAGAACATGAATTGCCATTTTGTTCCATGCAAGACTGTGCAATCCGGCGGGCTAAAGCATTACTGAAATGCAATCAGTGGGTTTAGTATTCAGCAGCGTAGTGTGACTCAGACAGCGTAAACCTCAAGCGCGTCAAACATAGCCTACTTTCAGCAGGCCACATGCCAGACAGAGAGGCACAGCGCTGGATCAGAGAGAGAGAGATTGCACTCTTTCTCTACCTCCTCTCTGCATATCCATCAGTCTCCAGCATTTCTTTCTTTCAACCCCCACATTCTCTCTCCTGCTCTTCGCATCCATCTCCCCCACTCCTCCAATGCTTATGCAACAGTTGCCCTATTTTTCTGGGGGAGGTTGTGAGGAAAGAGAGATTGAAAGAGCAGGTGGGAGGGAATGATGGAGATAGGAGGAAGGGGGGTCCAGGAGTGCTGTCTGTGCACACTGCACACGTCAGGTGGAAGACAAACTGTCCCCTTCTGAATCCCCAACCCCCCCACCCCCCTCCACTCTTCTTCACCGTCATCACTTCCACCCCCCTACCGCTCACCCACGGTCCAGTCTACATGAACCTTGTTTTCTGAAACACTTGCGAGATTGGCGTTTATTGCGATTGAGGTAAGAGTGTAGGGTTGCTGTGGGACTCCAAATAAAATGGTTACAGGTGTTTCTTTTTTATTATACTGGGTATTTTTAACATATCTGAAAAGGAAGATGTCAACGGCTACTGTCAGCTGTTTGCTTGCCAACAATCTTCAAAATATCTTCCTTTGTGTTCAACAGGTTTGGAGCAGCCCCAAGGTGAATAAATGATGACAGTTTTCATTTTTGTGTGAACCATCTCTTTAAGGCCCGTCCAAACCAAGGAATATAACTATGATAAATATATTGTTGTGCTTAAATATATTGTTGTGCTTAATTAATAACGAATAGAATCCACACAAAAACTGCAGTACATGCTATAATAAACAGCTTTATTGTTCATTGGTGTGCAGGCTAATATAGTTATTACATTTATCTTTTTTTAAAATCTGAACATGCCTTTAACACGTATTTACATTTAGACTGATTAATAAACTTCTACATTATTGACAACTGACAAATTATTGCAAAATGTTGCACCTTTAAATGTATAGTTTGTTAAAAACAAATTTACTCAAAACCTGCAAATCTTGGTGTTTTCTTTTCCATGCAAAGAAACGAATGGACAAATGTTGTTTTATGGATAAAGATTCTTTATAACTTCTGTGCTCCACAGAAAAAAAGTTATAAGTAAATAATTTAGGATTTTTTTTTTATTTTTGGGTGAACTGCTCCTTTAAGTAGCTTTCATTTCTCTGAAGAAACACCTGAACAAACACTTGTTTTTCTATCAAATGTAAGAAACATTCTTAACCTCTTAAAGGAATAGTTCACCCAAAAAGGAAAATTCTGTCATCATTCACTCACCCTTGAGTGGTTCCAAATCTGTATGAATTTCTTTGTTCTGCCAAAATCAAAAAATGTGGAAATTTTGGTTATTTGGAAAAAAGTAACCAGGCTGTTTTTGGTCACCATTGACTTCTATAGTATTTTTTTCCCCAATATGAAAGTCAATGGTGACCCAAAACAGTCTGGTTATTAACTTTTTTCAAAATATATAAAATATTTGTTATTTTAGAACTGCACTTAATTTTGTATTCTGTGTTCTGTTGGGCTGTGACGTGCTTGTAGAAGAAGACAGCATTTTTTACGCCCCCGGACAGCACGCCAAACATGCTATTATTTTTATTCGCAACGATGAGGAAGCGCAAACTCGTGAATGAATTCTTTGATCTTTGATCTCAGACTACAGCAGTGCTTTTGCAGGGCGCACTAAAGGATCTCCGCAAACTTCCAAAAATGACACAGCATGATGTAGAATAATAAACTGTTATATTAATAAATAATATTATTAAACTAATATCTTATATTTAATCTAAAATTAATAACTATAATTAATTATTAACTTGATATATTAAAGGAATTGTGTGGCAATTTTAAGTAAAAAAAAAATCCCCTTTTTATTTTTGAATTTTTATTAGTGCTCTCAAATGATAAATGGCGCCCAAAATAAACAAAATTATTTAAATAATATAAGTGTGTACTGTGCATATTTATTATTTATATTTAAATACACACACATACATATGTATTCCCATGTATATATTTATACTCACATAATTTAGATCAAATATAATAATAATAAAATATAAGCATAACTTATTTTTAAACATAAACATGCATGAAATATATTATACTATATAAATATATTATACTGCATAATTCTAAATATACACAGCAAACACGTAAACAAATACTTTTTTTGATTTGGATGTGATTAATCACAATTTATCGTTTGACATCACTCATTGTTATTAATTTATGCCATCTGTTTGATCTTCTTTCTTCTATGCAACATAAAACAAGACATTTCAATGTCAAGGGAGTTCAGTGTTGTTTAGTTCCCAATGTTATTACAAAAATGTTTGTCCTACGCAAGAAACAGTTTTGGAATGACATGAGGGCGAGTAGTAAATACCGACACGAGTTTCATTTTTGCATCATGGACAACCTCTTTAAGTGAAATGCTTTGGAACCAAATACTGTAGTAAACGTCCCACACTATGTTCATCACACATGGAGAGAGATCACATAATCCCATTTTTAATTAGGCAGGAGCGGTAATAAATTTGGGAGATGACAGCTGAGTAAATGACAAATGTTTACTAGGGGTGAGCTGAAATTATAAACATTTGTTCAGATAAAGATAGCTGCATAGGGTAACATAAACTGTGCATTGGTCTTAGTTGCTTTAGTATTAAAACAAAACCTGGGAGGCATTTCTTAAATGAAAGACCTGTGTTTTTGACTGCTAGAAGGTACAGAAGATTCAATCCTCTGAGATCTGAAGCTTCGAGCACCTGGTTTATACACAAACATTTCATGAAATATATAGTCTGGGACTATGCATCTACAACACGAAAAGCCAGAATTTCTAGATCAAGTTCCTCTGGGAGTACGCACACAGTTTAGATAACTGAGCGATTTAGGCAACACTGCACTTTTGTAATTACACTGAACTAAAGACACCTCAGTCTATAATTATATAGCATTAACGCACCTTTAAAAGTACAATTATGAGCAATTACAATAGTTGTTATTGAATAAATACAGAAGAAGCGAGTTAGCTATTAGAACAGGGCTGTGAGGAGAAACCTTCCTTCTGATTACCAGATATCATGTAACCATTTTACTCTCTTCCTCTTGCCCAACATGCCACCTCATTGCAGTGGGCACACAAATTCCTAACCATCCTTGGCTTTTTTTTTTTTACATACATAAAAATCTCTGAAGTGCAAAATCATTTCACCCCAGTTTCATTAATGCGTCAGCCCTTAATGAGTTGACGTAAAAGTGAACACATGTAACTAAGTAGTCAGTGTGGGGGCAAACAGTCAAATGCAGTTTGAGTGACGCATTAGTCAGTGTGTGATGCACTCGCACCCAAAGAGTTGACATTTTACCCATATTGTTGTTGTTCGTAAGCACTGACTCCCAAACGCTCTCTTCATTTCGACTTTAAACAAAAGCGACCGTCCGTTGGATGCACATTCTCAGGGCGTTAAAGCTAAAACATGACACAGTTGCCCCGTAAATCCATGTAAATATCTATAAATACATCCTGTGACATCAATTTCAGCAGTATTGTGTTCTCCAGTCTACTTATAAAAAAAAGGGCACCTTCTTTAAGGAGCTTCCACTCTGGAAAACGCTCCCACACACGCATGCACTACAACTCTGGAGCTATTCCTGTAGCCACCCCCATAGAACTGTACCAAATTACCAAGTGTCTGCAAGAAATAGGCAAAACATGTCACTGCGGCGCACCAATGGGGGGAACGAAGCGAGGGGTGACGGAGAAAAGAATGATAACATGAACACAGATGGAGGGAGGTGGGGAAAAGGTTGGAGGAATTTATTCATTCAACCCTGCGATTCTGAATCAGTCCATGTCACACAAACACATGTTCGGCAAGCTGCTGGGCCTATTTCCTCCTTAGTAATTAGATTCAATCAAAGTTAAATGTTCTATCTGCTAGAAACCCCATTCCAATTCTTCAGTTATTTTAGTCTGCGTTTCTCAGAAAGGAAACTCCACACATTTTTGATATATCTGGCCATCTGTCATCTTGGCTTGGACGCCTTCAGGTGGGGAAACTTTTTAATAGATGCGCACATCTGATAGAATATGTTCAAAACATCAGTCATTGCGTCAGAGGCAGATTTCTCATCTCAGAAAGAGGGAGAAGCTCTTTTTTTGTGCTTAATATTTATTCTACATAATAATATTGTTATATTGTTAATAATAATGAATCGCAACAAATGAATTTCCATCTACATAACAATAAGCCGATGAATGTTTCTCAGCTATTTTTAAACCAAGTTCAATATTTTTAAGAAAGCTACTGTGTCTGTGTGAATAACCTTGGTCTGCTGTGTTTTTGGCAGACACTTTCGTTCTATCCACAGGAAAACACTAACCTTCTGTTTTTTAATACTTAATACTTCTATTTTAAGCCAAATCACGGATAAAACGTTATGACTGCTTTAGAGTGGTATGTATTTGGTGGCAAGGCACACATTTTGTGGTTTTAATGTGTGGTATTCAGTATTATTATTCTTGCTTTAAGTGAACTTGTAATTGTAAAGTTGGATTTTTATATCGGTGGACTAAATACATATTATTTATCTGCAAGAATTTTTGCAAGAAGATGCTATTTTTGCAAGGTGTGATGATGCATTTCCAGTTATTGGCATTTTCTTTTATATATATTTTTTATAACACTACACTTAATGTAATTACAGAGAATTGGTAAATGTTGTAATACAACAGCTGAGGGAGTGACAGCAAATTTGACATCTTTCTCTCGTGACCAATAAAACTGATCTCCTAAAATCTTTTTTTTCTGTTTTGGCAAAGTCATAAAAATGCTATCATGTTTTTTTTTTTTATTTTTCTTTTAATATTGGATCAAATGTACAAGCAAAAATGACATTTGTTGTAGTTTTCATTAGCAACTATAGATGTTTATCCAAAAAAGAATACCTCTGCTTCTGAGAAATAGCATTGAACTATTTCACATGTTCCAAGGCCCAAAAAGCATCTTTTTAGGTGAAAAGTTTTATTAGGGATAGCAATATTCATAGATTCTTTAATTGGCATTTGTATTGCGATGCATCATTTCTACCATATCTGCATTGGTAAAAACCTATTTCTAATGATTTGTAGGTGTGCTACACTTTTATTATTTAAAAAGCGATGAATAATTTGTGACAAATTTTCTATATGTAGAGAACAAGGCATAAGAAGTCAGAAGGCATTTCATTTATTATTTTGCTCTCTGCCTGAACCAAAGAAATGAAAGCGTACCATGTTATATTGCATAGCATCATGTTTCCCCCCCCCATTGCTTCATATTGCTTTGAATCACACTGTGTTGAATTGAATAAAAATCACACTTGCACTACATCATAATCGGGTGAATCATATCGCATTGCATCAGTAGCTGTATGTATCTGCAATGTATCATATTGTTGGCTATGCATTGGGTTCAGTAATAGAGACACATTCCTAATTTATACACATTTTACGAGGAGTCAAATTTGTGCTAATTCGTAGGACAGGGGTGCCCAACCCTGCTCCTGGCGATCGACTGTCCTGCAAAGTTTAGCTCCAACTTTAATCAAACTTTGCAGGACAGTCGATC
>JAUMHI010000063.1:8181157-8232517 GCA_032359435.1 Enteromius unitaeniatus | reverse complement strand
GCAAAGTTTAGCTCCAACTTTAATCAAACTTTGCAGGACAGTCGATCGCCAGGAGCAGGGTTGGGCACCCCTGTCGTAGGACCTCACTTCTAAACCCCAGTGACAGGTAGGTTTAGGGGCGGGGTTACGTGTAGGTCATTCGTACAAATTCATACGAATTGGCAACTTGTAAAATATGTATAATTTAGCAAAAATTTTATTAATTCGTTCAAGTGAGGTCATGCAAAATTTTACAAATTAGCGATCTCGTAAAATATGTATGAATTGCCGTGAGATCTGGCTTGAATATCCCTATTATTTCATTATAGGTAAAACATTTTTTCGGAAGGCTCTTTTGAGCGCAAAATGCATATATTTTTCTCTGTGGATATTAATGCCAAATTCCAATGATTTGTGATTGTGACTGACGTTCTTGTGTTGCCTTGTGAAGTGATTGGTTTAAAACACAAGTAGTCAAAACTGGACACTGGTGTGTAAAGATGGCAGACTTCTGAAAATTCCCATGGCTTTCCCATGGTATTTTTGGAAAATTATTTTGGCTCACTTTACAGACAAGAGAGCAAGGCAGGCCATCAGGGATAACCGAGTCAAGAGCAGCTTTTAGAGATGCAAATACACTAAGGGATTACGGTATAAAAAGTACAAGATGTAACCGGGAAAATTATGGAAGAGGAAGTGATTGAGAGAGCAATGACGGATGTGCTTGCCTGCTTTTTCTAGCCCTTTCCAGAGGCGCTTGGACTGTTGCTGGGGGCAACCTATGTTCGGTCACCTTACGGCAGGGAGGAAGCACTGTGTGAGCAAAGGTTTCTATTAATAGGAGCAGCGGGAGAGAGGACAAGAGCGTACGAGTGTGTGTGTGAGCAAGCATACGCGCATGTGTGAGCGAGCGAGTGCGAGGTACGCGAGGAGGAGGAAGCAGATTGTGAGAATGAGACAGTTACTAGAGAGAGCTGGATGGAGGGATGCAGGGAGAGCGTAGCGGAGGAGGGAGCGATGGCGTGATGACGCTGTGCGTGGCGTCAGAGCGATAAGAATAGAGCCGGTGCGTGCAGGGCTGCTGAGACATCGCTTTTAATACCCACAGCTACTATCTCGCTCCTAAACAATATGTGTGTGTGAGAGTGTGTGTTTGTGGAGGTGTAGGTATACGCACAGAAAAAATTTAATATAGAAATGCCCCGTGATGAAAGATTATGACTTGTGCTTTTATATTTGGAAGCATAAAACGTTTCAAGACATTAAGCGAAGATACATAAATGTTCCTAAGAGGGGAGAAAAGTAGAAGAGGAAGTACGACTCATGCTGTATGAATGAAAAAATATGCAATTAGGATGTTGCCATAATAACGAGCCCTTGCTTTAAATGCATTAAGAGTCCTGTTCGACTTCTAAAAGCATATGAAAGCAGATGTGAATGTTTAAAATATATGAAAACAACAATGACTGTATAAAGAGTCACTAATAATTACAGCAAAGTGACTCAAAATTTAAATGTAGCTATTTAATCACATATCAATATTTGCTGGTGCTAAATTCAAATTAACTGGCAGCTTTGCTAATGAAATTGATGAATGTGTTAGAATTCTTATTAAATATAGAGTCACATTTACCTTCGTTACGTTTCTCAATATGAGTTTCTTCTGGATTTGTAACATAAAAGAAGATATTTAGAAGAATATCCAAGCTTCTCTAACGATGAAAGTGAATAGTGATTGTTTCTAGTAAAAGAGCAGCTTGGACATCCTGCTAAATATCTTCTTTTGTGCTCCATAAAAGAAATAGTCATTTGGGTTTGTAATGACATTAGAGTGAGTACATGATGACAGAATGTTCATTTACAAGTAAAATATTACTATTAAAATATTCAAATGTTTGGATTATTATGAATGCACACACACACATTGTGTTAGGGTGGAGCGAGGGAGATGAAATGCAAAAGTTTTTTTTTGTATCCAGGCAGTAATGACCTACATGGTCATAGACCCCAACTGATGGAGTGATGAGTGGGTGGAAGCAACTGCAGGGCAAAGGTCCGCGGATCACAAATGAGATAGAAAAGAGGGAGATGTAGGAGACGTAGGCCCAGGTGGATGACGTCAGAGTAGTCTTGGCTTAGCAGGTCTGTCCTGCTGAGGTGTCGGGTCTGGACAGGCTCACACAGCCAACAGCTTGAGCAGCCACTGCACAAAGACCAGAGAAATCATTCAGGAAATGTGCTGCGCACATTATTAATAAATATACATGAGATAAATACATGGAAACCGTAATGGGACAGTTCTCCCAAAAATCTAAATTTTGTGTGAGTAAATGATGACAGAATTTTCATTTTTTGGTCACAATATTTTCCTTTAACTGTCACCATTTCTAGGTAATGAGGAAGTTAAAATAGGTATTTTTGTAGCTTTTAAATTTTTATTTATTTACTAATACTGTTAATATACACTGCCAGTCAAAGGTTTTTGAACAGCATAATTTTTTATGCTTTTTGTAGAAGTCTCTTTTGCTCACCAAGCCTGCATTTGATCCAAAGCACAAACACAAACTTTAAAAAATATTTGTATTATTTAAAATAACTGCTTTATATTCAAATGTATTTTAAAATGTAGTTTATTCCTGTGATTTTAAAGCTGATTTTTTAGCAACATTACTCCAGAGTAATCCTTCAGAAATCAATTTAATATTCTGGTTCGCAGCTCAGAAGAACAGCATTGATCAGAAATAGAATTTTTTTTCTGATAAATGCTGATCTATGGAACTTTCTATTTATCAAAGAATCCTGAAAAAACGTATTCAACTGTTTTAAATATTAATAACAATAATACCAATGTTTCCTGAGCAGCAAATCAGCATACTAGAATGATTTCTGAAAGATCCCGTGACACTGAGAACTGAAGTAAGCAGAAAACGTAGCTTTGATAACAGTAATAAATGACATTTTCAAATATATTCAAATAGAACTTTTGAATAGTTTTTGAAGTTTTCTTGAAGTCATTTTAAACAGTAGAATTATTTTACAATATTACTGCTTTTGATGTATTTTGGATCAAATAAATGCATGCTTGATGAGCCGAAGAGACTTCTTTAAAAAAACATTAAAAATCTTACTGTTCAAAAACTTTTGACTGGTAGTGAAAATTTTAAATGACACTTTTTTGTGGATGACATTCATATAAAATTTTTCTTCACTATAGCTAGACATGCAGTGATATTTTTAATAAGCGTTAATCATTTTAACATTAGTCAGAGGGTGTTCACAGATGGTTGTGGTAGAGACTGAAAGAAGTGAGCAGATTTTGACACACAAGATCTTACAGCGTTGATGCCCTTGTCCTTCACCTCTGGGTTGGTCTCCGACTCAAAAAGATCTGTGGAAAAACAATGGGCAAGCTGAATCCTTCCAATTAACATGTTTACAGACTCTCGCGTCTATGCTAATGACGTCATGAACATCTCAACAGTGTCTAGGCACGCCAATAAACAGCATGATGAGATGCAGCGCTTCACAATTATATTTACCTTCACACTACAGTCAGATCATGATAACCATATATAAATAGCCGTAACACAAATGCAATCTAACAAAAATAATAAATAACAAACTGGCTATAATCAATGGACACTTTAAAAGGGAAACCTTTCCAATAATGAGAAACACAAGACTTATAATTGATAGCATGACTAGGTGTTTATGCATTAACAGACACTTTTTCTAATCTGTTTTGAAATTAATACAAACATATATATCTGATTTATTATTTATTTTGCTTGCTTGTGACATAAAGAGTGCTTCTAGTGCTTAAAAGAACCGTTCACTTAAACATTTCCTGAAAATTTATTCAAGATTTAGACGTAAAACGAATTTGATGAATTAGCATTACATCACAGTCCAAACAGTTGATAATAACCTAACGCACACAACAAATTTCTCAAGTGATTTTAACTTTAAACCATTACTTGATGATTGTAAAAATCCATAACTCAGAGTCCATAATCCATAATAACACTTTCTCCGGTGAAAAACTTTACTGGAGAAAACAATATTATAGATGTGGTTTCATCAGGAAGCAATGGTTTTGAAATGAAACATCATAAGGGTTTCAAAAACTAGGCTATTCGCTTGATAAAATATTCTTTGATGCACTGGAACTGTTGTGATTGCTGTGATGTTTTTATCAGCTGTTTGGAGTCTCATTCTGATGGCACCCATTCACTGAAGAGGATCCACTGGTGAATCAATGCCAAATCTCTCCAAATCTGTTCTGATGAAAAACCAAACTCACATACATCTTGAATACATTTTCAGCTAAATTAAATTTATGGGTAAACTACTCTTTTAAAATTTCCCCACGATGTCCTAATTCAACAAGACCCTCAGAGATTCTAGACCTGGACCTCCCACTTGATGGCAGGATGCATCCATGGATTCAGACTGTCTACGAGAAACTCTGACCCCTTCATCTGCATGTCACAAAAGGAATGGACTCTTTAGACCAAGCAGTGTTTTTCCAGTCTTCTACTGACACGTTTTGGGGAGTTTGTGCCCACTGTAGCCTCAGTATCCTATTTTTGGCTGACAGGAGTGGAACCCGTGGTCTGCTGCAGCTGTAGAACATCCACTGCCACATCTGACACGCTGTGTGTTTAGAGGAGCTCTTCTGCACAGCGCTGCTCTAACGCCTGGTTATTTCAGTTACTGTCACCTTCCTATCCATTTGAACCTGTCTGGTCATTCCCCTCTGACCTCTCTAAATAACAAAGCATTTTTGTCCACCCGCTGGATGTTATTGTGGTTTTTATACCATTCTGCAGATTCTACAGACTGTTGTGCACAAAAATCATAGAAGATCAGCAGATTCTGAGAAATTAAAACCATTCGGTCTCGCACTAACAATGCTTTTATGGTCAAAGTCACTTAGATTGTGTTTCTTCCTCATTCCGATTGTTGGTTTGAATGTTAGCTGGTTGTTTTTGAAAGGTTTGTTATGCACTGCATTGCTGCGCATGATTGGCTGTTTGGATATTTAAGTGGCTCTTCCTCCTGTCTTCCCAAAACCTATAAGACCTTTGTTCATCTTCAGAACACAAATTTAGCTATTTTAAAAAAATAACCCTTTTTATACACCCTTTAAAAGTTTAGGGTTGGTAGGTTTTTAATGTTAAATGTTTTTAAAAGAAGCTTCGGTAAACCTTTCTATGAAGCCTGTGTTCATAATGAATTCATAATGCCTTATATAAAATACCTTATATTATAGTTATAACATCTCATAAATAATCATAAAAACAACTTTTAAGAGTATGATTACTTTATAATACCCTTAAAATGTATTGTAAATATGGACTTCATAGAAAGGGTTATCTTATTGGAACCGTTGTGCATTTAATTATATTTTAAAATGTAATTTATACCTTTGACGGCAAAGCTGAATTTTCAGCAGCGATTGTGCTGCTTAATATTTTGTGGAAACATGACACAGATTCCTTTGAAGTATAGAAAGTTCAAATAAACAGCATATATTTAATATATACATCTTTTGTATCTTTATCATTTTTTAACTGTCCCTTTTGATAAGTTGAATGCATCCCTGCTGAACAAAAGTATAGCTTGCTTTCTTTCTTAAACAAAAAAATGACCCCGAATCTCTGAACAATAGTGTATGCTGCATTTTAAATTAGAAATCATTCCAGAAACAAATTTGTCCTGATGCTCAATAAGGGAAAAAAGTCTTCTTTTTTTTTTTTAACTGTTGATGAAGAATGGAGGTTTGGATACTTTGTTATTCTTCTAGTTATTTAGTACCTAGTGGACAATGATTCAGAAGTCTTACACATTCACAGATACTTCTGTGTTACAAAATAAGGATAGTGTTGCAAAATGGATAGGAAGAAGAGTCTCTGGTCAGGGACTTACCAAAGAGCACCTGCAGTCTGGCAACACAAGACACAAAGCCATAGAAAGGCAGGTATTGTTCACCAGCGCCAAACCTCTCCCACAACAACTGTACCACAACATTGTCACACTCCACACCTGAGGGCAGAAACAGACACAGAAGGAGGGACTGTAGAGACTGTAACCTTCCCTTTGTATATTAACACAGGGTGTGGTGTTTGTGTATGTTTGTAATCACCTGCAGCATTCAGAGCCAAACTGAGTTCAAACGGACTCATGGTTCCTGACGAATCCTCATCAAACTGGAAAAAGATAGACTGCAGACAAAAATAATCGTGAATCGAAATATCCAGCAGTGATTTATCTATGTTTTCTTGAAAGGAAGCCAGTGTTAGGGATTTTGCTCCGATACGACACTGGCACAGAGCACTGAGCACTAAACAGGATCAACAACAACAGCAACAACGTTTCAAGGTCTTTTGGTCTGTGCAAGACAAGCTCCATGTAACCTAACACAACCTGATAATTGTCACAGCTCAGTGTCCTCACTGCTCTTTCCAACACTGTGCCAAATCTGAGAGTGACCTTTTCACGCATGAGAACTAAGATACCTGCAGATTGCGTAGGGAGGTGAGCAGCTTCTCTGCTTGAGCTCTGCTCAGACGGCCTCTGCCACCAGTCTACACACAACTGTTAAGAATATCAACCAAGAATGGAGGAAAAAATACATGTATTTATAATTTTTTTTTATTAAGTAAAGTAGTATGCTACTGTCTCAGCAAGCTTGCGTTAATTTGATAAAAAAAATTCAAGTAAAAACTTATACTGTGATGTACAATTAAAAATAACTGTGTCCTATCTTTAATATATGTTAAAATATAATTTTTTCCAGTGATGGAAATGACTCAATTCTTTAGTGCCACATGGACTTTCACAAGCCTTTTGTATAAGCTGCTTTGCCGCACAGGAAACATTTTTTATTAGTAATGCTGAAAACAGTCGTGCTGCTTAATATTTTGTGGAAAGTGTGACGCATCCTTTTCTGAATTATTTATGTAATAAAATAAAATAAAAAATCATGTTTTTTTTGTTTTTTTAAATAAAATTTAACAGTCTTTACTGTCACTTTTGATCATATTAATGCATCCCTATTGCTACGTGGAAGAAGGATACGTCTTCTCCAAAGATGAGCTGTCTGCAGGTCTCCAGTGGAAGTTCATAGTCTTTTTCCAACACTAAAACACAATTAAAACACAAACAAGTGAAACCTCCCTAGTAAACCTCCCTAGTATTTGAATTACATTTACATAATGTTAAGTACACTACAAATACATTTATATAATTATGTACTTAATATAAATACCCGGCAATTGTACTTTTAGTTGTAATTGTACTTTGCTAAACTAACTGTGTACTTAACAAACTTTAATTGTGTGGAAGTAGTGCTAAAGTCCAACTAAATATATATTGTATATAGTATAGTATATTTGATTGTGCTTAAGTTGAACTATTGCAGGTAAACTTTAAATATCTTTCATTTAAAGACTATATTATTTAAAGATTATACAATTTTCATCAATTGTGTCATTAAATCATATTTTAGGCTTAATATTAATATTATATGTGCATTGTGCACCATTAGCACTCCAAATAAAGATTCATTATAATTTGTAGCCTCGAGCAATATTTCAGTAAAAAAGTAATAGACTTAAACTCTACATTGTATGAAACAAATGTATTAGTGGGTCATGTATTATCACATGGTAACCCATTCCATATAAATATAAAATGTAGGCCCCTGATTAGAATTTTGTAAATCATTGTAATATATAAACAATTATATTATATAACCATATTTCTTATACAGTACTAGTATTTACTTATTTTGTTCTGTTTTTCTTTTCTATCCTTACAAGTAGCTGAATGGAATTCATCACACTGGCTAAACTTTATTGTAAGTGAAGCTAAAAAATACTTCCACCTTGTGGCCATTTGTGGTACACTGAAAGAATAGTTCACTCAAAAATGAAGTCTGTCATTATTTACTCACCCTCACCCTGTATGAATATTTCTGCTGAACTCAAATTAAGATATTTTGAAAAAAAGTTTATAACCAGGCTGTTTTGGTCACCAATGACTTTATTTAGTATTTTTATTCCCTACTATGGAAGTCAATGGTGACCCAAAACAGCCTGGTTATAAACTTTCTTCAAAATATCTTCCTTTGTGTTCGGCAGAATAAAGAAATTCATCCAGGTTTGGAAGTACTTCAGGGTGAGTAAATGATGAGAGAGTTTTCATTTTTGGGTGAGCTATTTCTTTAAGTATGTTTGATGGAATATTGTGAATAATCACTGCTTGTGCTAAATGTGTACATCCAGACCTGAGTTCACCAGGTTCATGAACTGCACAGCATTCACTCTGTCATCCTGGAAAGTGAAAAACACGAAGACATGTTTAGAGATGTTTCCTTTCATCAGATGCCCACAAATCTTTTCCACTCTCAAATGTGACGTACCGATCCAGCCTTTTCATCAAACCACTTCTGCACTCTAAACTGATCCTCAGATAAGACTGGCTTTGACATTAGCATCTGTGGAAAGACAAGCACACATGTACATACAGAGAGAACATAAATGTTGAATTTTTTCATGTGTACATGCACAGAGAGCAGTTCTTCTATCTCATTTCAGTCAGTAAGATGTCATACCGCAGAGTAGTTGTTGGTGCAGGGGAAATCCTTGAACCTGTAAAGCAGATATGAAATTATTTGATGGTTAACCGCTGAACAGACATACTGCAAACAGCACTATGCCACAATCACAATGGAGAACTGATAGAAGATGACTTTCATTCTTTGTACCCCTGTATGTTGCCGGTTTTGGTGTAAACACGGAGGAAGAACTCCCCCTGCTGGTTGGGCCTGTAGGTGGAGGCTAGGATGACATAACTGCCAGGCTCTAGGTGCACCTTCCGCCAAACGCTCCGAATGCTACGGTACTTTCCAGAGCGGGCAACTGGACTGTTGTTGGAAAAGAATTGCTGGTCCAGAGTTTCTGGTTTGTCCTGCAACTAAACGTAGAGAAGATGTGTTTTTTTTAATAAGCTGTATTTAGATGCTGCCAGCTGATAATTGAGTAAAAACAGTAAAAAATAAAAATATAATTGCATTTATTTCTATTTCAGTATATTTCAAATTGTAATTGTAATTGAATCTTCAGCAGACATTACTCCAGTCTTATTTTTTGATAAATTATTATATAAACTTTATGGGCCGGTTTCCCGGATAGGGATTAGATTAAGCCAGGACTAGACCTTTGCTAATTTAGGACATTTAAGAATTTTTAGAGACATGTCTTACAAAAATGCATTATCTGTGAGCATTTGAAGAGCAAACAATGACAATAATGTATTTTAAGATATCTCAGTGCAAGCTTTTTTAATTTAATGTTTTATTTATTTTACTTCTTTTATTTATTTATACATATATTTTTTACATAATATATGCATGTGTACTGTGTTTATTTATTATATAAATACACACAAAGTATATATTTAAGTATATACAATATATATATATATTTTGAAACTATTTACATATATACATGTATATAGTTATATTATTATATTTTTATTATACATAACATACTATCTTAAATATATATATATGCATGTGTTTGTATTTATATGGATAATAGATATACAAAGTACACTTTCGTATTTTATGTGAACAAAAACTTTTATTTAGTTTGACAGCATTAACGAAAATACATTACTATGCAAATCCAGACATGTTTTAGGCCTGGTTTAAACTGCACCATCAGTCTTATATAATATGTAACAATCTCTCACCTTGTAGATGTGAAATGCGATGTAGAGAAAGTTGACTTTATCTTTTTGTCTGCGGTATTTCTGGAGAAGCTCCACCAGTATCGTGCACTTCTTCTTTTTCTCCCCCTGTTTCTCAGTCTTGCTCAATGGAGCCACCACAAGACCTACTTCATCCTCTTCTCCATCTCCCTCCTCCCCTCCTTCATCTTCTCCATAATCATGATCATCCACATCTTTCTCGGACAGAACCATCTGGAACTGAGGATTTTTCCAAAAAGATCCTACAGCATTGAATAAAAAGGAATAAGTGACGAGGAAGCATGTTAAGGAAGCAGAGGAAGTAAAATACTTACCAATATTACCAAATAAATAAAGCTGACAAATAGCCATACATCTACTTTATTACCGCATTATATTTTTTTGTTTTTGAAACAGTTGTGCTTTTTGTGGAAATCTTTTGTACAGTCATAAATGTACTGGATGTTGCTGACAAATATCTTACTGATGCCAAACCTTTGAACTGTATATTAATTGATTTATATAATGCCTAGTGTTGTTGATTAATCACCATAAATTGCTTTCAAAATAAAAGTTTTTGTTTAAATAACGCGTGTACTGTGTATATTTAAAATGTTGAAAAAAACCCCCAAAAAACATATTTACATTTATGTATGAATATTCATATAAGTTATATTATTTAAATATATTTAACATATAAAAACAACATATAAACATTATACATAATATATATATATATATATATATACACACACAACTTTTATTTTGGATGCAACTAATCATTTGACAGCACTAATTACATTATAGATAACACTTTACTATAGGGACCAATTCTCAATATTAACTAGTTGTTTATTAGCATGCATATTTCTAGCATATTGGCTGTTTATTAGTACTTTCAAATATCTTATTCTGCAGGACCATATTCTACATCCCTAACCAATAACTAAACTTAACCACTACCTTACTAACTATTAATAAGAGAAATTAAGAAGTTTATAGTCATAGTTAATTTTAAATTAACAGATCTTTAAATAAATTGTGACCATATTATATTATATATAAATCTATATTATATCGAAATCATACATATTTGTTACTAAACATGCAATTACTGGGGAATCGACGGCTGCCCCCTGCAGAGCACATAGGGACCCAAGTTCCTTGATGTGTGCTCAATGTCCAGGATGGGTTGGCTGTGTCATCACTCGCCTCCCCTGACATCGAGTCTGGATCCACACTGCACATTTCCACTGTATTATACAGCCGGCAAAAGTCTTCTATTCCAATCCTAAAAAAAAAAAAACATAAAAAACATAAATGCCTATGGAGTCCAAAAACAGGCAGATTTAAAAGTACAGTTCACCCCAAAATGTATTTCTATAGTCCACTTTAGACATTCTACTAACAGTAAGTAACTTTGCTATTATATGTCAACTTATTCTACTAACCAAATGAGTGTTAGTAGACATGTAGTTGCAAATGATTGAGAATTAGTTGACATGTAGTTACTTACAGTTAGTATAATGTCTAAAGCTACTATCAAAATAAAGTGTAACCTTTTCTTATAAGTTCAACAGGACAAAAACAGCTTATACAGGTTCGGAACAACTAAATGATGTTGTTCCTATCATAACTATCACTTTAACTAAATGGCCTATTAAGGGATGCGCTGGCTGCAGTGGCAGTTATTATTAGTAGTAGTGTTTGCAGTGTTATATAATTCTTGGCATTTAATTGATTTCTGTTTGGCATGCGCTCAACAATAGCGAGAGACAGAGATGTGTGTGTGTGTGTGAGGAGATGATCATCATCCCGTTATAAAATCAATGGTGCTGTCTACACTGGAAGTACCAGTTGATGAGCAGACTGTTTCTTTTTTTAGCGTGCTGCAGAGCCGCTTTATATTCCCAATTTGTCTGACATGTTTGTGTTTCTACAAATCTTATATTTTTGGTGCACATGCCAAGATTCAATTCTGATTGTGTGTGAGTTATGGAAATTGTGTATAGCGTACATTTACCTACCAGAATTCTCCATCTTCAACTTTCGCCAACTCAAGTCTGGCCTTCTGGGCATTATCAATAGCGTCCCAGTCTTTACACCTGCACACAAACAAACAAACAAACATGAATGTGGTCTTTAGCAGCCCTGAGATGCAACTCAGGTAAGAAGTGAGCTCTCACTTGTCACTCCAGGGTCCACAATACTCCACAAACCCCCAGGGGTTACGCAGCCTCAGCAGTAAGACCTCTTCAGACGCCCTCTGGACCTAGACACACACAAACAGAGCATGTGAGAACCTATGGGATGCATAATAGGCTCTTAAGGGTAATAACACACAGAGATGTTTGCCAAAAGCTACTAAAAATCACTAATTGGATGAATCATTCACTGTGTATCAAATGTCCAGGTTATAATTCACCCCAAATTCAATAAATATAAATATCAAATGAAAACAATCACACAATAAAAAAAGAGTTACACTTCATTTTCCAGTATCTCTGTAAGTGTTACATTATTGTGTAGTATAGTTATTTAATAATATTTTAATATTAATTAAGAACATGCACTACTCAGGAATAGGAATCGGGTTTTAGTTCAGGATTAGTTGCATGTAATTATGTATAATTTACTATAGTACAGAATACTGAAACATATGTGTATGTGTGTATTATACTCATACCTTATCCGTATCAGTGATGGCGTATGCATGACCTTTGATAAGACCCTCTGATGTCACAGTGCCAATCTCCTTTACAGTTGCAGCCTTTGCACAAAAAAACAATATAAGCATGTTTATTATGTATACAGTCATGTATATTATTTATTGTATATGTACATTTTATGTTTACCAAGGGCATTTGTTTGGTCAGAAAGCAGAAAAGTGAAATGTTACTACAACTTAACAGAAATATTTTCTGCTGTAATAAATTTTACAGCATTATTTATTCCATAATTAAACTCATCCCTAAAGTTTTAGCAGCCATTACTCCAGTCTTCAGTGCCACATAACAGTCAAATTCAGAAACTATTGTTGATATGTTTAAAAAAACGGTTGTGTTGCAAAAATATTTTTGTGGAAACAGTGGTGAATAGAAAGTTAAAAAAACATTTATGTGAAATAAAAATCTTTTATCATATGTGACCCCGGACCCTTAATTCGCTGGGGGATATTTGTAGCAAAAGCCAAAAATAAATTTTATGGGTCGAAATCATGTTCCTTGAAGATCTTAAGTAAATTTTCTGTCATAGATATAATAAAACTGATTTTTTGATTGAGTAATAAGCATTGCTAAGAACATTATTTGGACAACTTTAAAGGTGAATTTTTGAGGTCTCAGATTTCTCATATCTCAGCCAAATATTGTCCTATCAATGGAAAGCTTATTTACTCAGCTTTTTAAATTATGAACATTATTTCAAATCAAATAAAAAATTATTCAATTTTTCAAAAATTGACACATATAACTGGATTTGTGGTCCATATTATAAACATCTGTAATGTTACTTTTAATAAATTTAATGCATCCTTGCATTAAATTGCTTATTTAAGTAGCACACACTGTACAATAACCTGTAGCAGATATATTCATGTGGAGCTGGGGAGGTGGAGGATTTTAGAAGACTGCTCTAGTGAATGCTAACCAGTGACTTTGTGTGTGTCACTGTGTCTGTGTGAATAAGTGTCCGTACATGTATGAAGCAGCTGAGCAGGCTGCTCCTAGCCAGGGCAGCAGTGACGGCCCTCCAGAGCATGTGAGGGGGCCGAGAAGACACAGGGAGGGAGTAGGCAATGCCCCCTGTAAAATCCTCCATTCCTTCTGAGATGATTCCTCCCTTCAGACTGCCATAAGAACCAATCAGCCTTTAAGAACAGACAGACGCATACACAAACATTACAAATTGGCTTCTATTGGCTAGATTGCTTTCATATAATTTAGTTTTTTTTACAACTGGATATTTTTCCAAAAATATAAGTCCTTAAATAACAAAAAGGAACAACGGCCTTCACGTGAGCGGTGTCACTAATGAACAGTCACACGCCCCCCCACACAGTCAAGGACACATATGCTGGAACTGACTTGGCATAAGCTTTCTCCACCAGGGCGCTCCAGAACTCGTTGGTGGTACGAGAGTAGCTGAAAAGCAGACGGCCCTCTCTCACAGGCAGCCTGTCATCCACTACCACCTCCACCCACTCACCATACTGCCAGAACTGCACCACATACACACACACAGAAAGATAGAGAGAGAACAGGGTTACATTTGCTCTATGCAAACATATTTGGGTGTTCATGTACCCAGAAAGTGGGCTGTTTCACTTTTGTGCATATATCATATTTGCATATATCTGCAACATTTTGATCAGTGCATTCCCTCTGTTTAAGAGGGGTCAATATTTATTTGCCCTGTATACCTTGTACTTGGTGTCCATTTATGAAAATGGGTAATAACGGGGGGTTGTGTAATTTCTTTTTGATAATATTTTTTTAAAATATTTTATTTCATTTTTAAAATAAATGTCTATTATATATTTTGATTAATTTTTGTAACATTTAAAATACACTTTTAAATAGTCCTTGCTGAATGAAACATAAAACATACTCAACCAAACTTCTGAATGTTAGTGCACTTTAATTTACCTAAGAGTCATAAAGGCACATCAGCAAAAATGGTGGAAAATGGTAATGGAAAAATAAATGCTGACTGTTTTGTTGTAAAACACTTTTATATATATTTATAAAGTAATTAACATAATATGACATGTTAAATGTGAAGTTTAAAGGACATTATGTAGTGTTAGACAAGCAGGTAAGGACCTGTTGGCATCCAGGTAGCACCATGTACATGTGTCTGTGTCCATGTCCTTGGGCTACAGTAACAAGTCTAGACATTTCAGGAATCGCCCATCAATCAACGCTCTTCTCATTTCTCTCCTGCCACTCTTTCTTTCCTGTCCTCTCTATCCCTCCCGGATCAGGTCAAGTCACGTTGTGCATACCTTTTTAGCCTCTGAACGTAATATTATGGCAGGCAGAATGTAATTATATGATGAAAACGCCATAACAATTACATAACGCCGAGCAACCTTCAATAAGAGCTCTCCAGTGCTAATATGTTTTGATTGTTTAATTAAATGTGCTGTTCTCTCACAAGTTTAACCTCAGTTTACAACCACGCATGAGCCACGAGAGCTGTAGTGGCTTGTTTTATTGCATGCTTCGTCAAGGTGAACTCTCTGAAACAAATAGCATTGCAGCGATAATTACACATTGCAGAGGTTCTGTCGTCACTTTGTGCTTCAGAAAAAGAAATACTGAGAAGTAGGTGAGTAAAATGTGTGGTTTATCATACCAAAGGGCTTATTATATACAACAACCTGTAATTAAGAGATGCACATGAGGAAGTGAACAGCTAAAAAGCTTTTTTTTGTTACATTTTTTGTTTGTATGTTTTGTGTTTAGTTTGGTTTTAAAGAGACAGTTCACCCAAAAATGTCAATTCTGTCATTAATCACTCACCCTCATGTCGTTCCAAGACCTGTCGTTCCAAATTAGGATATTTTGATGCATTCCAAATATTCCAGAATAATTTTTGGCCACATCTTACCCCCCTTAGGAGCTTTTTTCAAAGGATAGTTCATTCAATAAGTAATCGTATGAATACAATTTGCATTTTTCACCACAAGCCCCTATCTTAAAAACATTAAAAACAAATCACTAGGCGAGATTCCCCCTAAACCCTCCTTTGTAATTTGCCCTCTGTGTATACTAGTGATGTGATTGACAGGATTAGATGAACAAACTCCACCCACCTTGACTTCTTTCAGTAAATCAGTTTACTTTCATGTTTCCTCTAGCCTCACAGTGGGCCTCTTTTTTTCAGACTGCCACTATAAGCACTGCTTTCTTTTTAAAGAGTGTCTCCCTCTCTCTAATGGTTCCTGCTAAATCACAAGGCCGACAGGATTCTTGAGGAGACTGTTCTGGTCTTATCCGTTTTTTTACTTATCAGTAATTGTGGAAACTGTGTTGGCAAGCACTAACACATGAGAGATCGCAACTCTGGGATCATTTTAAGAGGTGCGGTCATTCCAAATTTTGGATTTAATTGGCCAGCATGGTTCTAATCAGATCATTAGTGGAGCAAGTAAATAGTAGCTAGAGGGTAAAAGCTGATTCTGAAGGGGTCTGCAACAAATATACAACACGGGAACAAACAGAAACGCAATGTTCCTTCTCTGCGAATGAAAAACAGACAACTGAATTACAGTATGATAATTTGTGCCAATATGGTGTGCGTTCAAAGGGGGAGGGGCATGCAGATGTACATGTCATTGGGACAAAAGGAAGATGACGGGAGCTGTTTCTGGAAAAAGCCTCAGCTGTTGGGGACGGTAAGGTCGAGGAAGACTGATTCTAATTACCATTCCCTTCAACGTGCTGCATCTCCAGCTAGAGGTAAATCCAGACGCATAATTAAACAGAAGACATTCAAACAAAGATAGAAATTCTGGAAGGATTCGAATCACTCACAGACCCCCACTCGGGCTATAAAAATTTACCCTTTTATGTAAAATTTATGAGTTCTTTTATGCTTCTTTTATTTACAAATCTCAGTTTGATTTAAGATATAATAGCAATTGTGGATGAAAAACATGACGTATCGTATTACTTCTAAAGACTAACCTCATAAATGTCTCATAAATGTTGGTTTTAGTCAAGAGTTCCTATTCCCCCTTACCCTAAAACGAAAGATGCCAGCGTAGGATTCGCTCAGGCTTTGTCCAGATGGAACCACTTTCACAAACAGAGGCGGATGCATGGTGAGACAGGACAGGGCCGCCAACAGCCAGCAGTTACCTGTAGACACAGTGACACAACACATCAATATTTATGACATATGACCAAAGCCTCAAACACAAAGTAGAAATTCAGGCTTTGAAGAAGCAGGAGACATGCTGTCTGTCTCCCGTAAAGTGACATTCCTCTGTAACAGGTAACAGCTGTTCGTTTGCTCTGTGTGGGGGAAACAGAAATGGATTCGGCGTGACAACACTTCATAAAAAACATACTTAACATGGCAGCTCCCATAGGAATGACACCAAACGGAGCTCTGCAACGGAGTACGCCCAATTAATCTTCAAACCACAAAAAAACGAGCTGGATATGTTGATGTGCAAAGCCACTTGAAAACAAATAATTAAAATTTCTGCTTGAAGTGCTAAGAATAAGGCATTATTGGGCAGATTTCCATTCAAATGAGATTATTTACATGCGTTTGTTATTCTAGTGATGCGTTGCGATGTTCATATATTATTTAGAGAGGTCATCCAAATCCTGTGTGGCAAATGATGCAAGAGGCCCGCAGTTCTCCACATGTGTGCTTTACCAAGACAAGAAAACAACAAGATGTTGCCGTGACAAGGACAAGGTTTGGCATTATCTAGGGATATCCCTTAAATTGCATTTGGACTTTTTGAGAAATACTGGTAAATCAGTTTTGGCAATTTGCTGGAACGAGAAGTTGTGGGATTAACGGTAGAATACTGTTTTGATGCTTTGTGCGAACAAAGCACAAGAGCCATATCCCAGATAGCACACATACGTCTGCAAGATGTCTGTTAAAGATCTCTTCATCTGGAAAGTATTTGCCTTCTACAAATGTCTGGCAGACATCTCTTAGATGTCAGTTTTACACACATTCTAAATAATAAACATCTTAAAGACATCTATTTGACATCTAGGAGACGTCGTATTGCAGACGAGCAAGCAACGTAAATAACACATCTTGCAGATGTAAATGCAGACATCAAATAGACGTCTCCTAAATGTACGTGCGCTATCAGGGATTAGGTTACTAATAAAGTTCAAAAGATGGAAACGCATTTATCAAATAATTGCCAGTCATATAGAACACATTTTTATGTTTAAAAACTTGAAATGAAAGCTCTCTGCGAAGAAAAACGTGTTTGTTTGTGTGAGTACGTTTCAGCGTTCCTTGTATTTTTTTGGGTGTGTTTTGTGCTCCACTTTGGACATATGCTTCTAACAGATACGACATCTGCAAGCTGCAGCCTTCGAAATATAAGACACAACAATTGAATTAAAATGAAAGCGCTTTTTAAGCATATTCAGAGGACGGTGCAGCATTTAAAGGTTAGTTCCACTCCTGTTTTGGTGTGAATGGCATCTTAATTGTAATAGAAGCTATTTTTTGAAATTACAAAGATGAAAAGTGAAAAGGAAAGTGGCTGATGAGTGAGGTGGACTAATTTCTGAGAAAATCAATTGTGCTAGGTTATATGCTTTGGATAAAGGCCTCTGCCAAACATGTACTTTTTTATATACTGTATATGTTGCCTAAAACACAAAAAACTGTAAATAAACTGTAAATAAAGACAATATTTAAAAAAGAGGGAAGGAATGTGCAGTATCTTCATTTATTTGGTGTATTTGATAATAGTAATGATTTTTTTAATAGATGCTACATCTTTTAGGGTTTATTTAGATTCTGAAAGTGTTAATAAAACTGAACACATTCTGCATCCATTTATTTTTTAATGGATTTAAATACATTTATTTCTGAAACAAAGACGTTTTCATTTCATTGACTTCATTGAATTATGATTTTACTTGATATTTTGTTTATATAAGTTGAAAAGGGACAAATTTCTGATCTGGTGTTGATAAAGGGGTACTTGACCCTTTCTCGTGGAACTAAGACAAAAAAGGTTGGGAAACACTTAACTATAGAATACAGCAGACCAACACTGAGACAACACTTTCCATCAACACCAATCAATGCCATATGTAGAAAGGAAGCACGAGGGGTAAGGCAAAACAATAAAACAATACCCGCTGTGCACAATAATTGTTATTCTTGAAGTGGGTGGAAATGGGGGGGCGGGAGAGGGAGGGGTATACAGATGATGCCAATCCGACCTCTCGCTCCCTCCTTCTTCCCTCCGCTTTCATCCCTCCCTGTCTCTAGTACATTTGTCATGTTTTTGATGTGATTGGCCTGCGGCAGCTCCGTGTTGCATCTCTCAGCAGAGACTCTGCAGGAGGCTCTGAGATCAGCGCAGTGTCTGGAGGCTACGGGGGAAGAATTGGGATAGTACATTAACCATGATGAGGAAGATCTGGGTGGAAGAAGATGGGGGGGGAGGGCATCTGCATGATAAGGAGAGGAAGAGTGGGAGCATTGCCAAAGAGGGATATTTCACTGATAGCGCTCATGCCTTCAGGGCGCTTTCGGGTGATTTGGTTTCTGAGAAGTGCAGTAAGGCGTTATCCCATTATCCTGGCATAAAATATGAACAACCATGCGCTAACACAGGCGTACACTCACCCAGCTGGCCCTGGCAGATATCGGTGGTGCCCATGGTGCCCTCAACAAAGACAGCATTACTTGTGATTTCCTGAAGAGGGGGAGTGGTGGGGAAGAAAGATGGGTGTGAGCCAAAAACAATTTGCAAGTACATATGAAGAGGACATCTGAACACACAGGCATGAACTATACAGGTCTTAAAGGAGTAAACCATCAAGAATATGAAAACTCTTCTAGCATTTACTCGCCCTCTTGTCATTTCAAACCTGTATGCATTTCTTTCTTCTGTCAATCACAAAAGAAGATATTTGGAAGAACTGTTTTTAGTTCCCATTGACACAAAACTGTTTAGTTGCCAGCATTCTTCCAAATATCTCCTTTTGTGTTCAGCAGATGAAAGACAAATGCATACAGATTTGAATGGCATGAGGGAGTAAAACATTTTGAGCGATCTGTCCTTGAAATCAGAGAATTTTTAGACCAATTAAATACATAAATAAATTATTGAGTGATTATTGAGAAATGCCCCGAATTCTTTGTTGTCCTCCTGTTTAATTTTCTGTTTAACATAATTTTACTTGCTGAATTTCTAGCAACATTAACGCAATTCTCCATAAACGTTTAAGGTTTTTAATTTTTCCTTATTTCACTGAAAGGTAATTTTCCCTTGAGGTGCAACATCACCTCATGACCTCGTAAAGTGTGAAGGGACTTTACCGCTGTTCAATAAAAATTCCTGTTTTCTACTTCACTTTCTGAATTTACAGAAACACTCTACTTATTTTCTTTAAAATCACGGCACAGACACAACCTAATGAAAAAAAAAGCAATTCACATGCACCTAAATATGCTAATAATAAAATGAGTGTAACCTGTGTATAAATGAAGTTAACGTTACCTTTGGGCGCAGCCACTTCACTGCCTTCTTAGGATCAGGATCTGCCGGAATACCGAGGGAGCTTTGGTTGGCTGGAAACACCGTGTCAGAGAACAGAGCTGCAGATTTGAGGCACTTCTGCAGCAGGACCTCGTAGTCTTGATCATTGAACTTCACCGGATTGTCAATGGAGCCCAGCTCAGACATCTCTTCAGATCAGCAGAGAGGATCAGATACACTAGTACTGTCACAGCCTGTGCTTAAGTTCCTGAACTTCAGAAAAGTTTGGAGCAGCAGCCGATCCCATCCTAATCCCACCCTCTCAAGTTTACTGCCCCTGGGAGTCGTAGAAACTTGAGACGTATGCTAATGTGCGCCTCACACTGACTCCTAATCGATCTTGCTACTGATATTTTCATAATTCAGTTACAAGCGTAACACTTCCATAACAAAAAAAAAGTCATTACTGGATATTTTGAGACAGAAAAATATAATATAGGTTGTACCATATGTTTAATATAATGTATTCTGACATACACCAGGGAATTTATATTCAACAAAAATGAACATCTGTTGTGCGTGTGTGTGAAATAACACTTTCACCACTAGATGGCACTGCGATGCCATTACCTCAGTGTCACAGTAGTGGATTGGCATTTTAAATAAACTAATTAATGACAATTTCTTACCTGTTATGTTACTGGATAATCTGGTTAAATGACACCCTTCTATAAAAAAGCACATCAGGGTCAAATTATTAATTGCTTACACATCAATAAAAACAGATGAAACAGTTATTGAATTATTTTATATAATATTTTTACCTTTCACTTCTTTTTATTTTTTAAATCTTTTTAAATGTTCTATAGCATGGTGTTTTACATACCTCTTATCTTGACAGACAGTATACCGAGCAACTACCTCGCTATATCCCGTCAGGTGAGTTTTAGAGATAACTAAGAAAATATTTCTGGTTATAAATTTAGTCGTAAATTTAAAACTACTAATATAAATATTTTATTTTGTCATTCAGACTGCTCTTCAGACGTCATTTTTCTTTCCACTAGCTGTCAAAACCCTGTCATAATGGTCAATTAAAAAAGAAAATTGAGATACATCACCTGAAACCTGAACGTTACTAAATATACTACTAAATATCTTCACAGAACATGATCTTTACTTTATAACGTAAAGATTTTTGGTATAAAAGAAAAAAAACATTAATTTTAACCCATACAATGCTGCCTATTTTTATACCTCTGTTGCTTAAAGACTGGTTTTGAGGTCCAGGGTCACATATAAAAACTTTCAAACTCACACTAAAGTTTGATCACAAAAATAGGTGATATTAAGGTGAACTGAAGGTACACATAAAAGTCTAAAAAATAGCACATTTGTACCAATCAAATCACCTGACCTCGAATCTTCGGCTTACGTTCACTAGCTGCCCACGCTTTGCTAAAGACATTCAGACGAGCTTGCAGGGGCTAAATAAACACGGCTCATAATGAGACGGATGTGAACAATCGCTCACGATTAAAGTTATTGATGCCCATGTTCTGTAGGCTACATATGGCCTTTCAGTTAGAGAGGATTATGCCATAACGACAAAGGTCGCTGACCCGCCCAGAACATTATCACTCTCCCTGCACGTCCACGACCCCTACTGCTCCCACAACCCAAACCCAGAGCCTGTCTGCTCACAGGCATCAATTAACACCAGTCGGTTCCCAGGCACTGCTGCGGTGCCCAATGCAAGGATGCATTAGAATGGGATGAAAGAAGGTCAGGGGGTCAAGAACAGAAAGACAATTACTCTGTATCTTGCTATTTAACTATCCTGCATCAATGTGTCGCTCACAAACAGTATTTACTCTATTTAAACATCTCCGTACTACTCTCTATTTAAACACATATGTAGAAATGACTCACACAACGCACTCAGTGATTAATAGAAACATCTTATTTACATTTTCTTTCCTTCTTTTCCCGGTCTGCGTTCTTGGGCGCTGCGTTCTGTGCAAGAAACTGAGAAGGTGTTATTTTGTGAGGGGCGAAGGACGAGTCAGTTAACTAATGTAAGTATGGGTTGATCCCTCAGGGCAGGTCCGGACAACGAGACCTGCAAGCTCTTCTTTGGAGTGAAGGCTAGCTCAACCGGTCTGTCTGTCCGGCGTCAGACGGTTGTTTTGACCTTTATGTCGCTCATTGTGTGAGAGTAGAGGTCACCAGGTGCTGTGTGATCCCCCCCCAAGCTGTCACATACTGCTAGTTTGAGAGGTTATGAAGGAGTGGCATAG
Source organism: Enteromius unitaeniatus (assembly GCA_032359435.1). NCBI lineage: Eukaryota > Metazoa > Chordata > Actinopteri > Cypriniformes > Cyprinidae > Enteromius > Enteromius unitaeniatus. The sequence continues at coordinate 8,210,266 of JAUMHI010000063.1, read as the reverse complement.
AATTTATAAGAATGCGTGAGTATGTATGTCAGAGGTGTTGCACAGGTTTCCTGTCACCTAATTTGACCTTATTTCTGCCACATTAGTGCCAGGGCTAGAATTACCTAAAGTCTTACCACAGTTTACAAGTCAATTTCTATTTATGGCTAATTTACTATTCAAAAACCAGTGCTTTTATTCAGCTTGAAAGCGTTCAATTTATCGAAAGGGACAGCAAAGACATTTCTGTATCAAATAAACAATATATTTACTAAATGTATCACTGTTTACACAAACATGTTAAGCAGCACTGCTGTTTTCAACATTCATAACAACAGATAATGTTTCTTGAGAATCAAATCAGCATATTAGAATGCTTTATGAAGTATCGTGTGACACTAAAGACCGGAGAAATGGCTGCTGAAAATTCGTCTTTGCATTACAGCATTTTACGAAAATATTTTTTGGATATATTTAACCATATGAAACAGTATTTTATGTCTAAGACATTTATTTGTCCAGAAATATAGCATAGCTTATAGGAAATATAAGAAACACTATTTTGATATTGATAATATCCTTTGATGATTACTGTTTCTTGTTCAATAAACAAAACTATTCATCTGTCAATCAATATTCTGATTTTAAACATTTCAGCATTTCAGCAGGTGTGATGTTGGAAGCCAAACACCGCAGATTTTCACTTTGTAACAAAATTTTTAAAAATAACATAATAAATTGCAGTTTTACATATATTAAAACATATTTACATAGTAATAACATTGTAACAAGATAAAATACTTATCTTTTACTGTATTTCTGATCAAATAATGCGGCCTTGGCAGGTATAAGAGACTTCTTGGATATTAAAATTCTAAATTCTAACAACCGTCTAGTTTAAAGGGATATTTCAACTCGGTCAACAAAAGTAATTTCATGTTCAGGTTAAAACTCTTAAGTTCATTTTATTTGCTGTTGGCAGCCAAACACCACTGATTTTTTTATGTTCTTACCAGTCTAAACATTTTTTTTTTCAACGATGTATTTTAAAAAGCCTCCACTGAAAATATCATACTAGTTTATCACTGCATTTTTGAGTAAACTGTTTCTTTAAAATCCATTTTCTTCAAACAGCTGCATGTACATGTACGAAAAATCATTGTGAATTCGCTTGGAAATGATCACAATGAAATGAAAACATGAAATGCCAAAAGACTTCCACCACAGCCGCTGGGAATGTTCTGTAGCATCAGTCGTAACAGGATTATCACCTTGCTTTTTGTGGTGAGATGGGTCATATTTAAAGCCGTATTTGTGGCTGCTCCCACCATGGCACTGTGGAATTGTCACCTGTTCATCCAGCACAGACTGTTTGTGGACAGCTGGACCGTTGTCTCCCTCTCTCATGCAAGGCCACTAACACATCGCTGCGGCTTGGTGGGGGGGGGGCTAATTTTAGGGTTCAGGTTTCTCTCTGTGGTCTTTGCGGAAGAAAGGAGGGAGGTTACCACAAGAAGGAGGAGGAGGATGGTATTGGATGCAGGTTTGGGAACAAGGATAAAGAAACACTAGAGAGCTTTTCTGTGGTTTATCTTGTTCACACAACCTCCCTTTGCCCATTCCCTCCCTCGTTTCCCTCTGTCTCACCGATACTATCACTTCAGAAATGTGACCCTGGACCACAAAACCAGTCATAAGGTAAAATTTGACAAAACTGAGTTGTATACATCATATGAAAGCTCAATAAATAAGCTTTCTATTGATGCATGGATTGTTAGGATAGGACAATATTATACATCTATTTGAAAATCTGGAATTGGAGGGTGCAAAAAAATCTAAATACTGAGCAAATCACCTATAAAGTTGCCCAAATTAATATCTTATCAATGCATTTTACTAATCAAAAATGAAATTTTTATGTTTAAAGTATGAATTTTACAAAAAATCTTCATGGAACATGATATTTACTTAATTTTCTAATGATTTTTGCCATAAAAAAAATCAATAATTTTGACCCATGCAATGTATTTTTGGATATTGCTACAAATAAACCCCAGTGACTTAAGACTGGTTTTGTGGTCCAGGGTCACAAATGGTCCTTTGGGAAGAAAGGTGAGGAATTCAGTAGTAAATGTAATTTGAGGAACGAATTAGCTTTTAAAATGATTTATTTTAGTAATAATAATAGTGATATGTTCATGTGTCTCTATTAACCTTGGCCTGCAGTGCATAGGTCTTCATTATTATTGAACATAATGGTCTGTACATACACAACTCTCCTAATAATGCAATAATATGCAGCTACTTAATTGTCTACAGATGTGCATCTGATATGATCTACTATCTGTAAATCTACCAGTCTGAGATCAGCAACCGCCTTACTATTCACATCAGGTTTCCTGAAAACCGGTTTGGCATCTTTTGATCTTGCTGTTATGCTAGGAAAAGTGCTAGGAAAGTGATTGAAGGCACTTTGGGAAAAACAAAAGTTAGAACAGGTGTCTGTGACCTTTTAGGAAGTGTGCAATTTTACTGCAAGAGCCCTGAAAAAAAAATAAAATAAATAAAATAAAATATATATATATATATAGCTTATATATATATATATATATATATATAAAATATATTTAAAACAACATTTAAAAAATTACAGCACTGATTTATTAAATAGAAATATAAAAAATATACAGAATTAAAACAAATAAATAAATGTACCTTACCCTAATACAGAAAATAAATCAATATATCCTAAAACATAGTTTTGCAATTTTATTACAAGTCAATAATAAATAAGAAAGAAAACACGTACCCTAAACTATACGAGTTATAATTCAGCAAGTATAAAAATAAAATTATTATTTTAATGTATATGCAGTATATAATGAGGTATTATAACTCAAATGTAAAACATTTATAACTAAAATATGAAAAAACAATACTCTTACCTCAAAAACAGGCGATAAATCATTATGGATATAAAATAATATTTTTATATATACACAACTTTATAACACATGCAGAAACAGATCAACAAAAATCATGTTTATGATGTTTTCATGTATTTATTGTTTTCATATGTTAGTTAACTATAAGTTTTTTTTATTATTAATTTATTATTATTTATTCAAAATAACCCAAATGCAGTTTGATTGAGAGTAATTGATTTTTGAAAATTAAAATGTAAAATTATTATTCCATTAAAAACTAAATTATCAGTTTTTTTTGGCAAATAAGCTCTTCATTTAGATATAATAAAAACCTAACCCTATAAAAAAAAAAAAAAACAATCATCCTAATCAATGCAGGTGTTAGATCAATATCTATATTAATGTATTAAAATAATATTTTTTAACATATATGGTACTAAATGCATGCTAAAAGACAGACAATCGGTTTTATACAGGGGCCCCCTGCTCAGTCTCTTTATTCAAAAGGGTCCTTGGCCTGATTTAGAGGTTTCTTTCATTGTCTCAAAAGCATCGTAAAGGCATTGAACGTCTTAAGAGTGTTGTGAAGACATTCATAATGAACAGGGTTAAATGCATTCAGAAGATTTGCAGGCTTAGATGTAGATTTCAGACCCCAAAACCACAAACTTTCCCTTTTCACCAAAGCAGCATTGTCTGCGTAAATGGGGTATTTATTGTGGTCTGTGCTCAAACTCGAAACACATCTCAAAGTCCACACGCACCTGCAGGTTCGCTCGGGCAGTTACCCGTCCCCACACCCTGATAGGCATGCTGCATCATTGTGATAGGTCAGTAAAGATAAACACGGGCCAGTCCCAGCTCAGTAGGGGCGACGTGTTTGAAAAAAGGTGCAGAGGAGCGGCCCAAAAGAGACAAAGGGCACCTGGGAATGTTTTCGTCTGCCAGAGGCCATCTTAAACTCAGAGAAGCTTGTGTTACATTATGTAATTGGGCCCGTGCGGCCACCAAATGGTGCGTGGCTGGGGTGGGTGTATAAGGTTTTGATAGAGGAGAAGCGATGCAGGTCCCAGGGCGATCACCTGTGATTCAGAGAATGGCGAATTTTTGCAGCACTCCCGGAGTTGTAAATGATGTTTCGGAACCCTCCCTCATGCTTCGATATCTTTCTCTGAAATGGCGATAATTGGAGATGGGGTGAGAGCTACATATGGTCCCTTCGATCCGACGTCCCCCAGCCCAGGCTGAAAGCTCATTAAAAAGGTTGCTTGTTAATGAGCTAGAGGGATCACGGAGCGTCCCGCTCATTAGAGGGGCCAGAGATACTGGCGTGAAGGTTTTGTCCCATCACAAAAGAAGAGAGCTGTTAAGATGACTCCGCTCCCCCTTTGGGTTTCCCAACATCCCGTTTCCGGCTTTGTCTTCATTATCTCTCCAGAGGTATAATCATACTTTTTTTAGACACGTAATCTACCTGACAATCTCATTTACTGCATCTAACCCTATTCTTTGAAGGACAACCTAAATGACCCAGCAGTTTAGTCAGATATGACTGTACTGGTAACGGACTATGACTCAACAGTAGCCGTTAGAAGAGAGCTGCTCATCTGTGCAAATACTGGTGAATTCGTGATGCGATCCGAGACATGTAGTGGCAGGTTCGACTTCACCGTTTCGTGCAGTCACACTTTCTGCTTCTCACATACTCACACACACACACCCTCTGACTGTGCCTCTGTCTTTTTAATTAATCATACAAACAGGCATGGAAATACAAAATACACAGTAAAGTTGTGGGCTACGCAGGGAATTCTGGGAGAAATCGCATAAGACATGACATTTCGATCAACAGAAATTATTATAACAATATTATAGCAGAGGACAAAAAGAGCTTTGTTTTCGCTGCTCCCTGAAGAAACGGACATGACTGGATGTCCAACTATTTTCACATTTGTTAATACAAAAAAAAAAAAATAAAAATTACATTTGATTATTTATTCTACCATATACATTACCACATGAACATAAACCGTAACATAACAGTTCCCTGACATTGATAATCGTATAAAACTGTAACAAAGCAAACATTCCCTGTATAGATTTATCATATATCTCTCACACATAAACAAGTGCTTTCTCAATGGGTCCGCATTTTAGAAGGGTCAGTGCTGTCGTTTCCTACCCGGACTTTCATCAGAAATGAGGCTTTTCATTTGTACGAACACAAAAAAAATAACCTGGAGAAACCACTGACCAAAAAAAAAGGAACAAAACTTTTCATAGCATTTCTTTGTGCTTGGCAGTAAAACAATATAGTCTGCAAACAGACTAAACAGGCTCACAAAATACAAGGAATATTAATTTGTTGTGCGGTATAGAGGCTATATAAACAAATATGTGATACATTTTTGTGGAATGTGTTACAAAATGTCAGCACAAACTGAAATATATATATATATTTATATACACACAATTACACACACAAACATTCTAACCGACCAACAAAATGGCAAACAAATGCTCTTTAACAGGAATAAGTGACAGTGAACATGTATTGCCACAGACCCAATCAGTCCCATTTATTATACAGCATTGAAAAATGAAAACAACCCTGTCAGATAGTTAGGAAAACACAAGCTCAAATCTGTCTACTGTTATACCGTCTATCAACTGTACCAGGGGTACACAGTCTTGCTCCTGCAGAGTGTAGCTCGACCTATTCTAACACACCTGAAGACTTTGATTAGTTGTTTCAGGTGTGTTTGATTGACTGGAGCTGGAGCTAAACTCTGCAGGACTGTACACCACTGATGTAGACCACTCCCATTTTCCATTTTTATGAACATGAACCTTTAAGGCTCTGCGGTAGACTGCCACAACAGTGTAATCCCACTTCATAACTGCATTGTAGAATACAAAATCACATTGGTAGGTCACCTGATCAGGCTGCTCAGTCTCTACACGGCTGTCTTTTGGGCTCCAAAAAAGGTGACTTGCAACTATCTCCATATACGTCTCGGACTGTGCTTTACTTGTTGCAGGTCTGGGGATTCTAAGTGCCTTGATGATGACGAAGAGTTCGGGATTTAACAGCAGGCACTTGTACTGATATGAGAATCTATCAAGCCTTGGACAGCATCAGTGCCGCGTCCGAAAGCGTCTCTAAGTACTGTGGTGAAATTAAGAAAGGTCTTCTCGGTTTTTGATAAGATACACATACAGGGATGTGGGCAGAAGATCATCAAGCTTGGTGGTTTCACGATCAGTCATATGCTATGTTTATACTGTGGCTTGACCTATAGCCACAGCGCTGCCCATTTCCTCAGAGGTAGGTTGCTCATCAGCGCTCACCCTCATCTCAGCGTCCTCCTCTTTGAGCTCCCCTGATAGGTCCGCATTGGATTCTGTGAGCACTGTGATGGGTGCTCCTGATTGATCGCTGACAGAGTCGTCCTCCAATTTGATGCCGAGACCGTTGTAATCAGGAAGCGGGCCGTGGCTGTAGGCGCCAGCGCTGGCGTGAGTGAGTCCATGGACCTTCTTGAGGTGTTTCTCCAGCGTGGCATAGACGGTGAACGGAACGGAGCAGAGCTGGCACTGAAAAGCAGCACGTGTCCCGCGGGCGCCGTGAGTTTTCATGTGTCGTGTGAGTTTGCTGCTTTGCGCGCAGGCATAGCTGCAGAGGCCGCAGCGGTACGGTCTTTCGCCCGTGTGGCTGCGCCGGTGGACCGTCAGGTTGCTGCTGTTGCGGAAACATTTGCCGCAATACTCACAAGCCTCTTCTTTCTTCTTCTTCCCCGCTCCGCTGGTGACCTGCCTCCTTTCGTTCTCCTGCTGCCAGTCCTGGAGCATCTCCACGGCCTCCACCTCCCGCTCCCATTCGCCTTGAGGGTGATCTTCCCGTTCTGGACGCTTTGGTGTGCAGTTGCCGCTGGCGATTCCGCTCTCGCCGCTTCCACCTGTATCTCCGCTCTCCAGAGAGCCCTCCGAGGGGCTGCCATAGGGAGATGGCTGCTGTGGTTCACCTTGACCCTCCTCATCGCCTTCTCTCTGAGCTTGGTAGTAGCGCAGCAGATTGCGATTGGATTGCGAAGATGTTAAGATCAGGCTGGTACCTCCCGGAGGCTTACCAGTCTCCATACTTGCTCCGTGACCAATGGAAATATCATTATCTCCCGTTCCAGCAAGTTTTCTGTCTTCATCTGCACTGGCAGAGTTGGGATCGGTTTCCTGTACAGCGGCAGGGCGGCGATGGCTCCTCATGTGTCGTGCCAGTTCGCCGCTCTGGGAGAAGGTGAGCTGGCACACGCCGCAGTGGTAGGGCCTGTCGCAGGCGTGAGTGCGGCGGTGGGCAGACAAGCTGCGCAGAGACTGAAAACCCTGGCCGCACAGCTCGCAGGAGAAGGCTGCGTGAAGTGGCGGAGTTGAGTGGGGAAAAGGTGAAGCGGCGGGTGGAGACGGAGACGGGGAAGGGACTACTCCCCCGCTGTTGCAGCTAACCTCTGCCAAGCGCTGCAAACACATGGAGAAGTTCAAGCCCTGCAGGTCACGCGGTGTGATGCTGGAGCTGTGGGGAGGCTTTTGAAGGGGGGCAGATCGTCGAGAGGATGGCTGAAACGCAGAGGCCAGTGTGGCGCCCAGGTGACGTGGATCCATGGTGGCTGCCAGTTTTGATGTCTGTACAATGCTGTTGTCATCCTCTACTTGGTAGATGTTGAGGGAATGTGCATTCTGAGCATGCTGGAGGAGAGTCCATGCGCTGGAGAACACACACTGACATACCTGGCAGGTGAAAATGGAAGGCTCTTCTGTTAAAGAAAAACAGAAAAAGAAAAAGAAAATGAATTTATTAGTCAAAAAAAAAAAAAAAACAAAGAAAGAAAAAGGAGTTACATTTGCTTCTGAAAGATAATAATAACACATGGCATTTAAATGGTAGTACATTTAGGAGATTCAGTGTGGGTCAAGTGAAAACAAACAAAGCCTTTCTCATGCTATATAAATTTGTATATTTCTAACAAAACAAGGTAAGTGGACCGGAAAGATGTCTATCATCATGACGACATGAAAACGAAACATCAGAAAGAAAAGGCTGCAGGCAAACTTGATCATTTACAGAAAACAGATCAAAACAGGTAAAACCACAAATACATGTGAAAACAGGATAGGTACAGTCCACAGCTGTATTTAGAAAAACAAATGCTAATGTGCTTCTTATGCCATATTGCATGACTAAAAACTATATTAAAATTAAACAATATGATGAATGCAACAATAAATGCTTTAAAATCGGTGCAATGTTGTCACATTGAGCTCAATACGCTGCATGCTGAGTTCATATCAACTTTGTTTAATTAACATAGCAGATTCAAATACATTTGTGTATAAAAATCAGTTTTCACAAGTCCAGAAAATAACCAAAAAAGCAAAATCATGTTGAATATTTCATGCTGTATATTTTGCCTTGTTCCAAAAATGTAGTTTTTTCCAGAACCATTATTTTTTTTACATCGCAACATTTTCTTGAAAAACTCATTTACTGCTGAAAAGTGGAATCATATTATATCATGTATTTTTTTTTTTATTGTAAAGTGGTTAAAAAATAAAAATAAAAAAGGGTATAAACTACCCAATGAAAATATTTTACATGTAGCTCTCATTCTCATTTAAGAATCAAATGCGAACCAGGCATGTTTTCTTGCTAATCACCTACATCTGCATCCCGCTAAAATGGTGAACCTGCTACAGTCTACATGAGACAAAAACACATCCTCCTGACCTAGTGCATCACCTTACGAAAACACGTTTTCCTCATTTGTCTAATTTTTTCAGGCAAATTTCTCAGGAAAGCTTCATGTCACAAACCCCTGCAGGTGTCAGAGCAATAATGAGCTGGTAATAGCGCCGTTGTTGAGTCAGGCCTGAGCAGAAAGCCTTGCCTGATTAAAGGTGTGCTCACAGGAGAGCCGGATGACTGTGGAGAGAAAGATTGAGACAGAAGCAAATGAGCACGGATGGGCTCCTTTAGCAGCTCTGGTGGTATTTTTAAACGTAGTTAGCTTTGTCTCTATTTCAGAGAGCTGCTTGCCAATTAAGCTGCAAATTGCTAATTAGCGGAACGGGGCAAACGAAGGTTTTATGCAAATGAGTCCTGACTCAGCCTCCTTGATAAATGGGGCCTGTCTGCAAAGAGGATCCCGACACTGAGAAGAAAATTCATTTCATTTTTTCCATTCTCTTACAAAGGGTTCAAAGCAGAGTGCTATAAGCCTCTTTTACATCTCCTCAAGTCAAAATCCTTCTGCATTTTATTGGGAGGGGGCAAAGAAGAAGATTAAAAAGAGCCTCTCCTATTCTCTTCTCTCGTACTCGGTGCCTGGAGAAGAACGGGAGTCAAAAAAGCAAGAGAGAAGTCGATCTCTGAGCCTCGGGGACGGAGGTTAAAACAGGGATGAAAAGGGGAAATTTAAAGAAAAGGGTTTAATTTAAGAACAAAAAGAAATAGCTGCACAGGTCATGAAAAACAACAGAAAAGATCGCCCCTGTGACTGCACCTTCGCCCCCTCCAAACAACACCCCTTCTGCTTCCAAATCTCTCCCTCGGGTGGAGAGTGCGAGGAGGGTGGAGGGGGGCTTTTGTCTCAGGGTCTTGGAGTGAAACACAATACCCAGCCTGTCTCTCTCTCTCTCCCGTTCTTTCATTCTTTCCCCTTCCTCTTTTTGTAAGGATTCCCATTTGGCCCAGGGTAGCAATTGCATATTAAGCAGAAGCAATAACCGCTAATTAAAAATGCAGATTGGCTGAGAGCGCTAACGAGCAGCAGGCAGAATCTTCTCTCTCTAGGGAACAGAGTGAGAGAGGGTGAATGAGAGAGAGAGAATAAAGGGACAGTTGAAATGAAGAGCTAAGAGAACGCAGAAGGAAATAAAAATAAGACTATTGATACATTGTCTACACTAATTCAATAATCCATTCCTCTGCACTGCGCCGTCTCCAAAATCTCTCTGTGTCACTCTTTTACACCCACAACATAAACACCAACACACACACACTCCTGTCTGATAGGTTGTGGGCTAACTGAATTTCATTGGAGGAGTCAAAATGAAAGTGCAAATACAACACACGCAAAACGTCCTCATCCACCCAAGTAGCAAAAAATTGATCCTTTTGGGGTCCAAGATTTGGGGTCATAGTGCCACCCATAGTACATAATGTTTTTTAATCAATACAAATACTTTTAAACCAATACAAGTTATTAAATGAACGGTTTATAAAATATATCAAGTTAAAATTAATATGCATGATTCAAACGAAGTGTGTGATGATATTCTAAATAGCAAAATCTAATATCAATAGATAAGCAATATGGTAGCATAATTTACATGTTGTAAAAATAGCTTTTTTTTCTCTTTGGTTATGATTATTAAAAATAGCTTTTTTAATGCAGTAACCCACATCATACATCATCCCTATTCTTACAAAGTAAATGCTAAATACTTCAAACAGAAAGGAACTCTTAAATTAGTGCATTTGCTTTTTGGGTGCAATTGGCTACTTATCATCGACAGAAAGATATTTTTCTTTTATGAAATTGATGCTTCTTGTAGTGAGGATGATTAAAACTGACAGTAAAGATGCTTAAATCGTTATATTATTACCATTTCAAATAAATGCCGTTTCAAGCACTTTAAACACTGCCTGATCTGTAATATTTCTTATTATTGTCAACCATAACGACAACAATTCATTTACTTACACTTATATATCACATACTCGTTTTCTCCAAGCAAAACTTTTACACTTCAAACGGTTCCTTATCAGACTTCATCATTCGTCTTATTGTTCTGTCACTGAAGCTGCTGAAAATCTTTGCGACAATAATAACCCAAAACAGTGAGGAAGTAACACATTAATATATTTTGCACCTCTCACCCTCACACCTTGATCAGCAACATACACCGTCACACACACACAAAAAAATTAGGCAAAAGGGACTTAACCCTCAGCGTCGCAAGAAACATGGACGGAAGGAAGCAGAGCACAAAAAGGAAGGAAGCGCAAACATGTGTACTTATATAAGCGAGTGACCCGAAAGCAAAAACACGTTTCGTTGATAATAATCAATTATTTGCTTGCCTCTATAAACAGTCTGTAATTATACATACTAAAAAATGTTTGCTTTGCTCACGCTGTAGGGTAAAAGAATCCTGCTCATATGAGGAAGCAGTTCAGGTCACGGTTCAATAGCATCATGCTGAGAAACAGCAACACCTGCACAAGCCGACGATTCCCTTTAGGGCCAACTACTGCACTGAAAAACACTGAAGTAGCTTCGACACACACTACTGTAACACACACACACACACACACACATACACCCACCAACATCCTGTTTAACAGTCAAAAGAGTTCAATGTTTTACTAAAATTCTTCTCTTACACTTTTAAAAATAAAGGTTCTTTATTGACATCGTGTTAAAGAGCAGTCAGCATCCATGAAAAACCTTTCTTTTATTAATTTTATTAATGTGTTCGAATATTAAAACCTGCATATTACTGTTTTTTTTATTCATTGTTTTTCCACACATACCTATCGTTTGGCTTCAGAAGACAATTCTTCCTTGTATCGTACTCACTTTGTGTGGTTTTCAAAGCATCAACTTTGCATGCTTGTATTATACAGTATAGATTCGAAGTTATGGATCATTTCTCTTCAAATTGTTTGTGTCCTTCTGAAGAAAGAAAATCACATACATCTGGGACAGCATGAGGTACACGATGAGAGAACTTCTCGTTACGATGAGCGTGTCCCGTTTGGAGCGGTTCACTTAAAAGGTTCTTTTGGGACCCCGAAATGAAGTCTTTGCAAATACTCTCTTGGGACCTTTATTTTTAAGACTGTGCACTGCTTCAATGGCAATAGATTCCTAACTAAAGGTCAACGGTGGAAAAAAAGTTACATTTTGAGACTTTATTTTGAATAGCGTAGTAAGAGGATGGGTGCGAAGCCATTCACAAAGGACTCTGGGAATAACACACCATGTCAGCACCTGCTAAGACTGACATTGCTGGAATAATGAGGGGTTTGGGGAAAGTGTGTGTGTACCGCTTCACAGAGAGCACTGGGAGTTGTGCAGTTTGGTGGCCTGACTGTGCTGTGTTTACCTGGCCACTTCACCTGAGAGACAGAGCTAAGGAGATGCTCAGGTGTGCTCAGGTGCCTTTCCGCCGTCCCCCAGGGTGCATGTATAAGTGTACGTTTGCTTGCGTGTATAGCAGAACTGCCTATCTCTTCCACACAATTAAGCCTGGCGTCTCTAACTCTCCAACTCACCAAGGCCTCAGCGCCACAGCAACGGCAACCTAATGAGCTGGACTGGGGACGAGGTCGTTAAATGAGGGGACAGTTTTACAAAAAAAGACACTAATTAGCACCTAGAACTCACCGGCTCGATTGGCCTCCACCCTCACACCTGCCTCTTCCTTCCATCTCCTGTCCGTCACACGCCGGAGCTCCACGTAACCCGCCTCCACCTGCGTTCCTTGGCCGAATCGCTGCGTCCGATTGGCCGGAGAAGGAGGAGTGTGGACCTGAGGCCGGGCTCTGGCTGTGCCACAGCCGCCCTGTTTGTGCTGGATGAAGGCGAGGATGTGGGCCAATGGAAAGGCTTGACCACACTGGCCACATGTCAACAGGTCACGGTCTCCATCATCCGGCTGAGGCACCTGCTCAGGTGACGGCGAGGAGTCGGCGGGGATGACTGTGGAATCTGGAGCGTCTGTGAGTGGAACAACAAGCTGTAAAAACACTTTTTTTTTTCAAAAAAGTCCCTTGAAACTCTTGAAATGACCCAACTGAGCGGCTTTGCAAAAGCCTTGCTTCTCTTCTAATGTGCTACTTTCAGTTCTCTGCAATCGTCGGCGTACTGCTAAACTGTCATCATCAGCACAGCTCTGTCTGGTCAGCAGATACTGACCACTTCCTGTGTCTCTGCCACCGAGGTCTGCTTGCACAGGAAGCAGCGAGATGCAGCTCCGACCCGCTTGAGCAATTCACCCAATAGAGCATGCGGCTGTATCAGGCACTTTGCACTGTAGTCGTCCTACCACGCTCACAAGTCTGCTGATCTAAACAAGGTGTCTTTCACACCACTCATAACCGCTGTAGCGAATGAGCAATGCAGTATGTAAATCTAAACAGGCCAAAGCTGAGCCAAACAGGATTTTGCAATCAAGAAAAAAAATAATAATAATAAAAAAAAACTTTAAATGGGTCTTTTTCAAAATATCTGCCCATAAACCGAAAGTCACTTTAATACTGGCGTTTTTACACTGCAAATGTTGCACAGAAGCTGCATTTAAGCTGAATAATGCTGCACAGAGGACAAGAATTATCATTTTTTTAAATGACCCTTTAAAATGAGTTCATAGAAACATTAAACTATAACTGCTACACTCTGTGTTTAAGGATGCAACGTTGCTGCCTTTCATTTAAACAGCAGCATCAGGGCCACCCGAGGCGGACCAAATCTGCAGATTTAAGGCATAGTTTAATTTCACACACAATTAATCAGTGCAGACACCGATCATACGCCGAGCACCTGTGCAAGTTAGAGACCTCGAGAGGAAGAGAGGAACTTGCCCTTTGGCCTGGGTGCTGCTGCTGTGGTCATGGACTCCAGAGCGCACACACACACACACACACACACACACCTTACAGCCTGGACTGGATCCACCTGCCCGGGCTAGGCTGTCCATGCCGATGCAGGTACAGACAATCCCGGGGAGGGGAGGATTTCACCGGTGGTTACTCAAAAATGTCACCTTTCCTGTTTCAACAGCTCTGGTTGTTTGTGCCGACACGCAAAAGGCGCGGCTGCTCTCTCTCTCTCACACACACACACACACACACACTAGTAACTGGAAGTACGACTCATCTGAGTGAATCGGTTCTTTCGAGCGATTCGTTTTAAGTGTTTAGCGATTGTCAAAGACCACGTGATAATCTTCCTGTGGGGATATGCAGCAGTCATTTGAAGAGGATCAAAAAAGTGAATCAAAAGTGTCCTAAGACAAACACATTTTGGTTTAACTTTAAAGGTTTCGATACACTTCAAATGCTGACTATTGTATATTACACGCTCGAAATTGTTCAGTATATTTCATGGTCCATTTATGCGGTTTTAACGTTACGGTTTTCTTTTAATGTTTGTTTATAATAAGCGTCTCAGTTCAATTGCAACCTCGATTTAGCTCAAAATTAAATATTTACCATTATTAAAATGTTTCGCATCCATGTTGATATAACGGTCACAGTTACAATCACGCCGTAAACATACTTTATTAAGTTTAACTGGTAATTTCCCCTACTATTTGGTTTTGCTGCGTTTTAGCCCCGTCCTGCGTTCAACCGATTCATTGAACAAATCCGACTCATTAAACCAGACTCAAGTCTTGTGGTCAGGTGAGGCACGCACAGCTGCCCACAGTTAAAAGATAAAACAAACAACAACAAAAAGATCCTGTCATGATCAAAACAATATTTCACTGCAGTGTGAACACGCATACGTCTTACGGTGACTATGTTCATCAATCAATTATTTATATCAATAAACAAAACCGTATTGAAGCGAAGCGCACTTGTCAGCGGGTAAAATAACGCGCTCACAGCCATCACAAAATGAGGATTTGTGTGAATAAAATGCAACCTAACGGAAGGAAAATTCAAAGCAGGCACTAAGGTATGAAAGTGACGACACAAAACATAAAGATATTGCGAAGATGCAATAAGGAAGTGCTATGTTATTGCTCCAACTCGGTCAACTCGGGAGTTAAGAAACGTACACATAAAATCCCTTAAAATATAAAACTGACACAGAATGGTTTCTAATACGACACTGAACGCTCGTCAGCGACACGTACAAATGAAAACATGAGGGTGGGATATTATTTCAAATCCAATGTCAAGTTCTGTACAGGCACCGGAGTGAGCCACAAACCACGTGAAGTTATTACATGGATAACGCGTCACTCAAACTCTCGTTCTCCCGTTTCATTCACGTTCGTTTTCTAAAAATAAGTGCGTTTTTTCGTTTCTAGTGGATAAAGTTGTGTTAAATCCAGCTTACCTTGCATTGCGCTCAGGTGCTGCGGTCTGCTGCCGAGTTTACGCCTGGACATAGTGAGAGAAGATCCGCTAAAACTACACCAGAGCTAAGGGGACACTAAGGTTATCAATCTCATAAACCGGCAGTGATGTGCGTCTGGACTGTCGTTCAGTGCTGTGCCCGTCAGTGTTCAAGTTCACACTGTCTGCTGGCCCTACAGGAGGAGGAGGAGGAGGAGGAGGAGGAGGAGGAGGAGGGCATGAGCAACGCCTCCAGCCCTTCAGCCCTCCCATCTTCATTATCCTCCTCCTCATCCTCATCTGCCCTCTGTCTTTTCATAATTGACCTCGTTAAACAACTCTGCTTAGGCAACAGCATCAGGGCCACTTCAAATGATCTAAACTAGTTCTATTCCTTATCTATTTGTCATATTGGATGAATTATGTAAAAAGTCGCTTTGATGGCGCGCAGCTGCTGCTCTGACACCAATAAAATGTACCGTTTAAGGATGTGGGTGAAGAGGAAGTGGCTTTATCGAGGTCGACTGAGACAGGTGTTTGTTTTGCTGTCCGGCTTATTTCGAAACTCAAAGTAACTGTCGCTTTACTTTCAGACACTTCCTTCTCTTTCGTGGATGGCGGAGGTAAATAGAAGCACGCGGGGACTGCTGATACTTGTCTGGGTGTCTATAAAGTGCTCAAAATCCCATTCAAACCAACAGCACTTTTTGTAGAATCACATGCATTTCTAATAGTGAAGTGCGCCATCTGCCGGATACAGATGTTGTTGTTCTCTACGTAAAAACACAGGCCAAAGTCATTTTCCCCCCATTCATGATTAGCTTTTTATTTCAAGGTCAAAATCTGTGATCCTAATACAAGAAAGAATCACCAGACATTTACACTGTCAGACGAAAAAGGGCATTTGAATCAGCATTTTCTTTCAAATCATGAATATATACAATCATGAGGTAAAATGGGTAGATCTGTCTGTTTACCCCCAAGCAAGTCTTTTAAATCACCCTCACTCGTTTAGTTTTTCTTCCACACAACACAAAAGCAGACTTTAGGCAGAATGATTTGTTTCCTGAAAGTACGTTTGGATCAGCACAAGGGTGAGTAAATGGCAGAATTGGCCATTTTTAGGTGAACTCTCTCTGGGGGTTTGAGACACAAGGAAGAGCGTAAGGTTCATCGCAGTCTTATTTCACAAAATTCAACAGATCGACTCCAAATAATCAGCAAATCTCATTAGAATCCTAGCAGCTCAAAGCATTCCTGGCAGCCCTGCTGTATAAAATGTGTTTTCAGAATGTGCCTTTTTTCACATTTTTTTGTTTCCACTGCATCCTTTAGTTTAGAAGATGTAAAAGAGAAGCTGAAGTGAGTGAAATTCATTTTATTTATATTTTTCTCTTGCAATCATGGTCACCACTCTGTTTTTATCATCTTGTGGCCTCGACTGTTTAATCAGCCGATTCTTCAGTACCGGTAATGAGGACTCCGTGATCTTGAGCGTGATCTCCTGTTGAGGAAGACAGTAGAAATGTGATTTGAAATGAGCCGTAACGACAGTAGATTTAGAAGAAATGGACAAATGGGGCTGGTCCAGACTGGTTTCAGCATACCTTCTGGATGAGCTGTAGTCCCGACCTGTGAGGTGTTCAAGATTTATGATTAGAATCTTCTTCATGAGTAGGTTTTTGCAAATTTCTTAAACAATTCAATCAACAGATTCAGTTTCTCTATACAAAGAGGGGATTCTTTCGTGGGAGGCACTTGCAGCACAAATAAACTCACCGTATTTGGCATTGGGGGAGGGGGAGGGCGAGTGACTCTGACGTCCATACTGTCTCTCCCATTCATCTCTCTCTTTTTCCCGCCGTTCTCGCTCCCTACAAGACCAAACAATGACCAAACTGTATCCTCTATACAAACCAAGAGGACAGTTAGCACAACATGAACATGCTGCACATGTATATACATGCTCAGACTCACTTCATGCGTATTTTCCGTGCCATTGCGCGGAGAACTCCTTCTCGTTCCTGTGATGGGAAGGGAAAAACAGAAGCATTAAAAGCAAAGAACTACCTTGAATCACCCCTCCTTCCCACATACCAACTGTACACCCACACTTTTACCTGTCGCTTGTGCTCTTGTTGCTGGATCTTGGCTTGTGCTGCCTTCTTATCCGCCTTGGCTGATGGAGGTGAAAGCAGAAGGTGAGGCAGGATCAACGGGCTTTTATTTTACAATATATGCAGCTCAAGAAAATGGTATATACTGTTCAAAACTTTGAGGTCAGTAAAAAAAATAAAAAATAAGAAATAAAGATAAAGATAAAGAAATTCCAAATTTATGGCCAAAAGTGAACCTCAAGACTATTTACTAAAGCTGTTAATTCTAGGTTGTAGAACAACTGTATGAAATTCAATATTATTTCACAACATTACTGTTTTAGTGCATTTTTTCTGTTAAATGAAGGCACAGCCTTATTGAACATAAGGGATTTCTTTTAAAATAGTTTTAAATTGTAATTTATTCCTGTAATTATTTTCCTTCCAAAAAAAAAAAAGAAAAAAAAAAAAGAATTGTTTGGAATGTGTGATTGTTTGATGAATAACAAGCTATAAAGAACAGCATTTGTTTAAAATATAAATATTTTCTGACAATGAAAATCTATGCTATCACCTTTTAGTAATTTAACACAACCTTAGAGAATAATAAGTATTAATTTCTTAAAAAAAAAAATGAATAAAAATTTACTGACCCCAAACTTTTGAACAGGTATTCTACATACATTCTGTTCTTTTTAACCTTTTATTGATCGAAGGATCCTGAAAAAATGTATCACAGGTTCCAAAAATATTAAGCAGCATATGAGTTTTCAACACTGATAATAAATCAGTATATTACAATGATTTCTGATGAATCATGCGACACTAGGGTAATGATGCTGAAAATGTAGCTTTGTATCACACAAATAAATTGATTTTAATTTTAAATTGAAGTAATATTTCATTATATTAATTTTTTCTGTATTTTTGATCAAATAAATGAGCCTTGGTGAGTCACTTTATATGGTGACTACTGCAAATAAACAACAAAAAGGAAAAAATACTTATTTTTATTATGAGACATGCTAAAGATTCACCAGTGATATAAAATCATGTGTGTTATTAAATAATATAAAAATATATATAGAAATTATAAATTATATAGAAATATAAAAATATATAACGTTTCCTGCATCAGCAACTTACATTGCTTGTTTAAAGCCTTCTGCATACGGACTTTGAGCTTCTCTTGCGGTGTCATCTTGGGCTGCAATGGACACAAAGACTTCAGAAGTAGTACGATGGAAAAGTTTATGCAAAGAACAGCGGCCGACAACAAGGAATATATTTTACCAGCTTGTGTCATGTCATGCAGAAGGACGAGTGTGTTTTAAACTACATACAGATCATTTATTTGCTGCATGTTGAACAGCGGACGGTCCCGTTTTAAAGAAATACCTGTAATGTTTATGTTATAGATGTATTTGTAGGGATATGGCAAAGTGTAAACAGACAAATGAAGACAGCCAGCTCTTTCTCACCGGGTCAGCTCGATGGAACAGTTACAAAATGGCAGCAACTGTTACACATTTCAGAAGGTGCTGCCTTGAAGCTGTTCAACCTTTACACACAAGGACGATCTGTATTGACTTATGCAGGTGTGTTTGTGTGTGCGAGTGAGTGAAGTTGTTCTGCCTGTCTTGACAAGCCCAGTGCAGAAGCAACACCTGAGCTGTTTAACTACCGAGCAAACCTGCTAAGAACCTTTGTAGATTTCCTTTCATCAGCTCACGTTCATTCACAGGTGTCTCTCAACAACCCATCATTCAGATAATACTTAAGTAAGATAAATGAGAAGTACATGTACATTTTCCCAAATAGGAGACAAATCTATAGCACTTCCAAAGAGCACACAGAAATATCTGGGACCTTTAGAGATCGAGTTGGTCACTTCCTGCCCCTTTCTTCCCACCCCCCCCCAATGGTGAGTTGGGTAAGCTCTTCAAAAGACCAATGCATTCAGAAAATATATGGCAGCTGATCACCAAGTGGAAAGCCAATCAAAAACACATTTCAAATGAGAGCAAGGGCTCTTTGAAGAGCCAAGAGATGGGCAGGAGCCCCAGCCTGATTGTTAACTGCATCAGCCTGTCAGGGGTGAGGGAGGCGGAGTCTTTAGCAACAAATTCGAGATATATCAAATTCTTACTGACTTTGGCAGCTCCAGTCTCTTTACCACCCGGAGTTTCAGGTCTGGGGGAAAAAACAAATGACACCGAATATTTGGTCAGTAGTTACTTTTGAGGGAGTAATACAAAGTAATATAGGACAGTTTTGTAAATCATAATAAGCATAATAAAAAATCAGTACTACTACTATTTTACTGAAGTGAAATTGCAATACTACTACTCCTTAACCTTATGACCTCTACTGTAACATATTTGATCCACAAATTTTTAAGGCTATGTTCGAAACTGCAGGCAAATATGACCCAATTTTTGTTTTGCAATGCGACCACAGTCATCAGAATTAATGATACTTTTATGTTACTCTAGATCAGGGGTCAGGCACCTATGGCACGCGAACAATAGGAAAAACGGCATACTGTTGTACATTTTAAGGTAATAACTTATAGTATCACAGCCTGTTAGGAGCTATAAATAGTGTTAAAGTGTGAGAATTAACAGCCTCAGAGGTCTCGTTAATGTCAAAATGACGCCCACTTTGATTTGATTGGCTGTCTCAGTCATTTTGAGGTTAACAGTTCACAGAACCATAGTGTGAAGGATCAGTGTACTGTTGAAAGAGAGCGAGGTTAGATGAAGCTGCAAAACATTTCATATTTGTCAACTATGATGAACTTATGATAGAAAGGACCATGGGCCATGTAGCACTGAAGTGATTCATACTGATTAATAAAAGTCTTGTGGCAGCACTGACAAGAAGTTTGAGCTTCTGAATGATATTTTTTGCGTAGCGCAATCTCCGATCTCTGTGTGCATATGCTTGCATCAATTGAAGCAGCACATTAATATAGAACAGTAATTATACTGAGGGCCACTGGCCTTGTTATACACAAACAGAGCCTTGGCCAAATGGTTAGAGAGTCTGCCTTGTAACCCAAAAGGTTGTGGGTTTGAGTCTCAATGCCACGAGTTAGGTAAGACATTTGAATAGAAATATTACCAAACATTAGAATTAGACACTTTGACAATATGCAAAAGGCAACTGTAAAGAGAAAAGAGCGATCCACCTGCATAACTCATGCTCATGTAGAATAAAATCACTAAGTGCCATTCATACAGAATGCGCTTTTGTGTCATAAATGGGTAATGGGCAGTTGATGGGCAGTTTTTTTTGCTTGAGCAGTGCGTTTTAAAAAATGCAGTTTCATCTACTATGGTCCGCAAGGGTCCGTGTGAAGAACAAATCGGCATCAAAGATTGCGCACGTAGGTCAGTAGCACTACATGCAAAGGCTGTGTAAAGATGCCCATTGCAACTAGAACCTGTAATCTATTGATAAGACAATATAAAGACAATCCAGATGTGAAATCACTCCAGGCAACTGTTTGTTCACATGTTCGTTTACTTTTCAAGTAGAGCTAATTTGCATGTATTGAACACGCTAGTGGAGCAGACCACCCACGACGTACGCTTTCGGTAGCGTAAAAACAAGTAGTATGTGTCTGCGCTGTCCAGGTTTCATTGGCCATTAGGCACGCAGTGTGAAAACGTAGCCTAAATTATCAACATGATCAAAACTTTGTGGAAAAACCTGTTGAACCAAATCTACTACATGCCTTATGTCATCTGATAGTTTATTCTGTTTTAGCAAGTACAAGGTATTTTAACACTTTTACAAGCATCTCCATTTAGGTCATGGTTTTGTGAGTTTTATGAAGTAAATACATATACATATACAGTGATAATGGCACCCTTGGTAAATCTGAGCAAAGTTGACTGTGAAAAGATCCTTTTGATCTTTCATTCAAAAGAATTCACAACATTCTAACCTATCATTGAAGAAAAAAAAAAAGAAAATGGGAAGAAAAACTCATGATGAAATAAATGTTTTCCTCCAAAACATGCTGGCCACAATAATTGGCACCCTAGTTATTGTTTATATATTTTAGATATTTTGTGCCCAGTGTCTTAATTCTTGTTAGTGTTTATTTTGACGTTTGTGTTTGGATGATTGTCCCAATAGATGACCTAACCATTATAATCCATTATAAGATTTCTAACAGAGTCAGTCAGTTTTAGTTTTGGTATCTGTTGGTATTTGATAGAATCCATGATGACACATGTCTAAAGAAGACGTCCAGGACATCCAGCAGAAATATAGGCCCACAACATAAAAAAAACACAGCAGTACATTTCATTGTAATCATGAAGAACTTTTTATCCCTGTGTTCATCAAACCCATCTTTTTTTTGCTACTAACCCATCCAAAGTGTTTGCTGCTAAAAAGCTAATTTCTTAGTTTCAATAGGTTTTCTGACCCTGAGACCCTGAAACTATTTTCTGCAAATTCTCCAGCTGTGATGCTTGAAGAGTCTTTAGCAACTCAAACTCTACTCCTCGTCGTGTATTAGGATGATATAACCACACATCCTCTTCCAGGCAGTTCCTAACATTGTATGTTGATTGAAAATTCTTAAATATTTCCCTGATTGTAGAAATGGACATTTTCACTGCTGTAGCTCTTTTATTAAAGCCACTTCACTAATTTGTGAAGCTCAATTATGTGTTGCTGCACATCATAATATATTACTTTTTTTTCTGATGATTAAGGGAAATTGGGCTTCATTTTCCCTCCTATATATATTTTTGGTGAAACAAGAAACCATGGCTGCATAATTTCATGTCCACAATCACCCTGGAGTGCTTATTGTAAATATGAATGGGAATATACTTCAGAGATATTTAAAATTCTTGAGGTGGCAATAATTGTGGTCAACCAGTATTGGAGAAAAACATTTATTTCTCCCCATTTTCAACTGATAGGTTAGAATTGTGTGATTTTTTCCAATGAAAGATCAGTAGCATAAACAATACAGATTTATGTTCACAGCCACCTTTGCTCAGATTTACCAAGGGTGCAAATATTAGTGGAGGGCAGTGTAAATGAAAATTGTTTTTGCCAGTGGCAATTGCACTAGGCCACATCCCACACATCGTTTAGTATATAGCTTATTATATAGTTTTGTTGCAACTTACTTTCTCAGTTTGTCTGCTGAAGCAGATGCAGGTGGAGCAGAATGGGAAGCGGGGGAAAGGCTGCGGCTCGCAGCAGGTGAACGGGAGGGGCTTTGACTGATGCTCCCGCCCCTCCTATACGCTGAGCTGCGACTTCGGCGCCGGTAACGATCACCCGAATGAGAACGCGAGTGAGACCTGAGGGAGAAAGTGATTCGTCCGATCAATTTCACTATAAACACACACACACAAAAAAATTCTTTTATCTTTTTAAAATCAAAGAATCTACAAGGGTTTGAGTATCTTCAGCGAGATCTCTTGCCTGGTTCGTCTGCGGCCTGTGTATCGCCGCCCCCTGTCCTCTCTGTCCCCTCTGTCTCTTTCACGGTATCTGTCTCTACCCCGATCTGTGGAACGGGACCTAGTCCTGTCATATCGTCTCCTTGAACCAGCTCCTCCACTGCGTTGTTGTGAACGGGAGTCAGACCGCCGGCGAGAGCGAGAACGAGACCTGGAGTAACGGCTGTCCCGGTCTCTGCCCCCACGAGAACGACGACTCCGGCGGGAACGTGAGGATGAGCGTGAGGACCGATGTGAAGAGGAGCGTGAAGAAAAGGATGAGTGGCTGGAGGAAGATTGTCTTCGGCTAAAAGAAAAATACAATGTGCCATGTTATTAGAAGCAATTTATATAAAAAAAACAAAAACAAATCATAAAACAAGCCCAAAAGCTTCCAGTTAATTATCCCATACCGTTTTCAACCCTGTATATGCCACAAAAAAAATTCAACAGGCTAAATAAGCAACTCAGACAATGGTTTGGTTGATCTCTCAATTATTTCAAAATATCACCAATCATTTCATCCCAACTTGCGGAAGTTCTCTTAGCACACTGGGTACATGCTATCATTGCTGAACACGCTTATGAATAAATGAAGAAAAAGGCCACTAAGGAGCCACAAAGTAGAAAGGGGAAGTTACCGACCGGGAGCCCCTGCTATGACCTGCGGTGTTGGAGGATGTGTGGCTTGACACCGCTGCAGGTGGGGCTTGTGCGGCTGAGGCTCCCTCTTCATCACTGCCACCAAAGCTGGTGATGAAAGTAATCTTATCATTGCCTGGTGTTCGAGAACGAGAACGTGACTCCGAACTTGAGTCGGACTCTGGCCTAAAACATAAAAAAAAGAGAAAAACATTACTTAGAAAACATATTAGAAACATTACTATTAACATATGATGTATAATCATTTCTGTCACATGATCCTTCAGAAATCATTTTAATATTCAGATTTTGTGCTCCATAGACATTTTTTAGTATCAATGGTGAAAACAGCTGCTGCTTCATATCTTAAATGGAAATAATTTTTAGGAAGAACATTTATTAAAAAACTGCATTTCTTTAAATGTCATTTACTTTAGATAAATTCATGATAAAATAAAATACAATAAATCAATATTGGGGCAACCTTAATTTCAATGACTTTGGCGCTTGATATTACATTATGTATACATCACTCAAAATTCATGTGGAAAGTATCAATCCATGAACACTTACCGTTTGTAGGGGTCATATGTTGGACTGTCTCTTCTGGCATAGCTGTTGAATCAATTTTCAATCAAAATAATGATATATCATCATAAACATGTATAACTGAACAAAAAAGATACAAGTAATACTATAAGACACTACTAAGTTGCATATTTACTATTGAGAAGAAAAAACATCATAGCTTTCTTTAAAAATTTGTAGCTGATATTGTACGGGCTTGTTACCTGGGTGGGCTGATCTGCCTGCCTTTCATATACTTCTCTCTAAACTCTCTTCGCTGTCTGCGGGACCGCCGGCCCTGATGGAAACAGAACAACATTATCATCACAAATAATAATAATTAAGCGCAAACATCTTAAAAGGGAGGGAGGACGTTAATAAGATTCTGCCCATACAGAGTACATGGCCTTCTCTGCCTCCAGTGCTTTTGCATGTTTAATGGCCTCCACTTCCTCCTTGTCCTTCCTCAACATCCTGCCACAAAGACAGACTGGATTTCAACCACCACATTTGTAGAAACAATACAAAATTATTACAGTGCATTCATTTAGATCCACGCAAGAGGTGAATTTTAGTTCAAACTTTGTGAACGAACCATACAAAATCTCCATCTGCCATGCCGTAAGTGGTGGCCATCTTGTTAATCTCCGTCACCTGCTCTGTACTCAGTTCATCTACATCCACCTCAACATCTACAAATTGAGAAAGCATTCACAAACACATTGCAATAATCAAGTAAATCCCATTTCTAAAGTGTTTTTAATGAATCCTAACAGGAAATGTTCGGAGAAGAAACGCACCAATGTCGGGGATGACTTCGTCTTCCTCAGACTCGCTGTTTTCTGAGTCATCCTCATTTCCCTTCTCCATCTGTTCATCTGGTTCAGTCACTGTGCTATCTTCATACGTATATCCAATCTGAGCTTTCTTCTCAGCGAGTCTAAAAGTGAAAAAAAGAATTATGATGCGATCTTTCTAACAGAATATACTTAGTTTTAAATACTGATGCACTCCTTCATACTTTTTCTTTTCATCCTCATTTGGTTTTTGTAGGCCACCGTAGAGTTCATCCACATAGATCTGGTACAAACACTGCTCCTCAGAGACTAAAACATTAGAAGAATGTGTTTTTGTGGAAATTCATCATGTGTCACAATTGAAATGTAAACAAAAAAGCAGACTAAAACCAAAATAAACTTACTGTTAGCAAAGTCATTCTGCACCAGACCTCTATAGCGTTCATAATTACACTTCCTCTCTTCTGATTCCTGCTCTGGGGTGCTGTGGCAGAAACAATGAACTTAATCAAGAATGACACAAAGCAGAAACCCCTTTAGCATCATCTTATCAAAAGTTCTTTAACTCCTGGTGTGTCTTTCATTCTGTTATTTTGAACTGCACGCTTTTGTTTTGAATTGCCTTTTTATTTCATCAGAATGGCACAAAAGTTGGTGACTTCACTCTGGGCACAAGATAATAATTCATTCTCACAAATACCCACCACAGTATATGAATGGAATACATATATAAAAAAACCAATAATTCAGAGCAAATTTTGTAAATCAAGTGATCATGTCTAAACATATATTAAAATGACAAACCTACTAAAAGTATTTACGTCCACAAACATACACACACACACACATATATATATATATATATATATATACAAATAAATGATGCTTAATTTAGAAACTAATATTGTCTAGCAGAATGTTCTACGAAAAAATAAAATATTAGATACAAAATATTGCACATTTAGTTTTTTAAAAAAGTTTATCGTCACCTAAGTGAGGAATGCTCAAGGGTTGAATAGAACACCAGAAAGGAAATTAAACCACACTATACCACTGTTTTACAAAGTCAGTACCCTACTACCTGTTTCTTTGCATATTCACTGTAATCTATTATTTTATTTTGCTACACGACGGATGCATTAAGATCAAACTACTCACGGAGTGTTGATGAGAGGTGGTGTATAGGTGGGGATGTAGTCCAGATGTGCTCGGACATCAAACCTATCAATCATGTTGCTGGTATCTCCTTGCCAAGGCATCCTATGAGAACAAAGGAAGAAATTAGGACAGTTTTCCAAATAAAAACCTTTGGGTTGGGCTGTTATATTGCATGATTTACTGAAATAAAATTGAGATAATGGCCTTGTGCATTTCCCAGATTGCAAAGGCTGTGGTTTTATTAAGTAAACATACATGCTGTTTTTCAGAGAGCAGCTTTTACTTTCCTTCCAATATATAAATCAGACGATGGTACTATGATTTTTATTTTACAGTGAAATATTTCAATCAAAAGATTATTTACTCATTTTTATAGTTTAATTTAGTAGCCTACATGTTGAGGGGACTCTCAGCCGCCAGAGCTACAGCTGAATCCAGGTGGATTTTGTATGCCCGGCCATGAACCTGCAGGAACTGGGCTGGATCCTTTTTCTACACAGAATGAGAGAAGTGTGATTGTTCATGTAAAACTTCTGTCCAGAACCAAGATTAAGCTGTGCTCAAAAAACAAAGAATGAAAGTACAGTCAAGGTCACAGACTCTCGTTTGTCTACTCACGATTTTCTCATAGTACTCTCTGCGTCTCTCCCCACGCCGCTTGTAGTCCACCATCATCCCACGCAGCTTGCGCTCATGTTTGCGGGCCTCCTGCCACATGACGGCTCCGCTTGCGGTTGGGGCGCGTCGGGGCAGGGCTGCTGCAATGGGAGACACAGGGTACAAATCAACCCACTACCTGCCACATATAGTGCCCTTCTGAATATAAATTCATCTTTACACCTATAGAAAAGTATGTTTCATCATTGGAAAATGCATGTCATATACACTATGCTAATCATTTACACTGTATAAATTCCTCACTGCATTTAATGAACTGCAATAATTACACAGTGAAGAACATAAGTATTTGAAAACCCTGTGATTTTGCAAGTTCTCCAACTTAGAAATCATGGAGGGGTCTGAAATTCACATTGTAGGTGCATTCCCACCGTGACAGAAACAAATTCAGAAAATCACATTGTATGATTTTTAAAGAATTTATTTGTATTGCAATGCAGCACATTAAGCATTTGAACACCTGGCAATCAGCAAGAATTCTGGCCCTCAAGGACCTGTTAGTCTGCCTTTAAAAAGTCCACCTCTATTCCACTTTTTCATCTAAATTATTAACACCTGTCTGAGCTCTTTAAAGACACCAGCCCACCCCACAGTCAGACTCCTACTACTACCATGAGCAAGACCAAAGAGCTGTCAAAAGACACCAGAGACAAAATTGTGGGCCTTCACAAAGCTGGAATGGGCTACGGGGCAATTGTCAAGCAGCTTGGTGAAAATAGATCAACTGATGGAGCAATTGTTAGAAAATGGAAGAGGCTAAAGACGAAAGTCAGTTTCCCCTCAGACTGGGGTTCCATGCAAGATCTCACCTCAATGGGGTATCACTGATGATAAGAAAGCTGAGGAATCAGCCCAGAACTACACGAGAGGAGCTGGCCAAAGCCATGAAGAGAGCTGGGACCACAGTTTCAAAGGTCACTGTCAGCAGAACACTACGCCGTCATGGTTTTAAACCATGCATTCCCTTGCTTAAGTCAGTCCATGTCCAGGCCCGTCTGAAGATTGCCAATGACCATCTGGATGATCCAGAGGAGGCATGGGAGAAAGTCATGTGGCCAGATGAGACAAATAGATCTTTTTGGTCTAAACTTTACTCGCCGTGTTTGGAGGATAGAGGAGGAGTTGCATCCCAAGAACACCATCCCTACTGCGTAGTATGGGGCTGGAAACATCATGCTTTGGGGGTGCTTTTGTGTGAAGGGGACAGGACGACTCCACCGTATTAAGGAGAGGATGAATGGGACCATGTATTTTGAGCAACAGCCTCCTTCCCTCAGTCAGAGCATTAAAGACGGGTCATGGCTGGGTCTTCCAACATGACAATGACCCAAAAAGCACACAGCCAGGAAAACCAAGGAGTGGCTCAGTAAGAAGCATATCAAGGTTCTGGAGTGGCCTAGTCAATCTCCAGACCTAAATCCAATTAAAAATATTTGGAGGGAGCTGAAACTCCGATCTGTATGGAGGAGTGGGCCGAAATCCCTCCTGTGTGTGTGCAGACCTGCTGAAGAACTACAGGAACCGTTTGACCTCTGTAATTGTTTAACAAAGGCTTCTGTACCAAATGTCAACACTGATTTTCTCAGGTGGTGAAATACTTATGTGCAATACAACTAAATTCTTTAAAAATGTCTATCACAGTGAGAATGCACCTACAATGTGAATTTCAGACCCCTCCATGATTTCATGTAGCAGTCACTGTACAATACAACAGTTATGTTGTTAAATAAACTAATTCGCAGTCTTTACTGAACACCCAGTGTCCAAACACTTAACTAACCTTAATTAAAAAAGTTTGACACGATCAACTTCTGAGCAGAAAAACATGGAGTTTGCTACATAAATTAAATCAAAGCGAAATAATAATGGTTGAAACGAGTGACCTTTGCACTGTAAGTGCATAACATTACATATTTAACTACAATTTTATTTTAGTGAGATTGATAGCCAAGCATCCCAGGCTAACTTCACATATCAATTCTGAAATTAATTCATAATGTTACTTTGAACGCACATCAAACACTACAAACTACTCAGGTCGTGCAACTTTCATGCAGCATTAAGATTTACAGCTTATATATCATATCATATATTATAATAACAGCTCATATAAAATGTTATTAAACGCCGACGGAGCCGCTAAAGCTAGCGTGCTAGCTGGCTTTATTTTACATCCAATGTTAACAAACATCTGACAACGAAGCGATATAACCGTCACCAAATAGCGTCTGCGACTTGTAGAATGAAATAAATTACCTGTTTATGTTTACAATATGTAAAGTATGATTTTTCCTGATAGAAAACAAACGTCGGTCCCCAAGTGGAAAAGGCCGCTAGTTTACATACACGCCTCCCCGCGCATGCGCTCTCAGATCATTGAGCCGAAACCAACAGTGTTTTCCTGCACAGCTGGAGGAGCAGCAGTCTCAGGACCCGCAGATTTAGGACCCTAGTTTTTTTGTGACAGCGCCATCCACTGACCTGGATCACCAAAAACACCGATTAAAGATGGACGACACAGACAGCGATCATACTGTATGTACCGATATTCAATGAAGGTTTATATTCTCTAATTTGTAAGCCATGCAAAGTTTAAACAGTGTGCAATGTGAGCGCTGATAACTATGAATTACAAATTAATTCCCAACACATTAAGAA
>JAUMHI010000063.1:8149572-8164026 GCA_032359435.1 Enteromius unitaeniatus | reverse complement strand
TTTACACCAAAGTAAAGTTTACAGTAAATGTAGTATTGGTTTGTACATGTACAGATGTGAGATAAAGATCAATTTATTTAAGATTTATTTATTAAGATTTAACTTAAATCTGGGATTGACAGTTTATGTACAGGTCAAATGATTTCATTGCATAGTGTCTGTGCACAGTGTGTACATAGCATACAGAATAATTAATATACAATTAAATTCATTTCTATCAGTCTTTCATCTTTAAATTTTTTTTTTAATGCAAAATTAATTCCAAATGTATAATTCTAAATATGGATATGCGCTGTATGGTGCTATGTAATAAATGTAAATGAGTTTCTAAGCGCATTACACAGGAATAAATATGTCACTGATTAAATGAGTGATATTTTAAGGTCATATCCAGAAGGCATATTTTTCACGGAACAAGATTAACTTATAATGAGTACCGTAGGCATGCAAATGAAAGAAAATCCTATTGAATGCCTTGACTAACACAAGGTGTGAAGAGGATGAAAACATGCCTCTGTATATCTCTGAATTTAATCAAAAATGAGCACAAAAATGTGTAGTTCTATTCTGTAATTGTTAGTTTTGTTGGGTTTGATTTTGGTTGATAAATCACTGCTTTCCTAAGTGACTAAGACTGATTGCAGGGATGAAAATGTAATGAATTTGTGCCTAAGATAAAACGTCACATTTTATTAGCTCTGACCTATTAAAATACTTAACATTTTGTTATGTGTTTATATTCGTACCACTTGGCATCTTTAAAGATGATTCAGGGCAAATTGTTAAGTTGCTTTCATAACATGCAAGCTGATTCTCAAAATGTAGCTTATAAAGAAATGAAGAAAAAACATATAAATAAAATTGGAAATATTGATTTATTATCATAGTACCTCATACAGCGATGCTTGATTTCCACTGTGGGCAGTCCTCAAATCACACCGGCTTTGTTTTAGGACCAATCAATATTTCTTCATCCTCCCCCCTCCACACACACACACACAATTACCATCTGAATTCCGCTACAAATCTCTGAACAGGGAGCAATGAATTAAGTGCTCATTTGGAACAATCTAATGTGCTGACTAGCCAGCTAAACTCATTACTTGCCAAGTGTAGTTTTTCAATGGATCAGGAAGCCTCTGACTCTGGCCAAGATGAGAGGAGGGCAGAATACTTCATTACTCCATTATGGCAATATATATGAGAGGCTATGCAAAACGAAGTCTTTATATAATTCTTTTACAGAATACCAAATAGTATTACTTCCAAATGGCACCACCTGTAAGTTATCCTAGATCTTGTGTCTTTCTGTTTTCTGTTAAACACTTTGTTAAAAATTATTTTATCAGAAACTAAAGTAAAAAATGTTGTTTGGCTTCGGAGTGATGTGGTCAATTTCATAATTCTGTTATTGTGTTTTTCTTTTAAAAATCTTGGCAGCTGTAGAAAAGTACTGCATGAAGGTTCTTTTTTTGCGTTTCCTACGGAATAAATAACTAATAAGTATTAAAAGATGTTTAATCGCAACAACGACTCTCTTCGTGCTTTGACTATGCACCACCGTGACAGAATGACAGACCTAAACAGATTATCGAGGATCACGCCTGAGGAGATCCTCAAGCGGCTTTTAGTGGGGCTAACTCCTTTCCCCACGCATGGGAATGTGGACAGCCACCCGCGACGACACTATCCTGCTCCAGACTCACCATTCGGCGGCGACGCATTTGCCCCCCTCCTTCACAGCGTGAGGACAGCCCAGTGCGGCAAACGCGCCGACCCATCCCCGCACCCCGTTCTGAGTCCAGCCGACCACCAGCTACCACTGAGATGTCGCTAGCGTCCACGCATGACAGAGAGCCAGAGCCTGCGGCGAAGGAGCGACACAGCGCTTCACAGCCCGAGCCTGGAGATCATGACCAAGAGCGTGAGCCGGCTACATTGTCCGTCCCCGAGGGAGTGTTAATTGAGTTCTGGTGTTCTGCAGTAAGCATTGCCCACCTTACCAAAAAATTTTACTCTGACTGGTGCAAAGAACTGAGTGAAGTATTTGAAACTGATTTGATTGACTGGTTTGGAGAGGCAATACCTGGCCCTGTTTCTCCTCTACCTCCACTGGTTCCGTCCAGCTCATGTGACTCTGTGTTCCCTCCCACCGTCGCTCTTCTGCCGCCTCTCATACCAGTCAGACCCATCACTTCTGTGCTTCTCGCTCCTGCCAGCACTATGGCTCACCCTCAGTCACCGCAGGTGGACACTGCTGATCAGCCTCCCGAAATCTTGGATCAAGCCTTGCTCTGTCATGAGGATCCCTTGTCTCTGCCTCCAGCCATCGACCCCAGACTCCACCTCGATCCTCCAACCTTGCTGTTCCGCCTGGTCTCTCAGCTTCCTTACCCTCACCGTTGCCCGACGTCCCACCAGCTCCACAGGGCTCCCTCATCTCTGCGGCTCCGCCTTGGTCAGTTTTCGACCATCCTCTGCCTCTCCACTCCTCAGGGATTGTCTTCCCTTCTTAAGTTGCCCTCTGTGAAGTTGCCTCAGTTGTCGTCCGTCATTTTCTATGTAAGAGTGTGTTTCTCTACTCCTTTGTGTTCTTTGTGATTATTAAAATGATTTAATCGCAACAACGACTCTCTTCGTGCTTTGACTATGCACCACCGTGACAGCTTAAAGATGACATGGATGATAAACATAGCAAGGACACGCTGTGAATATCTTAATGTTTGAATGAGAAAGTTACAGTCAGTCAGAAAATAAAAATAAATAGAAGCAATTTAAATTCTTACATAGAAATTAAAAGGCTATATTTATTTAGCTATTATAAATCTCTCTTACAAAGTACAATTTTTTTAAATTCCCCATTTACAAGTCAGATATGACATTTTCCTGAAGGAATTACATGCATACAAACTGATCACCTGAACGACATGAACTGATCTATAAAAGTCATATTTGTGCTCCATACTGAGATATTGTTGTGTGGGAGTGTGAATGACTTGTAGGCTGCCTTTCTCATGTTGACATAGAGAAACAGTGTGGCAGAGTGACTTATCGCCTCAGGCTCTTCTCAAATGAAAATGTTTTCCACAGACAGGCTGCAAAGCAAATAAATATCAGCCAAGGCTTTGCAAGGAATTCTAGACCATGATCATGTTCCTCTCAATAACACATGCTCACTCATGTGAATGCTCTTAATACTGAGCCTTGTAAGTAAGCACTTAAGTATTTAGTTCATAAAATGCTTTAAAAGGCTGTCAACATTTTCACTGGGTGTATTTTCTATATGGCAGATTCTAATGAAATAATTAGAACGATATTCCAACGCATAACCTTGAGGAAAGATGAAACTACTTTTTTTGTTTTTTCTTTATTTTGCTGTATATTTTAGTTAGTGGGGTTGGCACTTGGCAGCCAGTCAACTTATATTCAATGCTGCTTTTTCTGAACATCATAAGTAAATGGCCTTATGACACCTTTTTCCCAACCCTGTTCCTGAAGACATACTGACAGCACGGATGATATCTCCCTTATCTGAACAATCTATTTCAGCTCTTGTAATCGTTACTAAAAAGCTGATGCATTGAATTAGGAACCTTTGATTTGGAAGACTGATTTTGGAAGAAAATGCATGTATTTTCAGTAACAGGTTGAGAAACAATGCTTTAGAAATAGCTGTGTCTTAATAATTGTCTTAATACAGTAACCGAAGTCATGGGGAATAAAATTCAATAGCAAATTCTCTCAATTTATTGCAGCTTTGACTCTTTTTTCCAAGCTAATCTTTAAATGAGCTGTATGATCATTTTGCAGCTTTGTATTAAGAGGTTTGAAAATGAACTTGAAAAAGTACCAAAGCAATTAAAAAGAGTATCTTAACCCTGGTACAGAGATGCAGCTGTTTCTGTGTGAATATCAAAACTGTTGGAGACTGCAGATATTCATTCTTTAGGAATTTTAATTTCTACTTCAGGCTAGATACTATCCCTTAAGACATTTAAATAGTTGTGTCTTTATGGTGCTTGCCCTCTTCTCTGAAACAAGTCTTTTGAAATTATACATTATACCACTTAGTTAACACCCCTAACAATTAAAAATGTAAATTGAAGTTTCAGTGCAGTGGAAATAAGCAGTTAAGGCATTTTTCACTCAGGTAATTGACTGAGTTGATATTGGCAAACTGAAATGCTTGGTGTATTGTGGTAGGTCGTGATGCTTGATTCTTCAAATAGTTGTTCTGTCAAACATTTCAGAGGATTAAAGAGAAATTTTATAATTGAGTTGATATTGCAAATGTTGTATATGCATAGGCTTAAAATGAATGATGCATTTAAATAGCGCTTTATCATGTATGGTCATACATCCCAAGCGCTTTACAATCATGTTGGGGGGGGGGGGGGTCTCTCCTCAACCACCACTAGTGTGCAGCATCCACCTGGATGATGCGACGGCAGTCACCACACACCAGCTGCAGGTGAAGAGGAGAGATGCAGCCAATCAATGGATGGGGATTATTGGGAGGCCATGATAGACAAGGGCCAGTGAGAATTTGGCCAGGACACCAGGGTTGTACCCCTACTCTTTACGATGAGTGTCATGGGATTTTTAATGACCACAGAGAGTCAGGACCTCGGTTAAAACGTCTCATCTGAAAGACGGTGCTCTTTTGACAGTATAGTGTCCCCATCACTATACTGGGGCATTAGGACCCACACTGACCACAGGGTGAGCACCCTGGGACCAGCAGGGAACGTGGGTTACATACGTAACCATGAAGTTACATGTAATGGAATTACATAAATAATTGTAATTAGTTACAATTGCTAATAAAAAATTATGTGTAATTAAATTACAGTTAC
Source organism: Enteromius unitaeniatus (assembly GCA_032359435.1). Lineage (NCBI taxonomy): Eukaryota > Metazoa > Chordata > Actinopteri > Cypriniformes > Cyprinidae > Enteromius > Enteromius unitaeniatus. The sequence continues at coordinate 8,159,170 of JAUMHI010000063.1, read as the reverse complement.
TACATGCTAATAATAACATGCTGATACAATAATTCTAATGTTTCCTATAGGGTTTATGTACAGTACTGTGCAAAAGTCTTAGGCCACTAGAATTTTCACCAACAAAAAATGGTTTTAATTCAGTTATTTCTATCTTTTGTGGTAGTGTGTGTAGCATTTGAACCAATCAGGCACAAACTATTTGTTACATTTAACAAATAATCTTTAATACCGCTTTACCAGCCCAATGGGTAACTCTAACTGCAACTATTAGGGTCTGTGGACCCTTCCCTTGAAAGGCAGCTAACACCTCAGGAAGGCAAAACTGATGATTCTGGCCTCTGATTCCATGGCAACCGACTGATAAGACTGGCTTATTGCTTAAAGGAATGTGAACAAAGCAACTCTGCCTAGTTCTCCCTTTTGAAAAGACAATGGACTTTTGCCTAAATTAATTCACAGGAAACACATATCCTCCAGGTCATTGTGTATATTGTTACTGAGCTTGTATATCATCTTGTGTATGGTATGCTTTTTTATGCATGTTTATGATAGATCACTGTCTTGTTCTGTGTTTATGTTTATCTGTTGCACAGGGCTTGCAGTCTTAAATAAGAGATTATCTTATCTTAAATAAGATGTACAGGGAGTACCAACAACTTCCAACTTTAATCTCACAGTTCCCTTTTACACTGATCCCTCCTTGCCGTATATCTTGGCGTCGTAAAATTAGTGTCGCAAATATTCAGTGCTTACGTGAATATTACAATCACTAGCTAATATCTCCTCATAATATCAACACATTTCGTGTTTGGTATCTAAGGACTCGTCTTCAGACTATCTAATTGAGAGTGTATTTTATAGGTTGATATCTTTGCAGCATTCAGAATCTCTATAGTTTTAAGTTTTAAAAATCTCTTCTAATTTGTACATCAACCTCTAGTGCATATGCAAATTAGAAAACAAAGTGCTTAGAAACAAAGAGCTATAAAGTTCCCTCCAAATTATCCACACACTATTGGCTCTTTGACCCCCAAGAGGCGTGACCTCAACATGTTTCAAAAGGCCCACAGCAGGGACTCACCTTGCTTTTTGTTTTTTCTAGATGCCCCCACCATCTCTCCCGTCTCCTGGCTAACCCCCGGGCCCAATGCAAACGCATCAGGTGGGCCTAGATGCAGTGCAGTCTGCAGTCTTGTGAGAATGAGATGAGGATTCAAGTTTTACACCGGGCCAAGGCTTTGACTTTCCATGTAACTCAAGATCCACGGATTGTGACAGATCTCTCTCTCAGCTCTCCTTTCATCTACCAATCATCAGAGTCAGGACATCTTTGGAATTCATCACTCTTCAAACCAGGAAGAACATGATCCAATCCAAAACCTTGGAACCATCAGGACTTCGAGACTGCATCAGATCCTCACCAGCAAGGCAATGCAAGTATCATACATGTACAATAAGTAAACGAAACAGAGGTTTAGTATTAGTTATAAAACCCGTTATGAACAGCACTGATGGTTTTGCAGGTGGTCAACTGACTCTCTTTTTATAACTTCAGTTTTGACTTTTCCTAATGGTTTACCCCTAAACCTTCTTTGCACTTGCCCCATGTGTGAGTGTATTTAGGTACAGGTAGTGTTTAGTTGAGTTCATGTAATTTTAAGAGTTAATAAAACCTTAGCACAAATTAAAAGAGTTTCTGATTTTGCCTTGCAAAAGAATGTCCCTTTCCGATTTCGACCCATGCTACATGCTCTAATACAGTGGTTTTCAATCCTGGACCTCGGGACCCACTGCTCTGCACATTTTGCATGTCTCCCTTATCTGACATACTCAAGTGAGTTCATGGAGCTCTTTCCTAATGAGCTAATGATCTAAATTAAGTGTGTAAATTAGGGAGACATGCAAAATGTGCAGAGCTGTGGGTCCCTAGGAATAAGTTTGAAAACCACTGCTCTAATGCAAGAAGGTATTTTTCTGTGGCCATGAAAATATCCCTTCTTAGAGTTTATATGAACTTACACTATATGTTCACTGAATGAACAGATTAGTTGATTGTAATTCTGCTGGTAGCTGATATAAATAATTGCAATTAATCATCATTAATATATTAAGACAAGATGCTTCAAAAAGCCTACCTGCAAAGCTACAGTTCTGTTCAACATTTAAGACACTTGTTTAAAAATGCTGTGAAATGATACAAAAATAATGTCATTAATAGATTTAATTTATCGATTAACTTCTATTAACTAAATCAAATAAATATTTGGTATTACAGCTTTTGGTAAAACTGTTCTGTTTTTTGGTTCTGTTCTGAAGTACAGCTCATAGTTTTTCAGGTAGCTTTCCAGGTAGGGTTTTTTGAAGCATCTTGGAGACATTGCCACATTTGTCCCCTCACAGATGCTGATCAGGTTGAATATGCTGCGGAGGTCTACTTTTGTAAAGATTGTTGTTCCTCTCAGTATCTCGAGGGAAGAAGGAACCAGAGGGCAAACTGTTATGGAATTCTGTCGTAGAACTCTTTCAGGTTCATGAAATAGAATATGTTAAACAAGCCATCTACAGTCACAGATTAGTATGATGAGTTATAAGTTCATTTCTCACAGGCTGACCCTGAGCAGATGGAGAGGGTTGATAAAAAGGTGGACCCTGCACTAGAGGGACCCAGAGATGAATCCATCTGTCAGTCGTAAATGACTGCTTCAACATTGAAAGAGAGAGTATTAGTGGTTATTGTTAAGACTATGCTGAAAAAAGAGTGAGTTCTAGGAGTACAGTTGAAATCTCTAGCAAGCTTTAAGGTCTAAGAAGAAGAAGAAGGTCGAAGAATAAGTGCAAAAAGTTCATCAGAAATATACATTTACAAACAAACTAACCATTAGACGCAACTTTCCATCTTTATTTTTTAGCACAAACGTCACAAAATGGCATGAGCAGGATTGCGGGGTATCAAAGGCAGCGAAGGATACATCTATGCTGGCTTCAAAAATCGATCAGATGAAGGTATCTCATGTGTGTTTTATTAGGAGGCAGGAATGAAGTGTTGAATGAGGTGGAGAGCCCAGTGGAGCTGTGGCACAATGTTTTTTGTGGCTCATCATGGTACTTTTCCTCTAGGGCGTACACAGGAGTGCAATACAAATCTGTGCCTAAGGATAAAGATTAAGTCTGTTTTGTAGGTCTGCAATACCAATAATTTTATTTTAAGAGTGGCTTGGTTAAACAACAGATTCTGTAGTTTTATATGTAGATGGGGAGTGGGTGGGGGGGTTTGGCTATAGGCCAGTCTATTAACAATGACATTTAGTCACTTACGACCATGCTAAAAAAACAGGGCAAATTAGCATGAGAGTGCAATTCCAAAGCAGCGCTGATGTGTTTGGAAAATGAGAGTAACATGGTGAAAGAAAATAAAACAAAAAACAGCAAATTCTTTACTGTGCCTCTTTAGTAAATACTGACAATAGGGCCTTTTGCACCGCAGGAACTATTTCGTAGTACCCAAACTAATAGTTGATCTACCTACGTAGTTTGTGGCGTGTTTGCACCGCAGGAACCAGGAATTATTTTAGTTCCTGTAACTCAGAGGAGCTCAATTAGCTATTACTTGCGACTAGAAAAGTAAGAAAGTACCAGGAACCCAGTAAGTGTATGCTCCTTGGTTAAATGCGTATGAAAACACCCTCACTCACCATGATTTAAAACGTGGTGTAAACATATACTGTGTAGACATTGTATCAACTTATTTCTTTTATAAAAGGCATTTACCTGAAGACTGTTATGAAGCGGACAGACACGGGATGTAAAAGGTAAACAATGTTTATTTTCAAGATGAGTTAATGAACACAGGTAAGCAAACTAAAGATATCCAAATACTGGAATTAACGTTAAACAAACTAAAGAGTCTCTTCTTTTCCTTTCGTAGAATCACTGACAGGGGGATGACAAACAGATGACCACAGCCACATACCACTTGCCACAACGTAGACGAGGAGAGGAATCACTGGAGCTGGAGAGAACACGGAGGATCAAGGTGCTTTCTGGATGGAAACAGCTAAGAGAACAGGTAAGTACAATCGCTAGAGATAGAATGACAAGAGTCCACTTTCGATAAATGAGCTCAGACATTGAGTGAGGAGTGGTGTGTGGTTTTATGGTGCTCTTGATTGGTGCTGGGATCAGGAACAGGTGATGGCAGGTGTGGTGAATCATATTCCGGTGAGTTTGCTGAGTAGATGTGAGGGGGGAGCCTGGTGTGGATGTAACAAAGACTTCATCTACGCTTTTCTTTTTTGTTTCCTTTGTTGAACGCCGTACACAAATCACATCGCTGTTGACTGGCTTACATCCCTTCTTAGTACCCACCGTCGGTGCGAATGCAACCCTTTAAGTTGTACTGGGAAATAGTTTGCGCTAAAATATTTATTTATTACACTTTATATAAAGTATCCCTAATACCTGTGTACTTCCATAGTAACTAGATGTGTATCTAGTATGGAACCATAGTGTAAGTACACATTGCTATATAGTACCTACAGCTGTTATATTTCTGTAACTACACACATGTAACAACCCTCTGAATGGTGTGTGTAAGTACAAATGTGTAACAGGACAATGGTAACAACACTTTTTTCACTTCACTAAGTAGTCATGTATCAGTAAATACATAGCTACATTTTGTAACAGCAGTATGTATAAGAGTAACTGGAACAGGGGGTCATCAGAGGGTGTAGTTGGATAGGTTTAGGGATATGTAAAGTGGGTGTTGGTGAGTTGGTGCACCTCTGTAATACCAGTGTTTTTACATGGGAACTGCCCACCTAATATAAAATGTAACATACTGGACACCAACCACAATTTATATGTAAAGCCTAATTTACTGCTGCTGTGTAACATCAGAATAATTACATGCTAAATCCATAGCAATTGTCTATTTAATATAAAGTGTAAAAAGTGCTGTTAGTCCTGTTACACATTTGTACTTTCATTACCAAAAAAGTGTTGTTACCAATGTTCTGATACACATTTGTACTTACACATACCATTCTGAGGGTTGTTACATGTGTGAAGTTACAGAAACATTACAGCTGTAGATACTATGTACCGGTGTGTACTTACACTGTGGTTACATACACATTTAGTTACTATGGAATTACACAGATATTAGGGACACTTAATATAAAGTGGGACCGCTGTGCCAAAGGCCCTAATACTTTTTTAACACCAGAAGATGTTTTGCACTGATGCAAGCTGTTAGCAAATCTTCACCTTAGTTTTGAAACATCATTTGTAAACTGTAGGTAATATGAAATGTTTTAAACTGAAAACAGTGACTCAGAAGAGAAAAAAAGTTATATGACATCCTCTAACAAAATACACTGAACAAAACAAAAAGCATGGATTTCTTTAAAATGGGGATGCGTATAAGACTAAACATTGCTTGTAGCTAGGGACAGTTACTATGAATAATTAACTAAACCTTGAGGTCACCTTCCAAACTGGCTAGTCGGCATCCAGCATATGACATATCAAGCATATCAATACCAATTTTGTAGGGACAAGAATCAATATATTTTAAAACATAAAGTATATAGCTTCCATTTAATGTAAGCAGTATGCTGGAGAATCATATCTTACATTTTTTAACTTGTATAACTCATTAAGGAGCTCATATTAATCATATTATATTAAGGAGCTCATATAAATTTTTACTAAAAGACTGTATGACTATTTGCTCTACTTTTGCTCGTTTTCCATCTTAACAGAAAAGAGAATGTCCAAATAGAAGGAGACATTAAAATGGTGGTACTGTTTTACAGATATTTAATTACCTGTGTTTGTGTTGGCAGTAAACTGACCCTCATTTCTTGTTGTCAATTTGCTATTATTTTCCAAAGATGCAAGCTTCTCTGTTAAACTAACTGCAGTTAAGAGGACATCAACACTTCAGTCCGACACAGATCAGGTTTGAGGTTGGAGGAGGCTGACAAAGTGCCTGGAGTGGGGAGGATGTCGGTACTGCAATCAGATGTAGCGCAGCAGACTGCAGCAGGATGGATGTTAGCACTCCTATCAGACACAGTGTGGACTGGACCATGGAGGTCATTAACATTGACCTCAAGCTGGCCAGGGGGGAGGACTTCTGGGTCATTGGTACAAAGTTCCTGTCGGTTTTGTATCTCTTCAGTTAGAATGACATGCCGTAGAGAAGACTGAATGACTAAATGATATGACAGAAAATGATTCTAGTTTAATTTAATTTAATTTAAATAATTGGCATAAAGTACATAATTGTACAATATAAAGAGATGCAAATTTCAACATCTAAAAATGTCATTGTCAGTTTTTGACTGAAAGACAAAAGAGCCAACAATATTCATAAATATTTAAAAAAATAAATGAAAATGAATTTTCTGTGAAAATATGACCTGTTAAGTCAGATAGTCTTTTACAGGATATTGTTGAAAAATATATATGTAAACAGTACATTATATTTATCATTTTATTTATGTATTATTTATACGTTTAATTTATCTTCACAATTTCACAAATGCATAGTTATTGTTCATGTATTTGAGTGATAATTGTATTGTATTATAATTGTATATATATATATATATATATATATATATATATTATAATTTTTTTACTTGCACTCAGACTTCAATTATATTATTTTACCTTTTATTTTTATTCTAAATATTTTTTAAGTTTTACTCTGACCCTTGCACAAAAAATATGTTAAATAATTTGATTTAGAAATACTACCACAAAGTTTTTGGTCCCCAGAAGGTATAAAACTTTGGCATTGACAGCAGGTTTAATATACATTTTCAAATCACCTGATTTCTATATATATTCTAACAGTGAAATCAACATTTTCAGGTATTTCAGATTAAAGATGTCAGGCCAGATTCAACCAGTGTGCATATAATTTCTCACTTTCATTCAGAAACACCAAAATCAAATCAAACCAAAAATATGAAAGGTACATTTATTTATACCACGGCACAAATTAAAATGGATAGGAAATCTTGCTGAAAAGCTGCCAACATATATAAATCAGAAACTTCTTTCACAGTGTCTGATTTTGTAATGTTAGTTTTACGATTGCAGAGGTCTTCACAGTTTGGAATATATTATCACTTTAGCACAGCAACACACAAGAGCTAGGACTAGTCTTTGGGTTGTATATCAAAATAAATCCTTTTTGCATTTTAATTTCTTTTCCAGATGGTGAAAACTGAAAGCATACACAACATGCTCTTTGAAAAACTGAGCTCTAGACAGATGAAAGAACACATATATAAACTTACAACATATATAAAAATACAAACGGCATTGCCTTGACAGTGCTTAATGTGGATGGCGACAGATTGCTGACCATACCATGCTGAATTTTGCCTGATCTGTTTACCAAGAAACCGGAACCAGAAGTTAGCTGGCCGAACAGGAAGTAGAATTGTCCGCTAATATTTTTAAATAATACTTACAAATAAACCTGAAATACTTATAAGAAACTCTTAGAAATACTTTTTAAACATTTTAAACCATTTAACTTATTTATTAAATTATTCATTTCCTTAAGGGCAACACATTCTCCACCTGACCTCTGTGAGGTCACCATCAACAACAAAAACTTAGCAGGAATCAGTCCTTTGGCAAAAAAAGAATGACTTCAGTAACTGGTCGCAAAAAAGTCTTTTGAGTGCATTGGTCATTTACTGTGACCTCACCCTTCCTTACTCGATTGTCCTTCCCAGGAAAAGTTGCTGTGACTCTACTCATGAGCCCGCTGTTCCGTGGAACCTGCTTGTCCTTCAGCAAAACAAGGTCACCAACTTTCGACAAGATGCAGTCCATTTCTGTCTCTGCTGCAATAAAGGCAGGTACTCTCGCCTCCAGAACTTGTCTCCATTGCTTGGTGTAAAGGTCCTTGTCCAAGAAATCTCCAGGAGGAGGTATAAGGCATGATTTCTGGGTTAGCAGCATAGAGGGAGAGCTCATGAAGGGATTGTCTGGATCGGATGAAACTGGAAGTAGTGGCCTGGTGTTGATTGCAGCCACTTCAGCCATGATGCGTGATCCGCTGGGTTTTCCTCGGTGGACTCATAGTGCCGCTGCTCTGGCCTTGAAGATTGGGGAATACGCTACACTCTGTTGTGAACATATGTGTTGAATCTTTTTGAGATGACACTCTTTTTTTTTTTTTCTAAAAAGAGTGTGTCATCTATGGAGGGTGCTGGCTTATTGTCAATTTTGCTGCAGTTGAAAACTGATTGTCCCAGACTTTGCTCTGGAGCCTTAGTGAGCCTGTTAATGTGTGCCGTTTCCTTGAGCTGTCGGAAAGTTATCACACTGTTCAAAAACTGTGGGGCTGCCATTTTTAAGAATAATTGTTTTGAATAAGTTGACTGTGAGCTTGTGGACCTTACCTACACACACCTCCCTGAATACGACTTACCCTAAATCTAGGCGCTGGGGAAGGGCACATGATGAGGGCCATTAACTTGTTGCGTGTAGAACGCCTCGCCCTAGAAGTAGAAGTATTTCTGCCTTATGGTCTAGTTCTGGAATGTACTTTGCTATGGACCAAAGGTGTGGCTGGTACAGTGCAGCGTTTGATGTACGGATCTTGCTTCTGTCGTTAGGAATGTCCTTACATTCAATGAGAGGAGGGAGTGGGATTACCACAGACCTATCTAAAGACTTAATGTGAAAACCTTCAGCCATTTCCCCCCTTGTTTCAACTAGGCCTGAACATGTTCTTAGTTCGTAACTGACTAGTTTATGTTTAATGTTGAACAGATCAAAGAACTCTGGCCTGGCTAACGATCGATTGCTCTGATCATCAAGTATGACGTAAGCCTTAACCGTACTGTCCTTGTGACCCTCTGATACACCTTTGTGAGACATATTTTTGAACAAGAACAACCCCACTGCCCTGGACCGCACACTTTGGTGCATGTTGTGGTTACTGCGATGCTGTCTGAGATGTCTTTTTCCTCCCCGCCATCCTCTTGTGTGGGAGCAGGAGCCTTGAAGGTTTGAGATGGAGGACCAGGATGCATGACTGTTTCGTGGCTCGTACTTTCACAGTCGGAGCACTGTACCTTTCTTTCATCGAGCAGTTTGTTCATGAATGTCCTGCATTTATTGAGTGGGTGGGGCTTATTGTGCAGTGGGCAGTTCCTGTTAAAGTCCTTGTTGGGGGGTGTAATATTAGTTACAAATACTTACAAATAAACATGAATATATATATTGTGAACCCTGGCGCTAGAGAGCACAACAGACACAGAGATGTTTGAGCACAAAATCCCCGAAGGGTGGATTTTATTGACAACGGTGAGCAATGAGTAAAGTAATACGGTGGTGCTGATGGTGGTGGTGCTCAGCGTGGATAGTGCAGACTGTGTCCCTTTTTCCTTTCCTCTTGGTGCCAGGTGAACGGTGCTCTTCGGGTGAAGTGTGGCCCGGGCAGTCTCGATCACGGCGATCCTTCTGGTGAGAGAATAAAGGTAAGTCACAAGTCTGCATTCAAGTAAATGGAGTCGTTGCTCAACATTTCCGGGTTTCCTTCTTCCTTTTATACTGGTCCGGCCGTGATCGATTGGCC
>JAUMHI010000063.1:8137797-8149472 GCA_032359435.1 Enteromius unitaeniatus | reverse complement strand
TGACACCATGTATAAATGATAAGTCGGGACTCACATGTCTTCTACAACATACCTTTACTTGGCACACACCGGAACTCAATATCACTTCCTCACATAGCATTGTGGGTAATGTAGTCTCCCGCTACACTACCCTCTTAACAGAGACCAGCGCGATGAGAATGCTGTCTTCAGTGTCAGAAATTTTATTTCTGCTGACTGAAGCGGCTCGAAGGGAGCCAGCCACAGCCCGGCTAGGTTGACAGCTAGGTCCCCAGAGGGCAAGAGGTGTGGTCTCGGGGGATTCACCCGACGTGCACCTCTAAGGAATCAGACGATGAGCTGATGCTTCCCGAGGGACATGCCTCCACTGCGCCATGATATGCGGCTATGGCAGCGACAAATACTTTGAGAGTTGAAGAGGGACAGCCTGCGCTCCAACTTCTCTTGCTGGAACTTCTTCCACGGGAGGAACACCATTCGACGAACAGACCCCATCTCTGAGCGTAAGCCTGCCTCGTAGAGGGGGCTCGCGGTTGAGTGATGGTATCTACGACAGCGCTGGAAAGGCTGCAGAAGTCACACGTCAGGTTCCAGAGTTCGGGACACGGGTGCCAAATGGTGCCCATCCCCTGAGAAAGAAGGTCCTTCTTTCCCCGGAGCCCCGGAGGCCAGCTGCATGCCAGCGTATCCCTGCTGAGCACCCGAGGGGACTCGTGAAGGGAATAAAACAGCGGGAGAGGCGAAGAGATCGATCTTGGCCTCTACGAAGTGATTCCAAATCGGCTGGACTACCTGGGGATGGAGCTGATCCGCTGCACGGTTGTGTAGCCCTGGAACATGAATAGCGCGCAGTGATTTCAGCCGCTTGTGACTCCACAGGAGCAGATGGCGGGCGAGCTGTGACATACGGTGGGAGTGTAGACCACCTTGTTTGTTGATGTACGCAACAGCCGCAGTGTTGTCTGTCTGGACTAACACACGCTTGTGGCACAGCGTTGGAAGAAAATGATGCAGCGTGAGAAACGCTGCCATCAGCTCGAGGCAATTGATATGCCAAAGCAGTTGGACGCCTGTCCAGGGACCCGAAGCTGCTTGCCCGTTGCATACAGCACCCCAGCCCGTGAGAGAGGCATCCCTTTTGGCCACGACATGTCTCGAAACCTGTCCTAGGGGTACTCCGACCCGTTGAAAAGCAGGATTGTCCCACGGGCTGAATAGGCGGCAACACTCCGGGGAAACGCCAATCCGAAGTGTACCACGGTGCCATGCCCATCTCGGGACCCGATCATGTAACCATCGCTGAAGCGGTCTCATATGTAACAAGCTCAGCGGCATGACCGTGGCTGCAGCTGCCATATGCCCCAGAAGTCTCTGAAAAGTTTTGCGGATGCCCATCTGCCACAGCGGGGAGAGGGCACTCTCTGCGACCTTCGTAAAGACCCGGGGAGACAGGGACAGGCCAAAGGGTAAGACACGATACTGATACGCTCGACCCTCAACGCAAACCGCAGAAGGGGTCTGTGGCGAGGCAGATTTGGAGACATGAAAGTACGCGTCCTTCAGGTGGATGGCTGCAACCCAATCCTGGCTCCGAATGCATGTCAGTATGCGCTTCGGAGTGAGCATTTTGAGAAGAGACCGATTCAGAGCTCTCAGATCCAGGATTGGTCTCAACCCACCACTCTTTTTTGGCACGATGAAGTAAGGGCTGTAAAAAAACCCCGACCTCATCTTGGCTGGAGGGACAGGCTCGATTGCTTTCCCTCGCCAGTAGGACAGCAATCTCTGTGCGCAGTACGGCAGCTTGGCTCTCTGAGCAGACCGAAGTAGAGCAAATGCCACGATGCCGGGGCAGGTGCCTGACGAACTGAATCGCATAGCCGAGGCGTGCCATCCGAATCAACCACTGTTCGTCTGGCTGCATTGAGCAGTGCTTACCTGTCTCCCTGGCTCCTGGGAGACAGGTGCGCACGCGGCACCTCCAAACCGTTTCCTACCGCGGCGTGGAGGAGCAGAGCAGAGAGTTCGGTATCCACCGCGGGCGGGGCAGTCACCGCAGAGCGGTGCCCTCCCGAGGCGGCTTCAGCCTTACCATCTGACTCACCCTCTGATGCTGCCAAAGACATCTCATCCTCTCGGGGAGCTCTGAAGGACACACTCAGCCCTGTTACAGGGGGAGCGGTCTCCTCCAGGAGGACCACGGTACTACATGGTGCATCAAAAGTCTGCACGGCTTTCACCCTGGACGGATGATTCTGAACGCTCACCTGGAAATCCCCCAAGCGCGGCGCCGGAAGGATGCGAGGGGAGCCGTCTCACGAGCGAGAGGCGGGACTTCAGTGTAGCCATGGTCATACGTTTGCATACGCTCGCAATTTTTAGAAATCTTGGCCAACTGAAAAGTATGAGCATATACAGAACTAATTTGGGGCTCCTTTTGCCTGAATTATTGCATCAATGTGGTGTGGCATGGAGTCAGTCAGTCTGTGGCACAGGTGTTATAAGAACCCAGGTTGCTCTGACAGTGGCCTTCAGCTCTTCTGCATTGTTGGGTCTGGCATATCGCATCTTCCTCTTTACAATACCCCATAGATTTTCAGAAGAGTTTGCTGGCCAATTAAGAACAGGGATACCATGGTCTTTAAACCAGGTACTGTGCCAAGTCCTATTGGGAAATGAATTTGCATCACCATAAAGTTGCATGAAGTTTCCAGGAAGCATGAAGTGCTCTAAAAGGTCCCTGGCATACAGCTGCGTTAACCTTGGACCTCAGAAAACACAGTGGACCAACACCAGCAGATGACATGGCACCCCAACCATCACTTACTGTGGAAACTTTACACTAGACCCCAAGCAATGTGGATTGTGTGCCTCTACTCTCTTCCTAAAGACTCTGGGACTCTGATTTCCAAAGGAAATGCAACATTAACTTTCATCAGAGAACATGAGTGGCTTGACACAAGGAATGCGACAGCTGAAACCCATGTCTTGCATATGTCTATGTGTATTGGATCTTGAAGCACTGACTCCAGATGCAGTCCACTCTTTGTGAATCTCCCCCACATCTTTGAATGGGTTTTGTTTCACAATTTTCTCCAGGGTGTTGTGCACTTTTTTTTTCTACCACATCTTTTCTTTCCCTTCACCTCTCTATTAATGTGCTTAGACACAGAGCTCTGTGAACAGCCAGACACTTTTGCAATGACTTTTTGCATCTTGCCCTCCTTGTGCAAGGTGTCAATGGTCGTCTTTTGGACAACTGTCAAATCAGCTGTCTTCCCCATGATTGTGTAGCCTATAGACGTTGACTGAGAGACCATTTAAAAGCTTTTGCAGATGTTTTGAGTTAATTAGCTGATTAGAGTGTGGCACCAGGTGTCTTCAATACTGAATCTGGAGTTTTCATTTGTTGTCAGTTATAATCATCAAAATTAAAAGAAATACACACTTGAAATATATTAGTCTGTGCGGAAGGAATGTATACATTATAAAGTTTCACTTCTTAAATAGAATAAGTGAAATTAATAAACTTTTAGAAGGTATTCTAATTATATGACCAGCACCTGTATATATGTTTTTTTTCTTGGCCATTTGTTTGCAAAATGTTAACCATTGTGTATGTGTAGAAATAGATTTTCAAAGATAAGCCTCCCTTAGAAATATTTAATGGTGTAAAAAGTGTGACAACAAACTCTGTTGTCCTTTGTATAAAAAATTAACAACCTTTCCTCCAACTAAGATGCACGGATAGGTCGTTTGTACAGATCACTGAAATACGACCCATTAGAGCATATACTAAAATTGCATGTAGAGTTTGTAGAACAATTTGGTATATGATGAGACGAGATCATGTGTTCGAACCCAGAGAACACACATAAAATCATAAAATGTATTTAGTTTTAGGAGTGGGGTTAGGTGTGGTCATTAGTATTTTAATCAATGTGAGATTGGTGTAAAAAGCCCACATGTAGAATGTATGTAAAACTGACACCTGAAAGACTTCTGCCAGACATTTGTAGACAGCAGATGCTTTCCAGATCTTTAACAGACATCTTGCAGACATGTGTGTGCTACCTGGGCATACATTTCTGCAAAACTGAGAAAAACCTATTTTTATCTTTTATTCCCTTTCACACAAAAGTATGATTTCATGTACATTTTAAAGGCTTATTTTTACACAATTAGTTGCAGAATGTTATGACTTCAAAACAATTGTAACATCTTAATTTGAAAAATTATACTTTTGAATGTTGTCGTCACATACAGTGGGTACGGAAAGTATTCAGACCCTCTTAAATTTTTCAATCTTTATTATATTGCAGCTATTTGCTAAAATAATTTAAGCTCATTTGGTTTCCTTGTTAATGTACACACAGCACCCCATATTGACAGAACAACACAGAATTGTTGACATTTTTACAGATTTATTAAAAAAGAATAACTGAAATATCACATGGTCCTAAGTATTTGGATCCTTTGCTCAGTACCCTTTTGATCTAATACAGCCATGAGTCTTTTGGGGAAAGATGCAACAAATTTTTCAAACCTGTATTTGGGGATCCTCTGCCATTCCTCCTTGCAGATCCTCTCCAGTTCTGTCAGGTTGGATGGTAAACGTTGGTGAGCAGCCATTTTTAGGTCTCTCCAAAGATGCTCAATTGGGTTTAGGTCAGGGCTCTGGCTGGGCCATTCAAGAACAGTCACAGAGTTGTTGTGAAGCCACTCCTCTGTTATTTTAGCTGTTTGTTTAGGGTCATTGTCTTGTTGGAAGTTAAACCTTCTGAGGTCTGAGGTCCTGAGCACTTTGGAGAAGGTTTTCATCCAGGATATCCCTGTACTTGGCCGCATTCATCTTTCCCTCAATCAGACCAGAGAATCTTAGTTCTCACCATTTTGGAGTCCTTCAGGTGTTTTTTAACTCCATGCAGGCTTTTCTGTGTCTTGCACTGAGGAGAGGCTTCCGTCGGGCCACTCTGCCATAAAGCCCCGACTGGTGGAGGACTGCAGTAATGGTTGACTTTCTACAACTTTCTCCCATCTCCTGACTACATCTCTGGAGCTCAGCCACAGTGATCTTTGGGTTCTTCTTTTCCTCTCTCACCAAGGCTCTTCTCCCCAAATAGCTCAGTTTGGCCAGCTCTAGGAAGGGTTCTGGTCCTCCCAAACATCTTCCATTTAAGGATAATGGAGGCCACTGTGCTCTTAGGAACCTTAAGTGCAGCATAATTTTTTTTGTAACCTTGGCCAGATCTGTGCCTGCCACAATTCTGTCTCTGAGCTCTTCAGGCAGTTCCTTTGACCTCATAATTTTCATTTGATCTGACATGCACTGTGCGCTGTTAGGTCTTATATAGACAGGTGTGTGGCTTTCCTAATCAAGTCTAATCATAATAATCAAACACAGCTGAACTCAAATGAAGGTGTAGAACCATCTCAAGGATGATCAGAAGAAACTACAGCACATGAGTTAAAT
Source organism: Enteromius unitaeniatus (assembly GCA_032359435.1). Classification (NCBI taxonomy): domain Eukaryota; kingdom Metazoa; phylum Chordata; class Actinopteri; order Cypriniformes; family Cyprinidae; genus Enteromius; species Enteromius unitaeniatus. The sequence goes on along the minus strand of JAUMHI010000063.1, from coordinate 8,144,020 downwards.
ATATGAGTGTCACAGCAAAGGGTCTGAATACTTAGGACCATGTGAACTTTTAGTTTTTCTTTTTTAATAAATCTGCAAAAATGTCAACAATTCTGTGTTTTTCTGTCAATATGGGGTGCTGTGTGTACATTAATGACAATATAACAAAAAGTTACAAATTTAAGATGGTCTAAATACTTTCCGTACCCACTGCTACAGCTTCATGTAGCTCACGTGATATGGTGTTGCACTCAAGTGGTGAAAAGCACTGGTTTGAATCCTGTGTAAAACAGTTTTGTCAAAACAGCTTTAAACAAGCTAAATAGCATATCTGCATCAGCGAATACATTTTTACATTAATTTTGCATTTGTTAACACTATCAGGCTTAGGTTTCGGTTTGGTGTAGAGGATATTTACACCAAGATGGAGCATCATTCTTTAGCGACACTTAATGGATATTTTAATTCTAAACGGCCACAAAACGTACCTTAAGCAGCATTATAAAAACACAGCAACACATACCTGTACCACCTAATACAAACGTGCCACGTTCACGTATTAAACTTGTGTTTTAGCACCACTCTGCGGCGAAATGTGTAGTAAGATACTTGATTAAGGGGTTCCAGAAATGTATGTAGAGGTGCGTATTTTCAATGAGCCTTGGTTGCAATGTAAATATAGGTCATAATAAGATACCCATAGGGTCAAAATTAAACAATAGTTTCCTTTCCTTTTTAGTTCTCAGTTTTATTAAGGTAATTTTGATTAACTGCATCAATGTCTGGGCAAGGCTACAGGCTAAGGCTAAGTCTTTTGTAAGGCTACAGTGAATGAAAAAAGGGTGAGAATGAACTGTCAAAAGATGGGAATTACCTTTCATTATTATCCTTATTATGTTCATAAGAATATAAAAATGATGTGTGTGACAGAATAGTAGTCATACTTGCAGGAGAAGAGGTGGACTCTATCTTCACTAGCAGTGAAAAATTATCAACATTAATTGACTAGATGATTAAAAATACTTAATTACTTGAGTCACTTGATGGCTGTGACAGTTTGCATGCCTGACAGACTGAACGGCTTTATCAAAGCTAGCTGGTGTTCATGAATCCTGAGCATTTTTCACCAGGTACAATCCTCTCAGTGTTTGCACTTTATCATGTGAATACTGATGGGCGCTCCCTCTTATGTTTGGCAAATATTCAGCGTTCCTCGCTTTTAAATCAACCTCAGTCTATCAATGTAAATAGCTGGCTAACAGCCCTGTGAATGTGGAAATTGAAGAGGGTCAAGTTTTGATTGAACATGCCCATCGCAATTACAAATAAATGCATCCAAGGACTTATTACTTTTGTTCCCCACTAGAGAATATGTTTTCTGTAGAAAAAGAATAAGACTAAATATTGAGATTAAATCCTTGAAATTTAAAATGCTTATACCTCTGCAAACAGGTTTTTTTTCTCAGACTATGAGAGACTTTTTTTTTATCTTGCTTTCTGATAAACCACAAAAATGTCTTCATAATATTTAAAAAAAAATTAGGTTTTCTTAAAGCTACCAGCTACAGTCAGCTTGTCTTGTGTTATCTTTGTGAAACAAGCTTGAAATGTGTGGTACTGTGAAACAGAATGATTTTGTAATCTAAGTTGCCAAGACGATTGTAAAGCATATCTTTCCTCATTCTTCCTCAACAGCGTGTTGTCTTAATCTGTTTATCAACCATGAGAAGGTCTCATGGTGAACTCATTTGGGATGAGACAGACAACTGCCATGATGATCATTATAACCACAGGCAAATAACACTTAATACTTATATAATATAATAATATAATACTTAGGATGAAAAGAAAAATCTCCCAGTTGCATGGGGAAAAAACTGATTTTTTATTTTTTATTTTTTTATAAAAAAAAAATGTGTGAATGACGATTGATGTGTGATCTCTTTAGGGGTTAGCACTAGATTATGGACTCATATTTTGCTCAGAATTTATGGTTTAAAGTTAATAAAATGCCTTAATGATGGATTTGTTTCTTAAAACAGTCCAAAAAAGTGAAACGGATCCTGACAATTTCTTGTGCGTTATTGTCCAGGTTACTACCCGGACAATTTGACCCAAGCACCTTGGCCGATTCGTGCCAGGTGTTGCTTGTTATCCCGCCTATATAATTCCCAGAAAGTATTATCGTCCCATGGAGGTATTACCGAGTGTTTTTCCCTGTAACCGTCTTCCTGTGTATTTATCTCGACTTTGATTCTTACCGCCTGCCTCAGTAACTTTTGCCTGCTCAGGGATTATTCTATTGGATTGTCTTCTAAATACCTGTTTGCTGGTAATTGTGATTTCTGCCTGTTTGTATTTGTGAATAAAATCTTGCGAATGGATCCAACCGATTCTGAGTCGATGTTACAATTATTATGATGTTTTTATTAGTTGTTTTAGTTCTCATTCTGGGCCAGCAAGGCCTTCTCTGCTAGCCTAAACACACCAAAATCACTGACTTAGATTTTAATATATATATGTATATGTATACACACACACACACACATACATATACAATCGCTGTAATTCCAAGTGGCAAACCTTTTTTGTTGATTAAGTGAATTAATTTAATAAAATTTTTGATTAAGTGAATTTGGACTAAATTTTTTTTTTTATATTTTATATTATATTTTTTTCTACATTTTTTATATATATATATATATATATATTTTTTTTTTTTTTTTTTTTATTTTTTATTTTATTTTTTTTCAAATTTTTTATATATATATATATATATTTTTTTTTTTTTTTTTTATTAATATGTATTAAAATATTCCCAATAGTGACCAATGGGACACACTACAAATGGGACAACTTATTATATTAGAAACCACATCATATCACAAAAGTACATTAATTCAATCACTTAACATATATAATTAAGTAAACTTGGACCAAAACATCATTACTCATAACTCATACATCATAACATCAACATCACTCTTGCTGCACGGGAATTAGATGCCGCTCTGCTGACGTGGGCATCGGTGCGCACTCAGGCGGTGCGGGCATAGAGTCTATCAGCCGCTCAGTGGACGGTGGGCTGGCCTCAGCTTGGGTCCGGGCGTCTTCCAGACGCCGGTAGACAACCTCTCTCCAACACATTCCCGTGGTGTCTGGGAGATTTACGAAGCTATAGCTCTGTGGCTAAAGAAGTTTATAATGGCTTCATCATTGCTGTTTGCCGCTAGAGCCAGCCTACCGAACTCCTTAGCATAAAAAGGGAAGGGGAGATCGAGCTGGTAAAGGCGGAGGAAGAGAGCAGCAACTTCCATATGGAATTTCATATAATACTCAGTCTTTTGAGATGCTCAATGTCCAAACAGTCACAGGCTTGACCAGACAGGTAGAATCGAGGTGCAAATAGAGCGTAGCGACCTTGAGCTCAGCCAACAAGTGAATGTCAGAGAGAGACACACTTATAAAGAGGACTGCAGGTGACTGTGGCTGATCCAGGATCTGAGGTGAGTGACTGTGTGTCTGTGATAGCATGACACCCCAACACTGATCATTACACTTTATTTGCTGTTTTATGTGGAACCTTTTTGTGTGTTTTATGAAACCTTACTACAAATGTGGAGCAACGTTTTATAAGAGCAACAAGTGCCACGTTTCATAGGTTCACAATCTCATTAATGCGTGTTGTGTATATGAATGCATGGGTGAGTGTTGGACACAAGTTAATTAGTTCCAGCTCTGGCTCATTATCCAACACTATTTAGTGAGTGCTAACCTGTCTGTGGGTGTCATAATATTGGTATTAACAGTTAAGCAAGTAAATTTCAAATGTTAATTTTTGGTGAACTGTTCCTTTAAGGGTTTATTTAACAAATGCCCATTGATAGATAATAAAAGGCTAATCCACATTCACTGTTTAAAAGCAGAATGCATCCATTAAAATTATAATGCTGCAGTGATTGAATTATAATGACAAAGCGCTGTAGAACGGTTGACGTAAACAAGTGCAAGAATGAAACCCAATGAATATGGACAGCTGCCACTCACAGTACTTCACAACATCAAAGGATGTCTAAGGTAGGACTTCAAATACTATTTTTAGACCTTAACAGTAAAAACCTCCAGTGATTTGCTCTGGTGTGTTGACCAGAATGCCTACATGTGATTTTACCCCTAGTGACTAAGAGAACAGAGGTTTGAATTAGTTCTTCACTTGAAACTGACAAATTGCTGTAGAATATTCCTCAAGAGCAATGAAAGAGCATTTCACTGAACATACAGCATTCATGGATAAATGAACGTAATTGAATGTTCTTCTGGCATTCTCACATCTAATTATTCAGATGGGCACAAACCCTTTTAGTTGATTTATCAATACACTGACTCAAATGGGGCTTTAAATGACTTCATTATTTTGAGAGAACTGTCAGTGTTCAGGCCATATATGTAAACAGCCATCACATAAAGTCCTGAGGGTTCTCATGGAAGATTTATTGATAGTTCCCCCCTCATTCAGTAGTGCCTGTGTGACTTGAAGCGTTCAGTGACCTTAACTTAGAAGATTTATTTATTTCTTGTGCTTGTGAGCTATAACTACAGCTAGCTTGTCTGAAAATAAACAGAACATAAGAAGAATAGAAAGAACCCCAACACAGTTACTAACACAAGTAACTGTGAACACTTTCACTGTGAAAGTGAAAATGTGTGAAAAATAAATTAATTTATGATTTGCTTTAATTCCTGACACAAAAATCTCACATAATCTATATGGATTAACTCTACATAGCCTGGACTAGAAACACAAGCTCAAGCTCGATCTATGTATTGATGTCAATTACTCAAGCAAGCACTTAGCGTAGCAAACCAGGCTAAATTTACTCATCAGTCTTGGAGAGAGATTAGACTGCAGTATTGAGAGATGATCAATGTCTAATGCTATAAATGATCTAGTTGGACTCCCCAAGCTTGTTTGGTTTGTTGGAGCATTGATATAAGGTCTTAGATAGCCACTTCACCATCCACTGGGAAAATGTGCTATATAAGAGGTTTTTTTTCTCATTCTTGGGAGCCTGGTTAAATCAGATAAAATATATTTCTCAGGATACTGCAGACCTGAGGCTAAACTAACACAAAGGAACACTATGCTATCCACCATCAAACAAATTCAGCTGTTCTCTAGCATCAGTGTATAGGTCAAAGAGGTATATGTTTTGCTAGTTTCTGCTAGTCAGCAGAGCATAGAGCTACATACTGCTAATAGGATAAAACAAGGTTGTAGCTATGTACTGTTGTTTAGAAGAATTCTAGGTTTCACTTTAGAATCCCATTCCATTTTTAATGAATAACTAACAAATGAGTAACAGAATGTTAACTTTCTATTAACTATTATTGCAAGCAAAAACTCTTATTAACAAATTAGTAATAACACAAATAATAAAGAGTTTTTTATTATTAACTACTATCCCTGCTTAAAAAAAACAGCATATGCTAGTTAGGTAGGTTTTGAAGCTGGGATGCTGGTTTAAGCTGGTTTAAGATGGTCCTTTCGCTGGTTTATGCTGGTAACATGCTGGCAAAGGACCAGCATAAACCAGAAAAAGGACCAGCCTAAACCAGCATAAACCATCTTAAACCAACATCACAGCTTCAAAACCTACCTAACCAGCAGATGCTGTTTTATTCAGCAGGGATTTTCCATACTTTGCTAGACACAACTAAGAACTTCTGGTAACACTTTTTTACGGTCTCTTAACTAGTTACTTATTAGCAGGGATTTTCGATACTTTGCTAGACACAACTAAGAACTTCTGGTAACACTTTTTTACAGTCTCTTAACTAGTTACTTATTAGCATGCATATTACTAGAATATTATCAATTTATTGATAATTAAGCACATATTAATGCATTATGACATTATTCTACATCCCTAAACCTACCTAATACTTAAACTTAACAACTACCTTATAACTATTAACAAGCAAAAAAACTATTTATTGAGGGAACTCATACTGTAGTTAACAGTGAATAAGTGTTCCCTGTTCTAAAGTGTTATTGAACTTCTATATAAAAGTTCAATCATTTAAAAAAATTGGGTAACACTTTAGATTACAACTCGCAAAGAACTACATAAGAAAAGTGAAATTAAGATGTATGTTTCTGGAATTACAGTGTACCTATAAAGAAAGTACATGTAGGTATAAGGGAACAATATGTTATATTTGGGTAATAAGGGGATAACAAACC
>JAUMHI010000063.1:8125273-8137697 GCA_032359435.1 Enteromius unitaeniatus | reverse complement strand
GGAAATATACTCTTGTTCTATGTAGTTACAGGGTAAGTATGACATCTGCGGGTTGTAAATTAAAGTGGTGATTGTTAACCTCTTGTTCAACGAAGTTACAGGGTAGGTACCAAACCCAAAGGATTATTTAATGTCTATCTAAACGAAAGCTGGATAATAAAAAAAAAATCATAATTACTATTTTTAAACTATAGAAACACTTGTTCTAATATTATAGGGTATATATGCCTTGCTATGCTACACAATCTTTACATTTGGAGGAAAAATGGCTACCTTTTTGTAATAATACATAGGAATTACATTATATATATTGGCAATGTTTTTTTTTTTTTTAAGAAAATTAGTTTCTGCTATGATTTTATTTAGAACGTAACATGTAGGCTAATATGTAATTATCAAACCTTACCTAATCTAAAGCATTACCAAAAACTGTGTTGCAAGATTCCTTCTGATGAATTTGGAAATACTTTAGTCATTACTAATTGGTTACCTGTCATGAAACGGACGTGAAGCATGTGAATCCATGTGCAAAGTATTCTTCTTCTATTCAGAGCACAGGGCACAGCAGGTGTGGTCAGTAACAGCAAACAGGCTTATCAGAGGCAGAGCAAGAGAGATGTCAGGGAACGGAGCAGAAGTCGGCAACGGTAAATCCAGATACAAACACAAATACAGAGAGACAAGGGAGAATGCTTACAGAGGTAGTAGAATACACACGCAATGATGAGCAGAGAGACAGACAAACAGACTGGTATATATACAGGTGATAATGATTAAATGATTGAACCTAACTAGAAACAGCTGTGGAGGAGAGGTGCATTCTGGGGAATGGAGTCTGGTAACTGAAACGGGGAGACAGACAAAACAGGCTGGGAATGTGACATAGCCCCCTCCCTAAAGAGCGGCTTCCAGACGCTTCTGAGGCTAAAGATGGCAAAACGACCACCAGGGAGGAGCGGGCGGCGGAAATGCCCACCTGGGCGGAATCCACGAAGAAGATGCCCACCAGGGCCAATCAGACAGTTCTAGTGTCCTCCAAGGCGGTGCAGATGGCGGGGTTGCCCACTTGTGCCAACCAGACCGCAGCCATGCCCTCCAGGGCCAACCAGACAGTTCGAGTGCCCTCCAAGGCGAAGCAGACGATAGCAATTCCCTCCGGGGCCGACCAGACCACGACCATGCCCTCCAGGGCCGACCAGACAGTTCGAGTGCCCTCCAGGGCGGAGCAGACGACCAGACAGACATTGCGCCCTCGGGGACCAAACAGACAGTGAATGCGCCCTTCGGGACTGAACAGACTGTGCTAGCGTCCCTTTGAATCCTCCGTACTGTGACTCAGCTACCTCCACGGGTTGAGCAGCCACGAATGGGGGCTCTGGAGAATCTCCAGAGATTATGCAGCCATAAGTGGACCCAATGGAGTATCTCTCGTGGGGGCGGGCTTAACAGCGATCTACTCTGATTGGCTAATGAGCTTTTGATGGACAGCTCCCAGGAGCGACACAAAGTGCCATCATCTTCTTGAGGGACAAGCTGAGGTGGAAGATGATGCTGTTTAGTGATGGGCATTTCGGCTCTTTTCAAAGAATTCGGCTCTTTTGACTCAGCTCCCAAATGGCTCTTTATTTAGCATCACTCAGAGCCTTTTTATTTAATTTTTTTAATTTATCAATTGTGAATGTTTTGTGTATTGATAAGCAACTTTTTCATTCTTATTGTTCATTAAAAAATACACAGTTACTCTTATTTAACATTTTAATAAAACTTTAATTGAACAATTGAACACAACCACAGCAAACAAATCAAATAACCTAAATAAAGGAAAAAGTCTTAACATATACAACAAAACACTTATGTCTTTAGTACAGGTTGGCATTGAGAAATATGAGATGCCTCAGCTTAGATGGGCTGATGCGATTTCTCTTCTCTCTAATTATTTGTCCTGTTTTTTGAGAAGACTCTCTCTGTCACTCTGTGTATGCACATCCTGATTTTGCTGAGTTAGGCGTGTTCCTGGGTTAACATATTTTGTTGACACTGGAATAACATTTTATTCCAAAATTTTAGTTTTGACAATAACTCTACACCTAAACCTAACCCTACCCATGAGTAATGCCTAAAATCAGAGGAAACGATAGATGACTGACACTGATGTTCAAGCACCAAACACTAAATGAAAGCCTAAACTTCACAAAAACTATAAACTGGTTCTTCAAATCTGATTGGTTAATCACAATGTTGTTCCAGGGTCAACAAAGATGTTGACCCAGGGACACGCCTAAATCAGCAAAATCAGGTTCAGCCTCTGGGGCACCTGGCCTGTACCACTACACTCGCTATCTTTAAAGCATGCACTCCATTTCCTTCTTTCATAGAATGGTACGATTAATTTTTTAAAACAAATAAAGTTAAGGAAATAACTTATAAAATATTACACAGGATTTATCCTGTTAAGCAGTTTTTGCAAAAATTGAAGAGTGACATTGATGCATATTTTTCTTTACAATTTTCTTCTGAAACATTGACTCATTTCTTTTGGGAATGTTCTTACGTCCAGTCTTTTTTTTTACTTTTCTTTATGTTATAAATACATTCTGTTTTTTGTTAAAGATAGGAATCTGCTTAATGCAAGTTTTTGTATAAAAAACCTCTTGGCCTCTTGTTATTTATTGGAAAGTTTTATATCCATAAATGTAAATATACTAATTGTAAACCCCACTTTAACAACTACAAACAAGAATAGCATTTGTATTTAAGTACAATATCTACCTCTGTTAACAAAAAAAGCTATAAAAACGTCTAGAATTTTTGCTATGTTTAAGATTTCTCCTTAATACTTAACTGTACTATTATATATGTGCCCTGCTTTGTTTCTCTCTCTCTCTCTCTCTCTCTCTCTCTATGTGTTCTGTAATTTGTCTGTTATTGCAATAAAAAAAATGGTACGATTCAAGTGGGTCTTTTCATGTCATTAGCCGTATGGTGTTCCCAAATGAAGCCCAGTCCCCCTTACGGCACAATATTCGGCTCTTCTCGTTCGCTACAAAGAATCGGCTCTTAGAGCCAGCTCGTTCGCGAATGACACATCACTAATACCACTCCGTTTCTCTCCTGGGAGCTCATCTTTAGAGATGACCGTAGGGGAAATACTAATAAAATTAATACTATAAACAAAGCACGACGTATTGCACATCGCAACAACTTTCCAATATGCGTGCCACTGACATCACCATCTGTGCTTCCAGGTCAGAGAGCAACTGTCCATCAAAAGCTCATTAGCCAATTAGAGTAGATCGCTGTTAAGCCCGCCCCCACGAGAGGTTTGTGCCAAAACATCAAACGAAAATTTGTGAAGCATAAGCGAAAGCTGTGGCAACGCATTCAGAATCCATGATTCACGAAAACAATTATTTGAAAATCATTAACAAAGAATGTAGCATATTTGAAGAGTATGTTAAATTTGTGCGACTGAGTTTTCATTTTTTCATTTTCATTGTGATTTCTTCTTTTGCAGTGGCATATTTTTGATCGTTTCTTGGAAAGTTAGGTTAAGTTTTTTAAAGTTACGTTCATTCTTATTGGCACAAAAGTAATCCCATAGACTAAGGGATAGTCATATTTTTTTTTAAAAAACATATCAAAATAATTAATAATCTGAAAAGAGTAAATGTACTCATTGTCATTGTAATGATTCGCGGGAGTCAGTAGGATCCATTTGCAATGTTTAATGCTCGTAGTCAGACAGGCAGAGGGTCGAAACACCAAAATAACAGCAGTATACAGGGCAAAGACAGAATCGTAGTCGAGGGACAGGCAAAAGAGTCAGGGCAGGTGGCAATGAATCAGGCAACAATACACAAACAGGAAATCAAACACGGGTAAAGCAAAACAAATGAAATAACGCTCGGAAACGATAGCCAGGGCAAATCGAAACTTCGCGACTATCTAGGGCAAAAGTCCGGCCTTAAATACCCTGAAAAAGGGGCGGAATGGCGCGAAAACGCAGAGGCACGTGAGTCTAAAGAGTCCGGGTAGGAACCTAATATTCGGGCGAAGGTTCCCACTGCTGTCCGCTGGAGAGGGCCACAGAGGCGCGATCCGTGACAGTCATACAGTATGATTTATGCTGTATATTGGATAAGTGTGAATCTGAACTAGTGTAAAGCTGTGTAAAAACAACAACAACAAAAGCAAAATAAATAATAAAGATGTGCATTGAAAAATTATGTGACCTTCATAATAAAAAAGAAACATTGAAATCTTCTGGTTTTAATAAAATTCAAACCCATGACATATAAATGACTAGCTGAAGAAATATCTATTAATTTTACTTATTACTTTTGAAAATTCATTCCCTAGTACTGAAAACAGCTCACTCCGACTACAATGTTTGCTTTATAATATTGCTTTTTCAATAAGGGAGACATGGTCATGTCATCTGTTGTCTCCCTTCACATATATTCTTCTTTCCATTTAATAAAGCAGAGACTGAAGTCAATTAAATAGCATTAAATAAATACCGTGCACTAAAGAGAATGTAATTATTAGGCCTATTAGTGACATTCAAATAAACATGATCAGTGCTGTGTGGTTTCGATTTGACATTCCTTGTACGTACAAAAAACCCATTGCAATTGCACTGCAAAAAAAGATAAAAAATGCTAGCAATCATGCAAATACATCAAGTGTGCAATTTCAATCAGGATTGCCTACAGACATGAAACGCAACAGGTAACACCATCCATTTGACACCTTGTTACCTCTACTGCACCATCTGACTTTGCATTTCAAATGCATTATTTATTTTGTTTTTTTGCATATATTTATTTTGTTTGTTTTTATTTTGATTTTGTTGTGCTTTGTTGTAGCTCTTGTCTAGTAATATCTAATAAAATGCATCAGGTTTTTTTTATTTTAATTGTCTGTACCTTCTTAATGATAAAGACCAGATAGCACCAAGAAAGAGCAAGAAAAATATTTCATAAAAATATCTATAATAATATTGCCTTATTGTATTGCACTGTCTATCTAATTTCAATATACCAATTCACAACCATTACTCATAAGCCTCCACTGCTGGTCCTGCTGTGTAAATCTAATAATTTACTAATGAAGCTGAAGAATTCCCTTGCCTGCCATTTGTTTAGCCTTTTGCTAGCATTTTACCATGAAGTTCACATCTATTATGCATTGCAGGTGCATGCATTATACATAGGCTAATAGGGCATTGAAAACTATAATAAGACCAGCACCTGCAGAGTTCTAATCTGAAGGCAAAACACTGAGTTTTCTTTCATGCAGTTTTGATAATAAGTTTACAGTTTACAAAAAGTCTACATAAGTCTTTACATACATCTTGAATTTCACATTACTCAATTTGAAAAGAAACACCACATGAACTCATTGTTATCACACTTTTGTAATATTCACAGTATAACGAGGAGATGGGGAGGCAACACAGAATCAAAACAGGTAGAGTCGATGCAACGATAAACGTGAACATCAGAGGCTAAAAACAAGAATAATCCAACTGGCAAAGCAGTGGTGAGGCGATCGGCGAACGTAATCCAAAGGGGCAATGTGATGAATCACTCGGGTCGTTAGGATCCATAAGTGGTGCTTTAATAGAGTGGTCGGGCAGGCAGTAGTTAAATCACAGGCAGACGGAATCAACAGGGCAAAACAGAAATCATAAACGAAAGTCCAGGCAAAAGGGTCGGGGCAGGCAGCGAGAATAAACAGTCCAATAAACAATCCAACGGTAACCAGAATAATCCACGGGAAAAACGCTCAGAGATGATTGCAAGGCAAAACAAAACTTTGCGAAGATCTAGCGTCCGGGCCTTGTTTACATACTCCACAAAATGGCGGGCGCCAGCCGGCGGAAGGGGCCAAGGTACGTGGGGTAAGAGGGTCTTGGTAGGAACTTAGAATTCAGGCGAAGGTTCCCGCTGCTCCAAAACAGCAAAACACAGGGAAACAAGAAAAAACACGAATGGCTTGACAAAGGGAGAACACAGGATACATCTAACATTGACCAGCATCTAAACAGGAAATAAACAGGACTTTTATACAGACATGCTAACAAGACTAAGGGGAGGAGCGAGTTAGTGGTCAAGGCAACAGACAAGGTGGGTGGAGACAACAATGAAACACTATGACAATGAATGAGATGGACGGACATGACAGATACAAACGGGTCCTTTTATACACATGAAAACAAGGCTAGGGGGTGGAGGAACGAATGGGTGGCCATGGCGACAGACAAGGTGGGTGGAGACACAAGTTCATAATAAGAGTCCTGGGATAGCTAACGGAGACAAACACACAATGAATTACATATGAAGCTGGAGTGCCATCTAGTGGATCTTGATGGCACTGCCAGCTGACCTGTTATACACAGTGTGTGTTTACGATAGCTGGCCAAAAACAGAGTTTTGTGAAAATTGACCCGTTTTGGAAGGCTGGGCTTAGAGGAGAAACAATAATGTACAGTATGCGGAAAATAATGTGTTTTTTAAAATCTAAACTGCATGAACACATTGCATTACACCAAATACACAAAATAATGTTCCTTTTAGCAATATCATATGATCCCTTTAATACACAGATGTAATTGTTTAATTTAATCGATTTGATATATACAATCTAATGAAAAAGTTAAAGGTTTTGGCTGTTTTTTTTCTATATTCCCATTTATTTGTAACAAGAAACAGCAGGAGTCTTTAACAAATTGGCTACGGTTTCCAAGCACCAGATTTAGATTGGATTCAAGAGGGTTCTTCTGAAAGTCAGGAGATTACTGATTGGTCTGAACAGAGCAGCTGTTAGAGAAATAAACTGACATAATTTGGTAAAAGGATGGACAAATGATGGAACATACATGATGCTTTGATTCCAGTAGATTGAGTAATTTTAATCAGTGGTCTTGTGGAAGAAAGCAGTATAAAAATTAAGTGATTACCATAATTCTGAGGGTTAACGTCAAATAGCAGTCTCATTACACATTACCACAATCATAAATCATGACCAGTAATAATCCACTGTTGGCTTTGGTTCAAAAACGGCAGTGCAGATTACATCTAATTTATGGTATTAGAGTCATTAAGCAGATCATTGATGGATGCACTTATTCATTCTGATCATGTTGACTGTGGGTGTAGTGCCTCACATTAACATTACTGTCACTGAGACTGTTATGTTATGCAGAAGGCAATCTTTCTCACTACACCAATAACAATGGTAATTGCTGGAATTAATATTTTTATATAGCTAGCTGTCACATTCAGTTTTAAATTTCAGTTTCATTTTCAGTTTCATTGCATTGTTTACTGTGTTTCCTTTTTCCATGGTTATCATGGTTTCATGGATTGTGCCATTCTGGCCCACCCGGTCGTTGTTTTCGGAACTCATGCTCCGTGTGACAGCCCCTCACTGGTGCATACCACTGAGGAGGGACCTCCTGTCTCAGGGGTATGGCACCATATGGCACCTGCGTCCAGATCTGTGGAGCCTCCACGTGTTGCTCCTGGCACTTGGCACTCTGCAGGCTCTACCACTGGGGGTGGTGGACACTATCACTCAGGCCAGTGCCCTCTCTACGAGGTGAGCCTATGCACTGAAGTGGAGTTTGTTTGCTATTTGATGTTCTTCTCACAGAGAAGACCCCCAAACGTGCACGGTTAAAGTAGTGCTTTCTTTCCTGCAAGAGAAGTTGGAACGTAGGCTGTCGCCCTCCACTTTGAAAGTGTTTGTGGCTGCTATCGCAGCACTGGCCTGGATACATGCCCAAAGTTCCCACCACTCCTTCAGAAGCTCCAAGCAGCTCTTTGGCTGTTACGGAGGTTAGCAGAAAGGGAAGGCTGTCTCAAAGCAGAGGTTGTCTATCCCACTGGATAGTGGATGCCATCACTTTGGTGTACCTGGGCGTGAGGGCACACTCCACTAGGAAGTGTTGCCTACTCCCATGCACTGGGATACCGCGAGCTGGGTGACACAAATACTTTTGTGCGATACTACAATCTCCACGTTGAGCCGGTGTCTTCCTGTCTGTTGCGTAGCTCTGGCCAGTGTCTTGCTTGCTGTGCCATTCCCCCTCACATAGGGATGCGAGTGCCTTCTCTCCCAGTTGAGTTCCCCGTCCGTGAACCCTGGTCGAGCATCCTCCAGCACGCCCGGCAGTCAGACTTAGTGAAGCTGGTTTGTCCAAGAAGATGCTAAAATTTGAATCAAAGAACCGGCTTTACTGATGAGATGCGCATAATATATCATTCGATATATATCGCCCAGCCCTAGGACTCATAATCCGCTTTCTTCCGACTTTCCCTGCAGCCATCACGCTAGCCGGCAGACTGTGGACACGTGACGTCACAGACTACATGGTGCCATACGGGTCAAACACCTGGCTTAAAACTGGCAGCATGAAGTAAAGATTTTAATTAAACCCAAAAGGCTTATTTACAAAGACGAAACAAAGGACGTTTTTGCTATAATATTAATTTGTTTAAGTTAGTTTTGTATACACACAAAACAGTTTCAGTTAGTTTTCGTTTTTTTTTTTAACTCTTGTTTTTATTTTTATTTCAGTTAACAAAAATGCTTTTTCAATTCTATTTTTAGTCTTTTCATTCGCTTTCGTATATAATAACTATAATAACCTTGGTTTCCACATGTCACCTCCCTTCGGATATGATGTGGCCTCCGTAGTGCCCTTCTCCAGAAGGTTCGCTTCCCTTTTATTCTGCCAAACTTTGACATCAAATAGAAAGATTTTAATCAATCTTTAAAATTCCTTCCTTAGAGGCTAACTCCATGTCAGGAACAACGGCTTGGCAAATCTGTGTATGAAATGGCATGGTGGCATGAACTAATACTTTTGTATATCAGTTTTGCATTTATTAACACTATTGGGTTGGATTTGGTTTAGGGCACATTGCTCACATGGTAGAGCGTTAACATTTAGCGACCTGATCTTTGAATTCTGAACCGCCACAAATACATATCTATATCAATGTAATAAAATGTGACAGGGATTGTGTATTTAACCTGTGTTTTAGCACCACTCTGTGGACATTTCTCTTTGAAACTGCAGCAAAATGTGCAGTAAGGTACATAAAAATGTTATTGCACAGAAAGTGCAAAGAGGTACATACTGTATTTTATGACACCAGGATGTACAGTAACATATTGGCTGTTTATTAGTTCTTATTAGGCACATATTAATGCATGACCATACTATAGTGTCAGTTGTTGAAGTTATGTTGAGTGTTTGTCTGCGTTGGTCTACGCACCTTTTTCAGCCTTCTTTGTATCCTGGTTTCTTTGAAACTTCTGTCTCTGTGCTCTCTGAATTGCTGAAAAGCGAGGCCGCGACATCACAGAGCGTGACAGGACAACTGACCACTGGGGAGATGGTGTTCGTCCATCAGCTCGCTGAGCTGATTCACTGGGGCCCGACATTCGAAGAATACATTGTGGAGTTTTGCAAGCTTGTGGAACGGTCGGATCTCGGCAACAGTGACATTGTGTGTGCCTTACGGGATGGAGCGTGCTTTCTCAAGTACTCTGAAATCCTGGACATTACTAGCCTGCCCTGGAGATCAGCCTTGTTTTTAACGTTGATGATGTTTCAAGCACGGCCACATCTTCGGCCACATCTCATCACCACTGCACACCGTATCAGGGTCCCCCGAGCCATGTAATAAGGTTTTGGTTTTATGCCCAGAAATGCCGCCACAAATCCTTGCAGTACCCAGTCCACATCAGTCGAGCATCAGCCCCGAATCACAGTCCGAGGAGCCGTGTGACATGCCAGTTTCGGGTTCAGTTTTGCGGCCAGGAGTGCCATGTCAAATCCTTGCGGTTCCCAGTCCACATCAGCTGGGTATCAGCCCAGAGTCATGGTCCGAGGAGCCGTGTTCAGTTTTGGTTTTTGGTTTCACAGCTAGGAGTGTCGTCAGAAATCCTTGCGGTTCAGAGTCTGCATCAATCTGGTATCAGCCCCAAATTTCCGGTCAGAGGAGCCGGGTATAGGCGGGATTGCCGGTCTATGGCCAGGGCAGCTGATCCAAATCCTTGCAGATTCCAGACCACAGTTAATGGGTTCCAACCCCGAATGTGGACCTGAGCACTCTCCAGACCATTCCGTCCCAAGAGCTCTGTAACACTGTCATGTTTCATGTGCTTGTGTTTATGTCTGGTTCTTGTGCCATGTGCCTTCTGTGTGTTCTCGTTCATCTGTAACCCCGCCTCTGTCATTAGTGTTTAATCCTCTGCCAGCCGTGTCTACCATTTGTCTAGTGTTTTGTCTTTGATTAGTCCTTGTATTTACATCACGCCTTGTCTTGTGTTCAGTGTCAATTGTTGAAGTCATATTGAGTGTTTGTCTGCATTGGTCTATGGACCTTCGTCAGCTTTCTTTGAATCCTAGTCCTTTTATTAAATGCTCACTTATTGGATCTTCTGTCTCTGTGCTCTCTGAATCGCTGAGAAGCTAGGCCACGACATCACCGAGCGTGACAGATTTCATCTGTACTGCAGTGCTGTTGTTAGTCTCTACATAGCAAGGGTTTCTAAAGAGCGTAAAGCACTCTTAAAAATAAAGTGTCTTTATTAGCATTGATGGCTCCTTGAAAGAACTTTTAACAAGCCATGATGCCTTTCCATTGCAATGGAATTTTGTATTAAAAAATGAGTTCTTCAGATTATTAAAATGTTCTTCACGCTATGAAAAAAGATCAGTAGAGAACATGCTAAAGAACAGTAGAATAAAAGGTACTTTCGAGATCCCAAAGTGGTTCTTCTATGAAAGTCTCCTTTTAAAAATATATTTTTTTAAAGAGAGTACAGCCGTTTTACAGCCAAACCCCTTAAATCCCTGAGCAACATTTTTTTTGATTATGAGGTGTAAACCTATCTCTTCACTGCTCTTATTGAAGTCAAAGCTAGTGTTTTAGTCATAATTCCACACATCTAGCCAGGTGTGAACAATTGCATGGTACATAAATCAGATGTTTTTAGCGTACATGTTTGTTTAATGACCTGTGAAGGTGAGGGGAATTCTGATGAGCCATCGTGACCTACTGAAGGGCAAACAGTGGCAGGTGGCAAAGGCTTTGTTGATGACTCAAATAAAGTTATTCAAGCTTTACAAATCTGTTTCAGTCTCTCTTCCTTTGTAGAATTATAGCTGCAGAGCTTGGAATGCTTCTTAGTATAAATCAATAGAAAGCCGCCTCAATCAATAAGCTATTTGGGATTAAATTCTGTCAGTGTCCTCTCTTTGGAGCTGGACTGGCACAGGTTCAATGAGATTGCCAAGAAATGCGTCCTTTCACTAATATTAAATGCTGGAAAGTGTGATAGCAAATGTATTTGCGAGAGAGTGTTTGTTCTGTGTTTTTTTTTTTTTTGGCTCGCTGTTTGATGTCTTTCATCGATGTCTCAAATGGATGATGTCTTGGCATGTGGCTTTAAGTTTTCAGATATTAATGTATAAATAACTATTTCTAAAGGTCTTTAAAAATCTAAGTTAAGCCCTGATGGGGAAAAAATCTGGCTTAAAACATGATGGTTATTTCTAGTTAAGTTAGCTGTCTTGCCATTGCCAAACTGGTATTTTGCTGGTTTAGCAACTTGAGCTGGTTTAAGTTGTTTTTGTTTGTTTGTTTCTTTACAGTGAGCAGGGCTTGGTAGTGATTTTCCAATTCATTGTCAACTCACAAGATCTCGATTTGATTCTTCTCCGAATCTTAGAATCTTAGAATTACATCTTAGTATTAATCCCTGCTGAAAAAAACAACATACTGGTTAGGTAGGTTTTGAAGCTGGGATGCTAGTTTAAGCAGGTCCTTTGCTGGTTTGCAGATCTTTTGCCAGAATGTAACCAGCATAAACCAGCAGAAGTACCATCTTAAACCATCTTAAACCAGCATTCCAGCTTACCTAACCAGCATACTGTATGCTGTTTTTTTAACAGGGATGTCAGTTATGTTTACATATTTTTAACTAATACAAATTCTTTCCTGATTATGTGTTTCAGAGGTTAAAAGAGGTAGAGACAGTCCAGGTAATGCACAAATCAGTCCGTAAATGCACAAGAGAAAACGCTCAGAGTTGCTACCGAGGTGAACAAAACTTTGCGATGAACTGAATCCTCTCTCCCCCTTATAAAGGAGAGATAATGCAGAAACCCCCCGAGGTGCGTGGGTCAAAACGGTCCAGGTAGGAACATTAATATTCCGGGGAATGGTTCCCGCTGATGACGGTCAGACAGAGCCTCAGAGGATTGCCTTATGACACGCAGCTAGCAATTTTACGTTATAAAAACATTCCCGTAAAACTCCCATTGTCACAAGCCGTGCCTCTGTGGCGCTTCCCGAAAGGCTGCAGCGGGAACCATCGCCCGAATACTAGTTTCCGCCCG
>JAUMHI010000063.1:8049761-8070455 GCA_032359435.1 Enteromius unitaeniatus | reverse complement strand
GTTTACGTGATCTGGCTCTTTATTTGTATTTATTTATTTTATATATCAAAATATATTAAACGTGCGTGTGGTAAGAGCATCTTCGGAATATTGCGTTGGCTGAAACACACAAGGAAACTCGCTGTGAAAAATAACACAGACATCGCATTCGGACTTTAGAATTATCACAGAGGTTCAGAGAGAAAAACACAGACATGGAAGATTCGGACGGGATTAAAATCACCAAGTACGTCTGTGAAACAAAACATTCTCTAACGACCCCCAGTAAAACTAGTCCTGTCTGGGCTTTACTTTTAGTCATTATTTACAGTGGCAGTTCTACATTGAATTACTCCCTGTGCGAGACCCCCTCTCATCTCACCCCTCCCTTTTAAAATTTCAAATAACATCAGAAAAGCATTTATTTTGAATAAAAAAGAAAGAAGTAATAACAAAGTTACAAATAAAGTACTGGATAGGGTTAGGGAGGGCTTTATTTTCCCAGTAAATGTGTCAACGATGGCATCTATTTAATAATCTGAATTAAAATGAACATTTACACTCAATAGGTTGCATTCTGTTTTATAATACACTTCAGTACTTCAGTACATTCTGACTTGTGTGCCCTTACACTTTGTTTTAAAAACATTACGTTGACTATTATCCTTCCCTCTCTAGTCAGTGGCAGATTCGGTCATAGTTGACCCAGAGCACCAGTGTTCGAGACAGAGTGCTGCCCTAGGCACAGCTGTCACAAATGCACAGTCCATTTCCCATCTATCTAACACTTTCCATTACAAAATCACAAAAAAGATTAGAAGCCACATCTATTTTGACACAGTCTGCTGACAAACAGATGCAGTTTTGATGTTTATTTAAAAAAGTTGTCA
Organism: Enteromius unitaeniatus; assembly: GCA_032359435.1. Lineage (NCBI taxonomy): Eukaryota > Metazoa > Chordata > Actinopteri > Cypriniformes > Cyprinidae > Enteromius > Enteromius unitaeniatus. Next base: position 8,069,586 of record JAUMHI010000063.1, on the reverse strand, counting down.
AATGAATCTCTTGTATTTACCTATAAATCTTAATACAATCACTCAGCATAATGTTCTTCAAATATTCAAATAACAAAGCCTCTTTTTTATTTTAAATTTATCCATGCTTTAATTTCATTTTTCACAAATGATTTACAGTGAAGTTTATGGCTGTAGCTCAACTTAATGCCCACAGATTCTGACTCACACTGGGAAGGTCTGAAAGGCACAACAGTGTCACCCTCAAAATACTGCATAACGCCCTTCAGCTGAATCTAACATGCAACTGCTGGATTCAAACGCATGCTTCAGTGGCTTTTCATTTTTTCCACTAACACCATCTCCTCTATCTGTGATTGTTAGTGCTTCTGTCGGTTCTCCATCAGAAACCTCCAAATAGCATAAAGAAAGTGTACTGAGAAAAGTTGTTACTTTATGGAAATTTTTAAGACACAGTATAACCAGAAAGGTCTAAGCTTAATATAGCATTTAATATTAAAAGATAAATTATTAAATTAAAGGTCATCCAACTAAGTAAATATCACTGAATAAAATATTTGTAAAAAATGGGAAAGAGAGCTGACCATGCATATCCAGGTTGTGCACTGTTCAAAAATAAATATAATATTGTTTTTTTTGTTTTTCTAAGTTGTCTTATCATAATCAGGAGAGAAATATAAACAGATTAGTGACTTTTAAGAAAAACTGTTCTAAACAAATATGTTGCAGGGTTTTTTTGTTGTTGTATTATATATTATATTTAGTGCTGTTGAATGATTAATCGTGATTAACCACATACATTTTTTTTTTTACATAATATCTGTGTGTGTATGTGTGTTGTATATATTAATTATGTATATTTAAATACACATACAAACAATATATATTTTGAAAATATTATTATAAAAAAATACCATTAATATCAATAAATTAAACTATTTACATGTATATATTTATATTCATATAATTTATATCATATATAAATATACTTAATATATAAAGATAACATATCTTTCTTAAATATATACATGCATGTGTGGGTATTTATATATACATAATAAATACAGTACACACATTATTTAAACAAAAACTTTTATTTTGAATGCGATTAATCATTTGACAGCTAAAATGCTTTGATTAATTTAATTAAAAAAAATACAATATCTATTTCCATGTGCATTTTAAGAATTTAAAATGAAATGTAATGAATGTTCATACAAATGTACACTACTTGTAGTGTTTATTAAAATACCATTTCAATTCAAAATTTTAAAATTAAGGTCAATTTACTTATTTAATTCTACTATTGATGTTTTATCAATATACTGACAAATGAATGAAAAAGTTAAATAATCACAGTTTACATAAAATACATATCATACACAATTGTTTCATGCAACACAGACTGCGCTCAATCTATTTTTCTGTCATTATAATTAATATTCATCATCCTGTGGGACAAAGCCAATTGAATTCAAATTCTTCTTATTTGTAGATTTTGTTTGTATTCTAAGTGCTCACTGGTTCCCTCTCTACAGCTGACTGACCTCGGTGCCTGTTGACAATCATCCTCTGTGTCACACTTGAATAATTTCTCGTCTTCTGGGTGAGGCTGCACAAACACTGACTTGTCTTATGCTCTCATGCTGTCAGCGGGTGGTACACCACAAACTAATGTTTATTTAAAATGTCTCGCAATCGTATTACTCCAAGAGCTCTGAATGTTCTCTCACCACTGGGCTGACCCATCACTTTAAGAGGGGTTCGTACATTCGGCCTGTACATATTTATCCAGGCGGCATCGACCCTGCGAGGAACGGGCTTTTGTATCCCACAGCCCAGACGACAGATCCTTTCTGCATATAAAATGTGTCAGGAAGTATATAATTAATGTTAATGTCTGATCGAAAAGCAGGTTTGTTAAATCATCCTCTTATTACAATTAACTGCCATGAATGTATTGACATAAAATCAAATGCATTTCTGACATAAATTCCCTTGTGTTTTCATACCATCAGCTGTAATACAGAATGCTTGATCTCCCCTCTAAATGATTAATTACTTTGAGCTTGAATGACTTTGCCTATACATTATTCATTAGTATATACACAATACAACACAACACAATAGAAAAGACTTTGTCAGGCCAGAGTTAGAGGTGACACAGATGCATATTTGATCACGCGCTCCAGATTGCGCAGAGATCCATCTGTTCAATGTACATGTGCTGATGCCATTGGCCGCATGTCCAAATGTTTAATATTCCCACACGATTCCAAAATGTTGCCAGGCTTTTTGGAAATAAACCCAGATGGAAAAGTCCTACGGAGAATCGGTTCTCAAGGGAGGATAGAAAGAGAAGCTTTAATAAAATGACATTTAAAAGAGTGAGATACAGTAAGCACTGTGAACAAATATAGAAACCAGGTACGTTCTGTGAGAAAAATGTGATGAGTGCTATTTTGTCTCAAATTAAATATAGCCTTGTATGGCTGGAGTGGATGGTTACATGGTTGCTAGGGTGTTTTGTACGGTTTCTAGGCAGCTGCTATTGTTTTAATGGATACTTGATGGCTTTAAAAATATTCTAGTTGCTTCATAACGTTACGACTGATGGCAGATGAACTATTTTGACTTTCATACTTTTCTGGACCTTGACACTGTTACTCTGCAGTCAATGTGTTAGTCAAGCCTCCTGGTTTTTATCCAAAATATCTTAAATTGCGTTTACAATGAAATAAGATTTTATGAGTTTGGAACAACGTGATTAATAACAAAATTTACATTTTGGGGTGGAGTAACCCTTAGATTTTTATTTTTTTTTATCTGCCAGAAAGACGATCACTTTTAAAAAGTCTGATCATCTAGAAAATTCAACACTTTTACCTTTAGCATACACTTTTTCCAAAGGGATTTACATTGCATTTACGATTTGCATATTATCAGTCCATGGATTCCCTGGCAATCAAACCCTTGACCTTGCCAATGCTTTGAAATGCATTTTTACCTTGAAATTTTGCCTTGAAGGAAAAAAAAGAATTATATGATATAACTGAGATGTCGTATTACGATTTAAAGGGACGTGATTCAAATCTTTTATTATCATTTTTCTCCCTCATGTTGTTTCAAATCCACTTTGACTCTATTTCTTCTGAAAACCATAAAATAAGTGTAATTTTAAACTATAATCTGTTGTTAATGGTTTATGAAATCATTAAAATAATAAAGAAATAAAATAACAAAGAAATATTTATATGTAAAGCAAATTGATACTTAATGTTAGCAACACTTGCTATTATACAGTTAATATTAATATAATTGATGTCTAATAAATGTATGGTTTAAGCACATAATTAATAGCAATTTAGTATTATTTATGAAGCAAAAAACAAAGGATTGCTGTAACAAAGGATAACACACTCTTTGTTAATTCTTTCTTAACTCTTTAAAATAGAGCTTATTAAAACCATAATAATTTGATAATGGCAAAGTACATGTACAGGAACATAGCGATATTCATTTTTTTAAAACTGTGAATCAACAAACAGCTTGCAAATATGTATAAGCACTTCGCTATACTTTCACTAGGATCTTCTTTTGTTCCACACAAAAAAGAAAGGCAAACAGGTTTGGAATTACATGAGGGTGAATAAATAATGACATTTTTGGGGTGAACAGTGGTGCATATTTCAAATATGTGTGCACTTCTCTATTAATTCAAATGGGTAGCAGCAGTAACATACCCAAAAACATGCATAACATACATGTATAAACTACAGCACAGCAAAATGTCCCCTGTTTTGTTTTATGTACAATGACAGGAAGAGATGTCAGACAATAAATGTACATCCACTCAAGCACAGAACCACTCAATTTGTCCAGCAAGCCTATTTTTCCCCTCATGCCCCTCACACTCCCCCCCTCCTTCCCTCACAGCCCACCCTGCTCTGAGCCATAATGGTACATGCCATTAGTGAGCACATCTTGAGCAAGGAGGGGGTCTCTGCCTCGCCGAAGAGGCTACGTTAGAGCCACATAAACACATTCACAGATGTGTCTCCATGCGTTCTGACAGCCCGACTCAGCCAAGACTGCCACGCTGAATGAAGACAGAGAAATCAGGGAGAGAGACGGAGAACCACCACCAAGCAAATTATCACACCATTACTGCAGGGTCTTGCCCACATCCCTCTCTCTCGGACTGTGAGCTTGAGTGAAAGCACGTCTGACAGGGAAGAGAGGAAAACGAGGGAGCTCTACCGGCAGATTCGTCCCCAATTACAGCCCATGTTTCCAGTTCGATCCAGAAGCCACAGCACAAACAAATACAGGGATGCTCTGACCAAAAACAAAGAAGAGGAAAACCAGAAATCAAGAGAGACACACAAAGACGAAGAGTAAGAGATGGAGGGATTTTTTTTAATGAATGAAGCAAACAGCAGCATGTGGTGGAAATAACTGCATCTACGTAAGGTAAGACAAACCTTCTTTGTTTAATCTGTGATAGAGCACAACGCTAAAAGGCACACAAATTCTGTGATGACGAGCAACAACAGAGGCTGAGACTGCTGTTTCTATCTCACGATTGAGAGAGACGGCTGCGTGGATGAGCCCCGGAGAATAAGCCACGCATATGTTAAGATGTACACAGAGATGAGCTTGTGACAGAGACCTGAGGCAAGCCTGAAGAAAAGAATCACTCGTAATCCATACAGAGCTCAAAGAGCACCGTGGTGTCAGCTAGAAAGACTCAGTCACCAGCTGGGAACCTTGAGAGACAGCCGTGTTTGTGTATATATATTCATGAGTCAATGCTCAGTATGGATCCGTTTTTCTTCTGTTGGATCTCTTGAATATTGCAACTTTACCATATTTAGTCCAGCTCGTCTGTGATTCCTTTTATATCTAGACAAAATAAGTGGCGATTTAATATGCGCTGCAATGATCACCACACACGTATCATAACAAAGAAGTGTCAACACTAATGCCAGTTTACTGCTACGGTCGGGCAGCACTGCCACTTCTAATCTACACCTGGGTATTAGTGTTCAGTCATTAACAGCTTAGTTTAGGGCCCCTCCCCCCTCCTGACCCTGTGTCAAAACAACCCCGCATGCCGAAAAACATCCCTGGGAACAATGCTTGGCGAAAGCGTGATGCTAATTAAATGGAGAAAGCTTTAACAAAAAAACGCTCTCTTTTATTGTGTAAAACCCAACGCTGCCAGCTGCTGAAGCAATAACAACCGTAGCTAAATATGTAAATCATTACATAAGAGCAGAAACGGTGCCGCTCCAGGGCAGGAATATGAAGCCATTAGTAGCAATATCTATGATGATGCGTATGGGATGGAGTTCCACATTAAGGAACAGATTGGGCAACTCTTACTGAAAAGTTTAGCTCAAATGAGCCTGTCTGTGCCATCAAAGAAACAAACAATTAGCAGCTGTGGGATGAGTACAACATACAAATGAAGTAATGTCGCAATTAATCGAGTTGCATCTTAGTTGCACAATTTTGAGCAAAATTTTTGCAGAAAGTAGTGAAGTCCTGTCTTTTATCATTATGGATATCACAGTTGACGTGAAATGGCATTCGCAACCCATTTCACTTGCCTAATAAGATGTATTCCCTAGCGAAACTGGATTTTCAATGGGAGAAATGGGGCACAACTTGATTTTATTGAACTCGGAATTGATTGGCTCATAAAAAGCAGGCGCTCTGTTCAATATCGGATTGGATACAGACCCGGATGTGGAATTGTAGTGATTGAGGACTTCTTCTATCCACTTAATCTTAGATCTTGTTGCAAGATTTTTATTTTTTTAATATATAGTGATTATAGATTAGTCCCACAATCTGTAATACATTATTATTATTTTTATAATATAATATAATATATAATAAAGTCACAAAATCACACAGCTAAGCTCATGTGCAAGAAAAAAACAGATGTTAACGTATATAATTAGTATATTTATTATATGTAATACACTATACTACCAAATTAACTTTGCTGTTAAGCCGTCTCTCATGGGAGCTCTTGAACCACTCAAACATTTTTAGCCTGCGCTCTGCTTTGTGGATACACAGCACTGATGGCTTGTATTTCACCCTCAGCAAAATTTAAGATTCACAAACAAAACATTCCAACTAAATACTCAGCACAGCAATCTATAAAACCACTGATTGACCAACCATAACTCAAGTGATCACAGAGCGTTCGAGTAGCAAAGGGACAGAGGCGAAGAAAACAAGCCAACAATATCATTCTACTCCTCAGACAAATCAGTGTGGCTGCGAGGAATTCGAAAGCAGATTTCAGAAATAAAACAAAAAGTCCTGTGGGTGAAATTCAGTGTTTCTGTTGAAAACAGTTCTGACGTAGGCATTTGAAAGCACAGTAAGCTGGAGCTGCTTGCTGCAGGCGCTCTTGCCCTCCCTCACACACACACACACTTGTGTGCACTTTCACACAAGTTCACACACTCAACCTTTTTGGCTCACATGTGTACGATTTGTTCATGTAGCGGACAAACACTCTGATTCAACCCGCAAGTGTTACAGTCCCGTTTCGCTCAGGAAAAGCCACATAAAAACCACATGTGTCCCACAGGCACGTTTAGTTTGCTGGGAACTTAAGTTCTTGAAAGACTGTGAAGCGATTCACAATGCCATCTGAATCTCCATGCCATGAATATTAACCAGCACAATTGTTCCCTGAGTGACGCTACCATGGCTGCATTATTCATTCATCCCAACGCTGCCACAAAGACTTAAACACCGCTACAGCCAGATCTGCTCTGTACCAACTCGCGGTGCCCGAAGTGGAGCGCTAACACCCATAGCTCTCTCTCAATGGACAGCTAATGAACAGCTGAGAAACAGAATAAGGAAAAAGGAAGAGAGGAAAAAGGCAGGAAAACAGATTGCCAGGCTTCAGGCTGGGCTGTTATTCTGCCTTCTCGAATTCAGCACTGCGGGGCTTTGAGCTTGTGCTTGGCTGCCATCTCTGGCCCACTTTAGTCGTGCAGTCATAGACACACACACAAACACACTGCCATTACTGAACCATAACACCCCCAGGGACAGCAGCTGTTACCCCCGGAAGAGTTCGGCTCATAGTAGCAGAAGAGCTAAGAAGCTAAAGTGAGAATGCCATGCCATATTTCCTCAGCGGGGTCTCACGTGGCCGCCCACACTCCATGTGCCAAATAACTTCATCTATTCATGCTGAATATGGCTCACCTTTTTCTTTATGATGTCTGGTAGCTTGTACAGTGATGGCACAGGTCCTGTTATGGAGGGTAATGATTGTGTGTATGCGTAAATGTGTAGACTTCGTTAAACATCGTCATAAGACGACTGATATGCATTCTGGATTCCTTTCTGAAGCACATGGATGGCACGGGTCCAGGACCACACTGTTTATATACACCTTACTTGTGTTTGACAAAAGTAAATGGCAAGAGATGTATAAAAACAACAACATGATTTTTATTTTAATAGCCTACCATCGCTTGCTAAAGTGTTAAAAGAATCGGCCACCCAAGAAACTAACATTCTGACATCATTTACTCTCCTTCATTCTTTACAAAAGCCGTTTGACTTTTTTATGTGTAATACAATAGATATGTTTTTGTCCATGGAAGAGCGCGTCAACCGGCTTTCATTATATGGAAAAAAGCATTTTCAAAATATCATTGAGGTTTGGAATTACCATACCTTTTATATAACTGTTGATTTTTAAAATGAAAAATGATCTGTATAAAAAAGAAAGTCATAAAGATTTGAATAATTCTTTTCCAATTAATTCACCTTATATTAACACTATATTTGACCCGGGTCCAAAAAACCTGTACATTTTTTGTTGTCGAAAGCGTTCAATAAGCTTTCCATTGATGTATGGTTTGTTAGGCAATATGTGACTGAGATGCAACTATTTAAACATCTGGATTCTGAGGACGCAAAAAATAAAACAAAATATTGAGAAAAAAAAAAAACTTTAAAATTGTGCAAATTAAGTCTTTAGCAATGCATATATCTAATCAAAAATTAAATTATGATATATTTGTGCCAGGAAATGGAAATATCCTCATGGAAAACTAACTCTACTTAATATTGTAATGATATGTGGCATAAAAGAAAAATTGACAATTTATAGTTTTGGCTATTGTTACAAATATGCCCCAGCGACTTAAAACTGTTTATGTGCTCCAGGGTCACATATGATGTTTTGACATTACTTTGGTAATAATTAATTAACATGAAATACACAATAAAAACAATGCTTTAATTATCTCCAGCTCATACCCCCTATAACCAGTCCATGACTTCTGCTGATCTCTAATCCAAGTTTAAGAGAGTAGTTCAAATTAGTAAAGAGTAATACAGGTCATGTTCTTGCATTCAAAAATAAATAAATGAAATAAAATGAAAACCTTTCAACACTAAATATAGTTCAAAAAGAATTTGGAGGAAACATGTAATGCAACAACCAAAGAGAGAGAGAAGACCAGGATAATCCGGAAATGTTCCCTCCCTGTGTGACCTCTCTAAAATGAGTGATTTCACTAAGTGGGGAGAAAGTTCAGAGCACAAATCCTGTCTATTATTACTCTCTTACTGCTGAAAAGTCTGATCCACAGCATATAAATGTCTATAAAGACACTGTGTACTTTACAACATTCTTGATGAGAATGCAAAAGGAGCACCAAGAGCCATGAGGGGATAATAAGCAAATGACCTTTAAAAACAATAAAGTCTCCTTTTAGTAAATCTAATTCTGCTAAGTATCTGTCCTCCGTGTGCGTCCTCTGAAACAGCAGTAATACATAGAGCCCCCTCCCCACCTGTGCCACTCTGTCTGGCAGCAGACCCCAGTCCCTCAATAGCAGCTGCTGCTGCGCTCACGATACAAGCACTGTCAAATATCTGAGGCCAATCAAGTTTTCCAATACTGCAGATTCACTACATTGTGACCATGACCGTTGGACACTAAGTGCATTCATATTTAATTTGAGACATCAGCCACTTCCTTCTTACAGTATGAAAGAGGCTTGACACAGTAAACCCCCTGGCCATAACAAATTGGCTTCTGTTTGGGAAATTCGTTTCCGAATAAAAGTCTCATTGATATTTAAACTCTTGCAATATTTTACAACTCTAAAATATTTTCTCATTATCATTGGGAGAAGCAATTGACTTAATGCTATTATTATTATTATTATTCAGCATTTGATTAATCACAGCCTTACTAGCACCACAGTAATTCTTTCTAATCAACGTTATATCTCATCTCTGTGATACTGAATATATTACAATGCAACAAACCTTCCCTTTCAAACGGTATTTATAATTGTGCAGCAGAACCACTTGAACTGCAGAATGAGGTTTTGTGTTTGTCACTGAGTTGCTTGTTGTAGTAGTTTCTCTAATGACCTGCTAGTTAAAGTAGTTACAGATAGCCTCTTTAAAGCTCTTGTGTGCTGTCGAGCATGCTGTTAGAAAATACTGCTCCTCTTTTGTGTTATAATCTGGCCAGAACATTACAGATCGCATCAACGTCAACTGGCAGGCTAGGTAGCGTCTGATGCGACACTATGCTGCTTTCAGCTGCCTCTGGGTTTTGTTTTCGCTGAGCAGGATACGTGACCTGTAACGGACCTTGCGTGTATCTGACAGATAAACTGATGAAACTAGATACCATTTAGTGTGTTAACGATTTAACAAGATATTAAACCAGAGTTTAAACACTGCTTCATCAATAAGATGACACTACACTGTTTCCTTGGGCTTTAATTACCAGTTTAAAAATGGATTTAGTCAACCTCAGACTCCTTAGCTTTGATTTAAATCGTGCTCTTTCACGTTGTGGTATGGACTCAATTACCATTTCAGCTACTCAAACGTGAAATGCTAAAAAAACTTAAAAACAAGATAATCTGTTCATTATGAATAAACTAAATGGCTCTTTAACACAAGTTAATTTAAACACTACAATATAGCTTCTTGCTAAAAATGATCAAGTTGTGACTGCTGTATAATTTTATATATTTATATTTTAATGTATGTTTTATATATATACATTTTAAATATATATATATATATATAAATACACAGCAGTTTCCAGCTGAAATGAACATATTCTTAACATTTTAACAACTTTTTTTTACTTTTCACACAATGACTATATATAGAGGTTTTTTAATTGATTAAAAAAACTTCTTTTCCATTTCAGATGAATACATTTTAAAGTTTGCATCACATAATCTATACGTATGGCTTTTCTGAGCATGCTCTGTAACTCTCCTGGTAATAAATAACTCTCCACAATAAAGAAGGTCCAAAACTTGTATATTTTTATCAAGCTGCAATGTTTAGCTGCAAATATGTTTATCTCATGCTTGCTTCTGTCTGTTTAGTGTAGGTGGTTGTTATTTTCAAATGCGAAACCATGAACCTTTTAGTGCCGCTCACTGGACTGGATTTAATTTACAAACTTTACTGGCGATACATAATTTTTATTGGTTTCATTTTTCAAAACTTTGCCTCAGCCACAAGCCAATAAGTACTTAACTTTTAAATAAACTCATGATAAAGACATTGCAGCATCAGCATTAAAGTGAAATGGAATTTGATTCAACATGAACAATGGCACAGTTTGAGTGAGCCAGTTTAAATATAGAAAAATAGATATTGTGCAGACCCAAATGGGTCATGCATCAGAGTGATCATGGCAAAATTTACAACATTTGTAATGTGTGCAGATATCCTTATGAGCCAGGAGGGCTTGCAGCAGCTTACACATTCACTTTGAGCTGATATGAGCCAAATTCACCATCATTTTACTCTGAAAGAGCAGTGAATTTCTGAAACTGGGAGACATGCCACTGGCCGCTTTCATTTACCTTTCAAACGGCAATTTAATATGCTACTAAGATTTATTCACATAGGACTATTTTCTGCCCTTGCTTGATGTTTCTTACACTGCCCTGAGATAGTATGTGTGTTTTTTGTTTTTTTTTATTACATGGCTCTCTGGAATATTGCATCCTGACTGGTCAGTAGCAGCATTCTGCAGTCAGATATTTTTGCTATAAGGATGCTAATGTATAAAAATGGGGCTGATTAGAAAATGGATTCTGCAATGCAGAAAAGACATGACCAGTAGACAGCAGTCATATGACATTCTTTGAACAAACATGGATAGCTAATAAATAGGGCTTGTGCTCGGCTGGTGGTCCTTACTGAAATAAGCACCTTTAGCATCTTGCACTTTTAAAGTGCGATAACATTTATACTTAAAGCAAAGGTGAAATTTTAAATGAAATCCAGTGATTTTAATAAGAGTTCACACAAGGTGAAAACATTCCCACACTTATTTCACTTATTTCATCAGCTACATTTGAAATAACTACATAGGTTATGTTTCCATCCAAAGTTGCGAATTTAACTTTAACTTCAAATTTCACTTTAAATGAAAATATTCATTGCATGAAAGTTTTGCAAATAAAGAACCATTTCCATTCAGCACGATGAAGAGAACAAAATAGTCATTTCCTGATACGAAGGGGCAATTATTGGCAAATATCACTAAGAAAAAGATCATTTGCATTAATTTTTTTGCCATCTACAGTATCTATCTATCTATCTATCTATCAATCCAACACTAGGCTTTGTAAAAGGGTGCCACCACCAAAATGTTCACTGACCTGGAAAGCATAGCAACAGTTACTATGCGTCTCTGCTTTGTAATGTCAGCAAAGATGTTGAGAACACTAGGGTGGCAGGAGATTCATAAAATCTTTATACAACACAGACCAAACTATGCTACAACAAAAAATGCTGGTATGTGTCTCTCTCTCTCTCTCTCTCTCTCTCTTTCTCTGTTTTCCATTATTGCACAGCTTTAACTACAGCTTCAGAACAACTTAATCTCCACAGCTGGCTATTGATTTTATACCTACAAAGTGAGATGCTACTTTTCATCTTTAATTTGTTCAACGTCACTTGGCATCTTTCATCTGTCTTTTACCGGTGTCCAGTCTCTCGGTGCTGAGATGCAGGGCACATGTGCTTTTGAAATGGCTATTGCAGCTTAATGAATGTCTGAGAAATCCCATTAAAGTCCATCAGTTGCACAAATTATGTTTATAAAGGAGGATTGAGCAGCAGGTGGTAATTTTTCTCGAGAAGTGCTGGAACACTGAAGGGATTTGAAAACCATGTTCAGTGATTCTTTTTTTTATGCCTCAACGCACACAATAATCGTGTGATCACCTAAGAAAACGGCACTCTGTTGAATGTATAGTTTGGACAACGTTTGCCAAGACCACCGGATGGTCTTACAACATCATTTGAAAGAATTTGTTGACTGAAAGACTTAATGGCTTAAAAGGTTTAATGATGAGTGGTGTATGGGCTCTGACACTGTTCAATTGTTCCATAAATGCTAAATGAGATAAACAGAAAACCAATCGATTTTTCTGCAGTGAAAACTTGTCAGTGGGAATTCTGAGGTAAAAGCATCTGGTTTATCGACAACCTCTTGCTGTACTAAACTAATCCCCCTATGTCTTCGGCAACATACTGTGCTGTTATTGACATGCTAATGTTCGTTGTTAAAGACAGCGAGCGTTTGAGTTAGCATGGGGATTCCCTGCGCACCCCGTGCTGGTCCCATGCTTTTTACACCACTGCAGTCATTCAAAATGAGATACAAAACCCAACTCTGACCAGAGAATTACAAAACAAGGACCCAGCACTTCTTCTAGCAACAAAGAGAATGGCTGATTTTCCTTTTCTCCCACCAGTGTCTATCTAGAGTCTTTGTATTTAGGGAGAAAAAGCTTGTGAGGCTTGAAAACGCCAATTTGTTTCTTAGTCATCCTCCCATCGTGAGCCAACTGCGATACTCGTAGGTAATGAGTCTGGTGTGCCAACTATTTGCATAGCCAATTAAACCTCCCTGCCTTCAATAGGGGCACTTTAAGAGGATAATCAGGGCTGCATGGTAGGCTGAGACAGGAAGCGTGACTCATTTTAGACTATTGGGTGACTGAGAGTCAAACAGTAGCTTGGATTTTGGATTAAGACGTTAGCAATGTTTTTTCGCTGGTAACACAGAGGGGTGGGGGGTTGAATTTTAAAAATCTTTTCTTTTTTCAGTAATTCAGAGGATGCAAGGACAATTTAACATTAGCAATCATATGAGTCAGTGTCAGAATCGTCTAAACAATTGCACATAATCAGATTAATCAAGAGAAGTCAGAAGGATCCAAATAAGATGACCAAAATTAGTTCTTATTCAACCTGCCAGACATTATGTAGCAGGAAATTACGGACCTCATTCAATGTACAATCAATAAAGGTACAAATGGCTTCATATTGGGTTAGATTATTCAGGTTATTACAGTCATTACGAGTGATGTTGGTCATTTGACCCATAGCCACATCAGCAAATTATATAAGAGCTATTTCACTCTGGAGGGTTCTTAGTCCTGAGAGTGATGTGCCATATATACAGAGCACGTATTGGCCTGTTAACTAAGCTTTTACAACATTGACTTTACTGATTTTCCCATATCTCCTTTGCTGCTCTTAACCTACGCTGCTGTAGATGAATATTCATGAAATGATTTCTTTTCTCAGTTGTATGTTCTGATGATATATAAGGGTGCTTATTCAGTGCTTGAAGGGTTAGTTCACCCCAAAATGAAAAGTATGGCATTCATTTACATACCATCGTGTTGTTTCAAACCCATAAGACCTTCATTCATCAAAATGGTGGAAGACGTAACTCGGGGGAGAAAAATGGTTGAGTTTCATTATTTTTGTATTTACGTGGCATCACACAAATGATAAAAAAAAATTCTTAATTTCTGTTCCAAAGTAATTAATGACAGAATTAGCATTTAGGGATCAACTCTTTAAATAAGTAACAGAGGCATATTTGTAGAATATAACAATACATTTCATACATTGAAAATCATAGATTATTCTTTCGTGCCAAAAATCATTAAAAAAGTGTAAATCATGTTCCATTAATATACCTTGTACATTTCCTAACGTAAATAAAACTTAATTTTAAATAAAACTTTATTACATTTTAATTATTTAAATATTTTAATTAAATAAGTAAGTCATAGGAGAAAAATTATGTTAGGAGTATATGATGTTATTTTTGTTCCATTTGCGCAAAAAAAAACTATTCTCCTATCGTCGCAAAACTGTAGTTTGTATATTCAAATAGGTTCCAGGTCATCTGTCATTATTTGGCCAAAAAAAGTGTTATTTGTCTGTTTCAGTGAAATAAAAGTAGTTTTATGTTTCAACCTTGATTCTTCCCTTAAAAGGTGGCCTTGTGATATTTCAGAGTTGCATTAAATCTCGAAAACCATGGCTATTTTATAACTGACCTTCACCTTATCAGACAGAGATGTTTTATCCTTTAGATAAGCATCGGTGAAACAGGCATTACTGGCGTGGATGGGTGCAACAGACAGCCATTAGGCAGCGTGTAATTGATCGGTGTGGCCGTTTCTCTCTGTGCACCAGGGGTGAATCAACACCTCCGAACGTTAGACAGAGATGTGAGAGAAAAGACTAATGGTGCAAGGGACACATTCTCATTTACAATCATTTACACCACTCGATACTGCTAAGCTAAAGAAAACATTTTTGGTTAGATTTTAAACAAATGTGAGAAGGCCAATCCTTCTAATAGTTGTTCAGTATCATGCAATGAGAGGGCACATTTTTCAGATTGCTTCAGTCTGTGACTCGTGTCCCTGCGGACCACAGCCCTCCAGAGGAGGCGTCTGCACACACAGAGTTGTCCTCATCAGCCTAACTCAGTGAGAGAGACTGTCAAAACAATGGCCAATTAAAGGGCTCCATCTGTATTATACAGGCAATTCGTTTGAGAAAGTGTAACATGGCTTCCAGGAGGCCATATGTGTTCTTAATGCTGAGAGTCGCTTTCAGTGCGTGTGCAGCTTTGGTGCAGATGAACAGACTAAGTTTGTATCCAGCAGATTAGGACCGATATTGTGCTTGTGAGATAAAAATGTGTGCTGATGATTTCCCCTGGCTTTCTGTAATTTAGCACATGGTTGAACCAGTTGGTAAGAAATTGATTGCAGATTGTAAGAAAACACATTTATTCTCATGTTTCACAGTGAAGATATATGTGAAACATGATGATTTACAAACCACAGCTGGATCGTTCTCAAAATATGCTGTGATGAAGACATTCATTGACTTTGTCGTCAAAAGATTTCAATTATTATTGAATGAAACTGTGCAAAGAAAAAAAAGAAAGTAAGAATATATATATATATATATATATATATATATATATATATAAAATAGGAATACTCTATCTATGTATCTTCTCGCTTAGTACACTTACTTTTCAGAGCATTGATATGTCAAGTCTTCAAAAATTCATGACTTAAGATAAAAAAAAGGAATTCATAAATGTATACTTTTTTATCCCTTTATTTCATGTTATTGATTTTGTTGTCAAAAGATTTTAATTATTATTGAATCAAACTGTAAAAAGGAAATAAAAATACAGTATATATACCACAGCGAAAACCTTTCTTTTTGTGTTTTTTATTTTACATATATATATATATATACATTTTTATCTATTTATCTATTTTTGTTATATTTTTTTTAAGTATATTTTCAGTAAAGATTTTTTTTTAATTCAGAAATTCTCTATATATATGTTACGAGGCTGAGAGATGACGAGGCATGCGAATTCAAATGCAGATTTTTTAATGACAACAGGGCAAACACAGACAGGCTGGATCATCACCGGCAGACAATTATGGAAGAGGCAAAACAAGAGAGTAGTCAGAGTCCAGGTGTGGGTCGAAAACGAATGGCGAACTGAGTCCAAAGGGAGAGGCAAAAACAATAGTCCAAACGCGAGAAATCCAGACAAGGAAACCAGAACACGAAAGAACACGAATGAAAATACAGGACAGGTTGACAGTGCAATGGACCGTGGGGACAGACAAACATTTCTGGGTTTTATAAACATGTACCTAGGTCAAGGGGTGGAGCAAACAATCAAACACCTAGACATGAGTTTGTGGCAATGAGTCCAAAATAAACACAAAACACACATAGTCTGCTGGGTGCTGGAGTGCCATCCAGTGGCCTGAGCTGGCACCTCCAGCTGATCGTTACAATATATATATATATATATATAATATGATTTTTTTGTTTTATTTGTTCATTTGTTTGTTTTAGAATGACTCTTCAAATATATCCCAAATGCATGGTAATGTTGTTCTGGTTCTTGTATGTAAATGCATAACATGAACAAGAACTCATGTTATCCACAGAAATCTGGCAATATTAAAATTTATCCTCAAGTGGTGCCTCTCCAACACAATCAAAAACACTTACTGAAAAAATCTTATGTGTGTTTTGATAGTTTCAAAAAAAGTAAGTAGTTTGCACAGTTTTTAATCAAGTTGCTGCCAAAAATGTTTCACAATTTCACACATATATTGCACTCCAGCCCACGTAAGAATTATATTCATTCAGTTTCTAATACTTATTAAGCCCATTTTAAACAAATTTAAGTTGCTGGTTTCATTCCTGTGGGACGTTGTATAAAGCCTAGCCGAGGAACAGTAACCAAGGGGGCTGGAGTTTAGTGAAGGGTCAGTTCATTGTTTCTAGTTAATTAGCTCACTTGCTCTTCCGGCCTACTGAGTTTAAACACGCAAACTGAACAAAGACATCTGAAATCTTATTGAGAAGGTCAATCAGACTCAAGACAGCATGAAGGCAGCGCAATAAAAGCTCAACTCAAGCCAATTCACAGCAGTCCTTCTGGGGCCCGGGGTCCTATGAGATTTTGATCCGGGAGTGCTCTGCCTGCCAATGCCGGCACTGACGAGATCCCAGGCAAGGGCGAGCAGGACACACTGAGCCGAGTCGAGACCTTGGCACAGCACTGCTGACTGGCAATACTGATTTGTTCCTACTGTTTCCACAGCAACGGCCATGTGTGGTTTGTCGTGCTGAACACACAAAGGATGGGAGGAAACAGACATCATACTGTATTTGTACCAGTTCACGTCCATGTTGAGCAGCTACACGGCATGAGCTAAACATAGCAATGTCCTTATTGCGATCAAATGGAAACCAGTCATGAAATCAATGCTGTTGTGCTTCAGTAAAACAAAGAAAAGCACTTCTTTTTTACAGCTGCTTTTTTCCTTCAGCCCACGAGAATTATTTGCTCATTACTTTGTCAGGATCTCTTTATTCTCAATGTAAAATGTGCCTAAATTGCTGTTCGAGTCTCCTGCTGTGTGGGTTCTGGTGCGAATTGAGCCAGCCAAGCCAGATGCTTTGCAGAGTATCGCTGCGTCTCCTGAGACTGTGAGTCTGCAGCGGAGCTTTTAATCAAAAACCTGCATGTCAGTGAGAGCCAAGGAAACAGATCTTCCTCTTCATCAACATGTCTTCCTGATTTTCATTAGACACTATCTAGATATACATTTATTGCAGTCTCTGCCATGAAAAGTGTCAAAGCCAGCTGTTATAATGAGGCAAGAGAGAGGAGCAAGAGCCCTTAAATAATACTAACTAAAAATAAAATGTCAGGCCGGCCTAGAAAAAAAATAAATACTAAAATAAAATGAAATGGAATGTACATAAATTAACAGACTAATTGAGGAGTGAATGAAATACATTTATGGAGACATTTAAAGTGGCCCTATTATAGGTAGTGAATTCATATTGTGGTTTTAGGAGTCACCAATAACATATGATATAACATATGATTGATATGCATGCAAGGTTAAAAAAACACTTTTATTGTCTTAATAATATGCATTTATTTTTACTTTATTTGCTAAACTACTCCCAAATTCAGATTCACTTAACGATTCCTTTTTCAAACCCCTCTTTTGAATGATGCTACTCTGTGGTGATTGGTCCAAGTGGTCAATTGAGATTTTATTTAATCATGCTTGTAATATCTGATAGTGAGCAGTGCTGGTTTGTGTACAAAGAAGCCAAAACTATTTATGCAGTGTAGGGATGGCTATATAAGTGTTCCATATGGCTCTTGGACAAATTCCAAATGGAACTGATCATCCCTATCCCCTTGGATTGATAGGAAGTACATGTACATTTACATCGCCTTTGGAGTGAGCAGGGCATGTCATAATGTAGTTGTTTAAAATGCACTTAATGCAGGGAGTGATGTAATTTCCTCATTATCTTCAGCTGGCATGTTCCTGTGATGAGCCAGTGCAGCGTCTGTCAGCACTAAGCAGATTTGCATAAAAAAATGCACATTGTATATTTTAACAGGTTATATACATATTAGTTTTTATGTATTAGCATTTTTTTTTTACTTTTAACATAAAAATGTTTATTTGCAACAGTTATGCTAACAATAAAAAGATGTTTATGAGATTAAAAAAGCGAAAAAATGCCGTGAGAAGCTGAAGCAGTAATCAACCAATAAAATTCCCAGTTGTTCCAAATGAATACATGGATAATTGTTACTCCTGTCTCTCTCTCTCTCTCTCTCTCTCTCTCTCTCTCTTATGGTGTCAAACACAATCAATAATACCTCCCTCTTCCTTATTGCTCAATCGCTTTCCAAGTGAAATCACACTAAGAAGCTGAAAAACAGAATTAAATAACCATTTTAATCAGATTTCAGATAAAGCAGTAGTACCACTGCAGAAATTAACCATGCTGCTTCAGAAAGTTCAGGAGTTCATTCTCTACTTTGCACTCCACTCCACTTTTACTGAAAAATGTGCAAAAGCTGTTAATGGGTTGGTTCCCTTTTAAAAAACAATATTTAGTTCCTGCATTTTAGGCATAATGTGCACTATTATGCATCCTTTGGGGTAAAACGTTACAAAAGTGTCAAGCTTATCTCAGTATTGAAGTGTTACTGGCTATTTATTTTGTACTCTGATGTAACACATTTGTAGAAAGGATTTTTTGAAATATAGTACACACCAATAGGTTTCATAGTCATTCAAAGCGACAGAAGCCCAACTTCTGAAAAACACCACCATTAGTGTGATATTTCTTGTGTGGATAAGCCTGTGAAGGTCCATTTACCACCTTCTGTCTGTACTTGGCCAAACCATCCTGACTGTTCTGGCATGCAAGCTTTATCCTCATTTACCATGTAAGCAGATTCAGGCATTACAACAGACTAGCTTTGGATGTACAGCCTGAGAGACCTGCTAAATATAACTGCTGGAGAGAGTTTTACAGGGTTTTCTGTCTATGTTTGGGTGTCCTAGAGCAGGAGGAGCTCAGAAAGAGGTTAGCAGTGTGTGTTATCCAGATAGCAGAAGGCTGAGCTGAGAGTTAAGAGCCAGAAAAGCTGAATGAATAAGTAGAGATGATCCGAACGAGAGTGACAGAGAAATTGCAAATCTGATAAGACTTCCTGTTTAGGTGTCATAGCACAGCCATGAGCAATTTGTTTGCCATTAGCATCTATCAGACAAAGGGCTGTACCCGTGCTATATTCATTTGCGCCTGCAGATGCACCATGTTCTTGTGGCAGTGATTGTAACAGGTTAAATTTTTTCAATGACAAACATGTTAGACTGATGACACATTAACCACAGTAAAATCCTGTCTGCTCCTGAGAAAAAGCTTAACTTTGTGACAATTTGTTCACTTAAGGATACTGATAATTGTCATCCGGTGTCAGTCTGGCCTCACACCGACAGAGGCCACTCCAACGATAGTTGATTGACAGCAGCGTGTCACACAGACTGAACTGGTGTCTTACCTCAGACCCGCCCTGAGTGAGTCGTCATCAGAC
>JAUMHI010000063.1:8024066-8043186 GCA_032359435.1 Enteromius unitaeniatus | reverse complement strand
CAATAAAATGTTTCAAATTCATATTCATGTCCAGTTTTTTTCCTTATGTGGCAAGTAGCCGTGTAATAAGCGGGATACTGCACAGTCAGCCGGTAGTTATCGCGAAATAAGCCCCTTCAGTGGGTCCTGATCACACTTATTTCTTATTTCTTATTAACTACCGGCTGCCTCTACATTATCCCTTACATATTGATTGTTGACATGAATGAAATATTCATCTGCTCTGACTTTCAAGTTGGATACATGCTGGATCAGTCTATGTGTTTGATGAAGGCAAGATGTGTGCAAGGTTCCCTGAGAGGGATCTTAGAAATATATATGTATTTTATTTTGTTGTTTTTTTTTTTAAATCATGCTGTAGGCTGCCTTGTTCAAGCTGATTATGAGAGTCTAATTGAAACGGCTCCTCTAAGCAAAAATGTTCTAAAAACGTCATGTCATGTTCAGCTGGAGATGCCAGTCTGCTGATGGCACTCCAGCTCTAGCAAACTGTTTTATGTCTGTTTTCACCCATTGGACTAATTATCAATGAACTCCGCCTACCTTGTCTGCTGTCTTTGTTGCTTGTTCATGTCTCCGCCCCTCTTGTTTGTTGTCAAGGTGATTCATTGTTTCTCCGCCTTATGTCACTAGTATAAATACCCCGGATATCCTTTTGTTAGTCGCTCGCCACCCGTGTTTTCCTGTGTTCCCTCTGTGTTTCTCTGCCTTCCTGGATCTGGACCTTCGCCTGCATTCGGACTATCGCTCTTGCCTCGCCCCCATGGACTCTGTATGCCCGTCTGCCGTTATCCACCTTGCTGCCTATTTTACTGTGTGTGTCCTTTAATAAACATTGTTGCTCATGGATCCGAACGCCTTCCCGTGTCTCAATCGTGACACGTTATCTAAAGGTGAACGTGTGTGTGAAGATTAGGATGATAAAACACCTTCTTCTATCCCAGCATGAAGGTTCAGCTACATGTTTACCATTCGTTTCTTCACTTTTCATTTATGTCTCAGTAATGGAGAAAAATACTTTTTATTCATGTAATCTAAATTAAAATTAGTAACAATCACAAGGATTTTTTTCTATTTGGACCAACCCTGCTGAAAAAAATTGCATATACTGGTTAAGTATGTTTTGAAGCTGGGATGCAGGGTTATGCTGGTCATGCAGCAAAGCACCAGCACAAACTAGCAAAGGACAAGCACAGACCAGCTTAAAACAGAATCGCTGCTGAAAAAACTAACAAAAACAAAACAATAGAAACCTGCACAAAACACAATAGAATGTGTAATGAATGTAATAGTTATAATGGGAATTGTATTGGTTTTAATGTAAAGTATAATGATGTCTACTGGTATGTGATTGATTCTATTTGTGGGAGGGATGGTAAATCCTATTGGAAAAGTGCCCAAAACGCAATACAAAAAAGAATTTAAGGGTTTTATTGGAAAAAGTTCATAATGGTATTTTAATAGAAACCTGTTACGTTCATTATCTGTCTCATGTCATTGTCATTGTTTGTTTTGGTTCTAGTCATGTGTTCCTAGTTTGATTTTCCCCACGTGTATGCCCATATGGTTTTTCCTGTGTAAGTGTGATTAGTTGATGGTGTCTTATTAGCTGTGTCTTGTCTAGTCATGAGTCCTCAGTGTTCAAATTCCCTGTCTTTTGAGTTCCAGTTTGTCCGTGATTATTGTTGCTTCATGTTTGATTCGACATGCTTCTGTCTGTATCCTGATTTTTGAGTTATATTAAAAGTGTGTTGATTATATTCCACGTCTCCAGCTGTCTCCATGCCTGACCAGCATGTGACAAAACCATTAGAATTTCTGTGATGGTTTCGATTGGGCTTCAATTGCATTTTTTACTTAGTAAAAACGTTGGTAAAACAGTCCATGTGGCTTAATAAGCTTTGCCACGCTATAAGAATATTTTTTGTGCAAATAGAACAAAAATAACATAATCTAACTCTACCATTCTTCTCCCGTGACTTATGTCTTCTGCAATTCTAGAGTGCAACGTAGCACATATGCATGCTTTAGCTTATTTGACATAATCAGGCTTGTTTACATCCGGGTGAAAGTACGCCCATGTATGAAAGTTTGCAGCTGTTTACACCAAGAGGAAAGCATATGCTTATATTGTGATAAGTTTTCTGCCATTATAGAGAGTAAGTCACAGGAGAAGAATGGTAAAAGAGAGTTAAATTATGTTATTATTTTTTTTTTTTTGATCTACTGATGTCAGTGGACTGTTTTACTGATGTATTTACTAGGGCTGGGTGATATATATATATATAATCAAAGAACTGGCTTTACTGATAAGATGTGCATAATATATCGTTCGAAATATATATCACCCAGCCCTAGTATTTACTATATTTCTGGATCTGGGATAATTACAGTTTTATTGCTGTCTATGGATTGCTCTCTGATCGAATACCAAATACCTTAATTTGTGTTCCGAAGATGAACAGAGAAGAATGAGGGTTAGTGATTAATGACAGAATTTTCATTTTTGTTTTAACTAACCCTTTAATAAGAAGCAAATTAAGAACTTACAGAGAGAAAAGTGTTATCAATCTTTTCTATCCCATAGGCTAATCTTAGTGCTTTTCACTCAAGACCTGAAGTGAAATCCGAATAAAGACAGTCAGTCGGTAGTTGAGAGTACATCTGTAAAATAAACGTGGGAGAATACACATGCATGCATGATCACAGAACGAAAGAGAACGATCGCCTTTAGCAGAGAATTACAACCTAGTTAACATGACTGAAATGCTGAATCTAAAGGACTCTCAGGAGTGAAAAGCACTTTCATTTTAATCTTCAGAACGTGAAGTGCCCTGACAGATGGATGTCTCTTGTAAAGATCAGAGCCAGTACTTTCTTAGAACGGGAGAGTATAATACTCAAAGCAGCGACTCACACAATGTATGGTGCTCGTTTCAAACGTATACAATTAAGCAAGTGCCCAATAGCACAAATCCGAAACCTTCCCGGCTGTCAGAAAGTCGCAGACAGCAAAAGTGGAACATCACAGAGGCAAGAAGAAGAGAACAAAGTGACAGGGGCCGTCTTATTTCCTACGGTTCTTGAGGGAGCAGATGCAGGCAATCTCATTTAGTGTTAAACATGAGACGAGACGTGCCTCTTCCTCTCTTGCTCTCTCTTTATCTCTCTTGCACACGCAAACTTGTTGGTGTCTGATCTTGTGGGCTTTGCATGAGTTACAGAGAGCTGCCACTCATCCAATGGCTATGGAGTGACAAAACCCCCGGCGGTAATTTCTGCGAAAAGCTTGGCAGCGAAGAGGAGGACTGTGGCTGAATGCGATTGGCCCCCCGATGCCTCTTTTGGAAGATGGTCGGATAGGTTGCTTGAAAAAACGCATTGAATATTGGAGAGAGCAAAAGGAATGAGTGGGGTTGGAATGAAAGGGAATTTCCACAGGTGCGATTTTGACGACGGATCAAATTTGGAGCATATTAAGCCAAAATTAGTCTTGTGAATTGGCCAAACGAATAATTTGTTTCTTGTTTTTTTTTTTTTCTGCATGGACTTTTGGAAATCAGTATGTGAAGCTTGTATTCCATTTCGCAAGACAAATACAAAAACATACATACATTACTGCTCTGGTTCGGACACAAGAGACCCAGTGAAACGCTTCTCATTTCCAGCATATTATTAAAGCCATAATCAACTGGGTATCACGGTCCTCCCCTCGTCCCCATGTGGTTGTAATTACACTGACATGCAGACAGTGGCAGGCAAAGTGATTTTCGCTCCCTGCAGAATGAACACCACCTCTTTAACCATCCAGTCAGGTCGCTCAGGGAGCCACACGCAATTTCCATCCTCATTCAATTCAATTGCTGGAGCATGCTAATGGGATTTCTCATTGTTTGCCTGACTGCTTCAGTAGTACTTCTTATTTGCAGGATGTAACCTTATAACCACAGTGCGTAATATGTAAATGCAGAAGGTCATGTCATGCTACCTGAAGTGGTTATATTTTCAGTGGATATGGATTTAATTTGTGGTCTCAATATCTTTGTATAATTTCTTACATTAACTAAAAAGCTACTATGATTTTCTCCAATGATTCAGTGGCATTTCAGGGGTTCAAGAACTATTTAAAAAAATCAGAATAGGATTAAACATACACACACACATATACAGTATATGTTATAAACTGTGATATACAGTAAAATACCACATAGGAATATATTAAGCAAAATGTATATATACATTTTTACATTCAGATAAATAATGCATTGATAAATGCATTTATAAATGCTAAATTAAAATTAATTTGTTACTAATGCAATTCATTTGGCATGCTATGGAATATTATATATTTATGTGGGGAAAAAAGTGTAAAGTGTAAAAATGAATATAATATATTAATTCGATACTATAAGAATGTCATTGTAAACTAGGTTTGTATGATACCTCATACAAAATAATAATAAAAATATAATAAATAATTAATTATTTTTTTATTTCATAAAAATAATAATAAACAATGAATAAATACATCTTTAAAAAAATAATTTTAAACAAAAAATACATTTGCTAAAGTTTAGTTGAATGTAAAAATGTATTATAAATTATTTAGACAAATGTATTGATATTTATGCAAAAATGTAATAGATGTAACAAAATTATATACATTTATGATGATATAACAATAAAATATAACTTAAACAATACTATAATGGTAACACTTTAGAATAGGGAACATATATATTTACTACTACGACTTTTCCCTCAATACATTTTTATTTGGTATTTGGTCAGATTAGGGATGTAGAATAAGGTCATGTAGAATAAGTGTTTAATTACTACTAATAAATGTATAATATTCTAGTAGTATGCATGCTAATAAACAACTAGTTAAGTAAAGTGTTCATTCATTTGTAACATAAATTCATTTAATGCTGATAATGTAATCTTTGTTTTATACTATATGAAATATGGTGCAACTGCTCCATCTTTCTGGTCCTTGTCCTGCCCCCAAAAAAGGTTGAAGACTCCTGCTCTAATAGACAACCCCCACCATGATTATACTGACAATATTCAGTCATGTAGCATTATAGAGTGTCAAGTTAACACACAAGAGACAACTTTCATTCCATTTGTGGAATATCTAGAGCATGTTTAGTAGGAGAGAGGTGAGTGTAGGTGTTCATGGGTAGGTGGAATAACCGCCCTTATCTATTTTTCTGCACTGAGTTTGTTTGTACGTGCAAATCCAGGCTATTTTAGAAGTTTACATAAAGTATGAAGTACTTTTTAAGTGAAAGATTAAGCGAACACAACTCGATATATATATATGTGTGTTCTAAACCATAATTTTTTTTACTGGTTTCATCGCAGTTGCCTCTCATAAAAGATATGATCTGGGCAGGGCACCGGCACATCGATTCTTTGGGTTAATCTCAGATCGGGCACAGGTGATGGTCAGTACATTCGGTATTCAGGCTGTGTAGTGCCCAGGACAAAATGCAAGGAGAGAGGTAGGGTAAACAGAGCTGCTGTAAGCAACTTCAGCCTGAGCTGAAAATGAACTTGTGCTCCACTTTACCAGGGATTAATTGAATTCCTGCTGCCATTAAAGTGACTGGGAGAGCCGAGTGACAGCTATTGCAGATGAAAAAGGTGTGCACTGAAAAGGTCTGGGCTCTTTCTGTCCGCTGCGCTGACTATGACGATATCTCTCTTTGATGTGGGCTTCTTAGTAAAGAAATGCAGCGGCTGACTGTGAAGACTGTTACTTTAAATAGCTTCTTAAAATCTGCTAGAGACTATTATCCTCCCAAAAATACAAAGCTGCAGGACAGAATGTATAGGAAAGAAAAAATGGCAACACTTTAGAATAGGGATCAATTCTCACTAACTAGTTGCTTGTTAGCATACCTATTAACATACTGGCTGTTTATTAGTACTTATAAACCACATATTCTGTATAATTCCTAATCCTACCCAATACCTAGGTAACTACTACCTTACTAACTAGCAATAAGCAGCAAATTTGAAATTTATTGAGGAAAAAGACATTGAATTGAAGACAAGAATTGGACCTTCTCACACCTGAGAAGTTTAGATTTAAATTTTAACGTTTTAAATCTGAAAGAGCACTATTTATAAAGTTTCAAAGGAAAGAGTCAACTTTGAATCATTGAAACAAAATGAAACAAACAAAAAAATTTCCTTTCATGTTGACATCAAAATGTAATATTAGCATATTGCCCCACCCACTTGTTGCAGGCAGATCTGGGCAAACTTTGATTTTTGAGTTGGTCTGAATGAAAATGCAAATTCATTCTTTGAAACTAGGTGCCACTGTTGAAGCATTAAAGGCCTACAAACACTGCTTTAAATAAAAGTGACCAATCACTGGAGAAGTTTGGAAAAATTAATAGTTAAATGAATCCTTTGTAAGTTGTTGAACAAATAAAGTAAAAATTAATGTATATGTATTTTAACCTTGAATGCATGTCAACTTGTTGTTTGGAACTCCCAAAACTAAAATATGAACCGTTCATAACCTATAATAGAGGCACATTAATATACTAAAATTGATTCTTTAATACATTTTTTAAATAAACTTCAGATCAACTAAGTGTACTTTTTTTGAAATGGTTACTGCTATATTGTGACACCATGAATATGAACTAAAATGGGCTTTTAGCAATCTCTATATGTAAAAAGTGTATAATACCACTTGCAGTACACTTAAACCAGTCTTTCATACACTAGGCCACTCAAGTTTTTAGTCCATATTCATTGAACTAAAACATTTTAGTTCATATTCAAGGTGTTCCACAATAGCACAGTTGAGTAAATTGAGTTTTCCTTTGTCACTATTGACAAAGTCGGTAAGTGTATTATGCCTAGTGTTTTAAAAATCTATTTAGATTTTAGAAGTTTTGTAGTGTATTCCAGCTTTAGGAGAAATTTCTCAGACACACCAAATGACAGTTCACCCAAAAATGTTCTGGCACCATTAACCCACTCAAACCTGTATAACTGTTCTGAAACACGGATGCACACACACAATCTACTTTTAAGATTTGGGGGCATTAAAAAAAAAAACATTAGCTTGACCTTCAGCAAAAAGAACATATCTTTTAAGTCGTGAGACATACTGTGCAGGTTTGGATCAGACTGTCCTGCTAAAAGTCCTTGAGAAGGTTTTGGTGATAACCTGCTTTTCATCTCCACCTTTATTACCTGGCTAACATGGATCAGCATATCTGTTTACACACAACAACTGCAACCGTTCTATTCCACTGGCTTAACGTGAGCAATTCCTGTGGAAACCCATGTACCAGATGAGTGAGTGCAGTTCAGTCACAGGTGTGCCAGAACCCATAGCCTGACCAAGGATACTGCTTATATCCAGATATGGCTGTTATCAGCATGCTCGCAGCTGGCAAGCTTTAGCGGACCTCTCTCTTTTTCTCTGCAGGACGTTTCAAAGGGGGTTTTCCTCCTAAGGTAGCAAAGAGAAAGTTTCAGCTCTGGGCTGAGGGATTTAACCCAAGACAGGTCCCTTGGTTGTAGATTGGGTCATATGTAGGGGTTAAGAACACAAGACGGTGTGACACAATGGCATTTGTATTACTAGTCAAACCTCTTGAATCCAGCAGTGAAGCGATCTGATTCTTACAATTGGAACACCTGCGTTCTATCGATTTCCACTTTACTGTAACTGCGTTGAGTATTGAAAATCTCCTCAGGTGGTCCTCAACAACTTGTATTGAGTCACACGTCTACAATATTTCAATTTTTTATACAGTGAATAAGGTGAAAGCTCCTCCTCCTCTCAGCAATCAAAAGCCATTTCTAAACAAAATATACTTCTGTGACCAACTGGAGTGATTGAAAGTCAACTTGGGTAGCTGGCCACTGTAACACTTTGTGAAAAATAGAAAATAGTAACATGCTTGGTTTTATATCTAGTGATATATCCAGTCGCTACCAACAGATGGAGGACGCAAAGATGCTTCTCGTTCCCATCACTTTGGAACAAAGTAGAGTGACGTGTTGAAACTAGTTTAAACCAGTTCTGTGCTATTTAACAAACAAGTTCATTCTAATTTGCTTCTTGCTGTTTGCTCTTTGTTACATCGCAGATCATTTAAGTTAATTTTGTTTTCTTCATTAATGTACACTCATCACCCCATTTTGACAGAAAAACATTTTTGCAGATTCATTAAAAAAACAAAACTGAAATATCACATGGTCCTAAGTATTCTAAGTCCTAAGAGTGCTGTGACACTCATATATTTTACTCAGGTGCTGTCTATTTCTTCTGATCATCCTTGACATGGTTCTGTGTTTGGTTATACTGATTGGACTTGATTTGAAAAGCCACACACCTGTCTATATAAGACCTTACAGCTCACAGGGCATGCCAGAGAAATCATGAGGTCAAAGAAACTGCCTGAAGAGCTCAGAGACAGAATTGTGACAAGGCACAGATCTGGCCAAGGTTACAAAACAATTTCTGCTGCACTTAAGGTTCCTAAGAGTCCACAGTGGCCCCCAAAATTCTTAAATGGAAGACATTTGGGATGCAATATAACAAAGATTGAAAAATTTAAGGGGGTCTGAATACTTTCCGTACCGTCTTTATTTAACAATGAGTATCACAGTTATTATTCACAGCTTCACAACTTGGTGAATCTGGTCTTTTAGCAATAAGACAAACATTTTTTTTATTATTTATGTTGACATTTGTTGTTCTGCTTAATATTAATATTCTGTACACAAGTGTGGAAATCATAAAACAGTTCTTCATGATTCTTTCATGAATACAATGTTAATAAAAAGAAATTACAAAAATAAAGCTAAATATCTGTGAACATTATGAATGTCTTTACTGACATAATTTAAATCTTTGTTAAAAATATATTTGTATATATATAATATTTAATTATTTCTTGTAATATAGTTATTTATATTTTATTATTTTATCAAACATCAATATCAAATTACATTTAAAATATTTCAGAGTTAGCATTTAATTACAAAGTGTACGTTTTCATGGTAGTTTCACAGTTCAGGTTGGTTTTTTTCCCCTATAGTCATTTCCAAAACTTTATTCAGACAAGTTGGGAACATGGCCAGAAGTGAATTATTGATATGTGCTACGGACTGCACAAAAAAGAAGCATTTACTTCATGTGGGTTTGCCTGAATTAATCATAACATGAGACTAAGATGGGTGATGAATTCTCTTTCAGTACAAAACCTACCATTTTTCCTGTAACTGACAGATGTCTTCTTGCACATGTGGACCCAGCCATTATCAACAGCATCACTTTAATAGTTTTTTTCTACCAAGAGTTTTGAACAAATGCTAGTGATTTGATTTTGTCCCCAAATTATCCTCCCCCACAGATTCCCTCCATACTAGCTATAGGTGTAGTTTCCATGGAGACACACACTGACTGCATAAGGCCTGTACATTTCTGATATGCAGATGTGTGCAGTGGTCCGAGAGTAATAGAGCATCATTGAAATATTAAGGTTGACACTTCTAACAGACAAACACAATGTCAAGCTCCTTTCCTGCAGGATTTATGGTGCGGTTGATGTGGTAAGTAGCGTTGACTGCAGGGTGGAGTGGGGGCTGTATGAATACACTGCTACAGAAAGCAATGAACTGTTGATTCATCCCCCGTGTCTGTGGGCTTGCACACTTGATCAATACTAATCCCCTCATCTGTCACAAGTCACATCCAGTCAAACATCTCTCACTGTCAGCACATGAGTGCACAAGAAAGTGACTCTGAGGCCGCTGGTTTAACAACCTTCTGGGATCAGCTGCTAAGAATGAAGTTATGTAACTCTAAAATACATAAATTAACATTTTGGAACCTTTGACTGATTCAAGATTTCATTCCCCTCCCTTCATTTAAAATAAAAACTGCATGATTTAAGTATAAATTAACTGTGTAGTTAAACACTTGTATATTTCAAGTGTATCACACATATAATGGTCAATATGGTGTGATGTAAAACAAATTCATAAATATAGCTTCAAAGAAAAGATGCATGAAATATAAAGGCACATATTTTGGTATATAAAAATGTCTACATGTTACCAGTTTTTTATTTATTTATTTATGTATTTATTTATTTCAACTGAGCTTGTTTCCTAAGGATTACCTTCCCTTGAAAAATCCAAGACACAAATATTCTGTGTTAACATATGTTATACCTGTATTTTGAATTTTTCACTTCATTGCTTTGAGTTTTAGAGTTAACAGAAATGTCAGTTTTTGTTCCATTTTTTTAAACAGTGTAGGAATCCCATTCTTCAGTGATTATTCAGTGAAACTTCCAAGAGAGCCAAGAGGAATTCATTAATTTTAATTAAGGCAAAACATGAATTACAATAAACTAAATCTACAAAAAAAAAATTCTTATTTTTTCATTGTTCAGACCAAGTCCTGTCATGTAACCAGTGAAATAGTCCAACTCTATGGCCATTTTTATGTTGTTTTATTTCTAGTACACCAAGAACAATTTTATCAGATTGAAATTGAGTAAAACACATTCTTTCATCATTCATTATTCTTCATCTTGATCCTGTAAATTACAAATAACTGAAAAACTCTGCTTAAAATTTGCTCTCCTTCATCGTTTCTTATGATTTTAACTTAAGCTTTAGCATAATCTTAAACAACCTTTTTAATCTTTTAAAATAGTTTTTTAAGTTCCATTATTAGAATATATGCCTCTGTTGTGGTCCTACCAATAACCTGTTAAAGGAAATTAATTCCAATCAATCTCTTTTGATCAGTAAGCAGACATGTGATTTTGGCTATCAGACTAGATCAATAAAGACAGCTCAAGGCCAGATACATAAAACTTTCTTAACTGACAAAGAATACGTTCCAACCTTCATCAATAATGGATATAAATTGACATCATCAAATAAGATCTCAGACTTCAGCAGGTATTCGGCCTCCAATAAAGAGTACAGGCAACAGCAGGTGGGAAATCCAACTTAAAATGCAGTTCCCTTGAAGCTGCAGCTAGAGTAAACTCTTATAATGTATTCGGTGTCAAAGCATTTCAGGTGTAGATAAAACACTCTTTCTGAAGGTTTAAGAAAACTGAGAAAAATGTTTGCAGTGGACTCACTTTGCAAATATAAAATGCGCAAATAAAAAAAATTAAGGAGTAAAGGTCACGCTTTATATTTATATTACCTATATAACCAATATGTACTCCCTATTATGAAATACGACTCATCAGAGTGTATACAAAAATTTATTGGTCATGTGATTTAGGGTTGGTGTAGCTAATTTTGTAGACAGATGCATTATAAAAACCTTATAGATCATGATTTTGCACATGTAATTTGTACTTATGGTCACACTGCACTGCAAACACCTCTGCTGCTATTGAGGCAGGATATCATGGGTAGATTAGTTAATATTAATAAATGTAACTACAGAAATGAATTACAGAGATAATTACATATAGGTATTTTTAAAAACATAAGTACAATGTAAAAACATGTATGTACACACTAAGTGCACTGTATCAAATTATTTATTTAAATGTAGGTACACAGTAGGTAATGCCAAATAATCAGTGGTGGACAGTAACGAAGTAGTTGTAATTCGTTACTGTACTTAAGTACATTTTTCAAGTATCTGTACTTTACCGGAGTAGTTTTATTTTTAGCAACTTCTAATTTTACTTCACTACATTTCATAAAACATATCGTTACTTATATATCACGTGCTCCGAGCGAGACGCAGACGAGCGATTCATTAACAAACTGATTCTTTTTAATGAACCTGTTCAATCGGTTCGCAAATCGAAACAAACGATTCATTCTCGAATTGGAATGATCCGATTGCAGCTGTTCTCGATTCGACAGCTCACTGATTCAAACGATCCGTTCAGAGCGAGTCTCCAGTGAACCGAACACACAAGAACAACTGGCTCGCGCGACTGATGATGAACTTTAACTGAAAATCATATTTAGGTAAAAATTATCAATTTGTTACACTGCTGTAAAGGGCGATCTATTTAAGTCTACTGAAAGGATTGCAGACACATCTACATCAGTGTCTTCAGGTCAAAAAACGGTCATATTACCTCTGCTGTAATGTTAGCAGTTTTATTAAAACGCTAACGTTAGGCATTTAGCCCTACGTCTGTTTTTATATTTTTTTTTATCAACGATCTATATTTTTATATAGTTTGGTTAAACTAGCCGAGTAGACAGATAAAACTGTTAATTTATAACCATATACTGATAATAAGTACTAAACTTAATAAGAAGAAACTAAATATTGTTATCTGATGCTGATTGTTCAGCTAACAAGCTTGCTGACTTAGTTATAGTCATTTTTAGATAATATCCAAATATTTCTGATATATTACATCTGAGGGGGAAAAGGTAACTACAGTAATTATCAAAGTGGGTAGTAATGCCCTCTGGGGGCATTTGGCCAAGAATGTTTACAACACAGATAAAAACAAAAAAAAAAAGAAAATATTATATTTTCCTTCAAATGTTTTTCCCAACTCATTCTCATGTCATATATAATGTTCTGTGATGTTCTGCAAAACAATAGCCTAAGCTTCTAAACACTTTTTTTCTTACTGGTGAAAATTAAGCAGTAAAATCTGTTTTCTCTCGGGTACATTGCAGTGTAAACTTCACGATGAACATTACTGCATCATGCTCGTCAATAAAAATAAAATATTTTGAGCAGTAAGATTATAAAAAATATGAGCTGGATAAATTTAAGTAGACTGTATAAAATTGGTAAATACATTTATCAGTACTTTTTTACTTAAGTACATAAATAAACAAGTACTTTTGTACTCGAGTAAATCTGAAAAAGGAGAACTTTTACTGGAGTAATATTTTATTGTATGTATCTGTACTTTCGCTCAAGTACTTGATTTGTCCACTTTGTCCTCTGCAAATAATACAAAGTAGATTTTTGGTATATCTGACTTAAACACTATTCCAAACTAGATGCAGATGTGAGGTTTACCCAAATCAGAGGTAAACTGTGTGTTGCATATTAAGTGTTACTTTCATCCCAAAGGATAAAAATGGTTGAAATCCATTCAAGCATATTTATAATAATGTTTTTTTTTTTTTATAAAATTATTAAATTAAAATAACCTCATAAAAAATATGCATGATTGGATTAAAAATACTGTCTGAATACACAAAACTGATTTGAATTACAAACCGGTTTTGGTTCAGTGTGAACGCACCATTTACAGTCTGCGATTCTGTTTATCCATATTTCCCCCCATAAATAAGCTCTAGTAATGAATGACGCCTACTCCAACCTGCCCTCCCCTCGTCCCCTGGTTCTCAATGCCTGCCTTTGTCCGAACATGAGAATGAGCCATTCTCTCTCTCACAGATGACCCCTCTTGTCTCCACAGCCGCCCGCTGAGGACGTGACTGCCCACGTGGTCTGGATGCCAGCAGCTGCCTCTCACAGCCCCTGACGTCCCCTGGCAATCTGAGAAAGACATCCTCATCCTCCGATTCCACTCTCTCGACCCCCCCGGTCCGCGAGGATTATTGAGTCTTGGGATTACTGAAGTGTCTGCTTTGGCCGTGAGAGAAAGGGCACACTACTACTTGTGAGTATCCTCAGCTGCTCTGAGCCTCAGTTCTTGCCTGTGCAATTACAGTCATTATGGGCTTTTGTGCTTACTTGGTGGAAAAGAAAACGCAGGGAAGACTTTATTAGAGCAAATGAAATGCTTCATCAAACATTATTGGCCATTACTTTAATTATCAGCATAACAGAATGAAATGAACGAAAACAGATCTTTCTTGCCTTGAGTTCTTGTATCTGAAATGGGCTCGAGAATAAATTGAATCCGGCTATACGTGACGTGAAGGAACTGGGGCATTGCCAGGGATGTCATGCTACTGTTTTGGCCACAAACGCCTAGAGCGAGACTCGGGCATGTTAGGGATTCGGCTAGTGTCTATGTGAGTGAGTGCATAGTTTGTCAAACTACCGCAATAAATAATTGAAACAAATGTACGACAAGGTTGTGTGTAGTTGCAGCGCTTGCTAGGGTTGTCAGCTCTCTCAGGCTTTCCAGTTGGGTTTAGAAACTCAATAGATGGAGAGAGAGCAAACATCATTTGATTTCTATAATCTGTGAGACCTGCTATCACCTGAGAGTTTTAGCCTGGGTCTAGGGGCCAGTAAAACATGCAAGGTGGAAATGATTTGGAATCCAGGATGAAATAATGCAATCTGAGATGTGGAAAGAGGGAAAGCCTGAGAGGCTACATGGATAATCTTTCTGTATGTGGATGCAGGCTGCCTGAATCTGATATAGACTGGACTGATGAAATCAGCACACATGTCTCATTGGGTGAAGAAAAATGTGTACTAAAAAGAACAGACACAGACCCACTTTAAAAGAAAGAGGCAAGATGTTATTTCATGCCAGTTCCATTTTTGTGTTTTGATAACATTGATAACGTAACATAAAGATAATATTGATTAAAAATCAATAAGCGCATTTTAGGCTTATTAATATGAAATATGATTTGTGCAAATGTAATACTCCAAATAAAGTTTAATAAAAATATTTATATCAGTAGTTTTCGCGTTATCAGTCAATTTGTTAATAGATTTGAACTTTACTTAGATAGAAATACATATATTTGAAATATATTACTTTTTTTACAAGGGTATATATATATATATATGAAACACAAAACACATACTGTAACATACGTGTTTTGGATGCGATTAATCATTTAATATTAAGCATCTTCTGTAATAGTAATTATGATGACCAAAGACCATAAAACAAACATATGGAAGCTAGCATTTCCATCTAAAGCGAATAATAAAAAGTAATTTTTTGAGATAAAAATCAAAGCAAGAAATGAAATCACAATGGTGAGAAAAGAGAAATTCTTGCAATTCTTTTTCAACTCTTACAGTACAGTAGGAGAAAATGGTCTTCCATGTTGTTGTGTAATTCAAACCACAATAATATCTGAAGATTGCCAAGGCTATAATGGAATCCTCCAAAATGTGGTGATAATGTCTCAACAGCAATGTCTTCGGTGATGCTGGACAGACGTCACAAAATGACAGCCCTCACATGTATACGGTTAGTAAACACTCGAAAAGCAGAAACCGCAACAATCCTGAACTCAGAGTAAATTAGTCTCTTCTCTAAAGGTACAGATGGACGGATGTCTCAGATCAAGAGTCCAGCCGTCTTCTATCTCCCATCTGCTTGAGAACACTGCTAAATGAGTGTCAGAGGAGTCTTGCAGCTCTAGATAAGGCAGCACAATGGCTGTCACAAACACACACCAACATACAAAGTGCACAAACACGGTCTGAAAGCACCAGGAGGCTGTGGATGTGATGAATTGAATGGAAAGACTGTCCTTTGCAGCACAGCAGTGTTTCAGTGGCACATCCTGCTCCTGCAGAGAAAGTGCGGCTCAAGAGAGACCCGGGCTGATCAGCAGTTCTTGGACTTAATTAACACCAGAAGTCTAGCAGCTGTTGTGCCTCCCTTACCTTTGCACTCTGTTCCACCCACATCTTATGGGGTGAACATGTTTAAAAGCACATATAGCAATCAAAACTACAAAAGCAATAAACAGCAGACATAATAGATATAAAATAAGGTATTGTACAGATACCATCTAGCAGATATGTACAGTATTTACAGAAATGACTTTAAAATTGCTTGGCTAATTAGGGTCAAGCTACCCTGTATGTAACTATCTCTAATTATACTAATGCTATAATAAAACTGATTTCTTGGCTTTTTAGATAAAAACACACAACTAACCTTCTTGCAGGGTATTTAAAAATGAGTTACATTAAATTATAGCAACAAAACCCACTCAAAGGTCTTTATAGTGTCATTACAAGTCTATTACAGAACTACCTAAAATCAGTTAGAAGTGTTCTAATACAGTTTGCAGTAGACAGTTGTGTAGATAGATAGATAGATAGGTAGATTCTATCCCAAATTCTACACTTTAAAAAAAATCCATAGAATTTACGGTAAAAAAACGGCAGTTGTGGTTGCCAGAATAAAACCGTGAAAAATACAGCAACAATATTTTTGGTTTTACTGTTTTATGTTACATTTATCGTAATTTCAAAAAATTATCGTAAAAATACAGTAATTTCTAATAATAAACCGTAATAACTGATATAATGTAAATATACCAACCTATTAAATTTGTGAAATCTATTTTGTACCTTTGAAATACACTTATAACTACCAAATGCAGGTGATGATGAGAAAGTCATGATGAACCTAAGCTAACATAAGAAGATAAATAGAAACATATAGAGAAGGTGCTCAGTGTCATTCACACAAACACTAAACACTTAAACTGAAATGTGCAATAAATATTAATTAAAGAACATTATATTACATTACATGTAACAACCCTAATAAACATAACTGATACAAAAAAACTAAGAAAAAACATCAAACTCAAACAAAATTTAAAATGCAATGCAGGGAATTCTGGGAATGTCAGTTTACGATGTTTGCCTGTAAATTTAACAGGAATCTACCATTTAACAGGTTTTTACCGTAGCATTTTCACAGTTTTTTACCGTTAAAATACGGGCATTTTTACAGTGTATGTACTAATATTGCTCTTTACTGCATACGATATAATATTATAATGCATTAATTTACCTTTTTATATCCTTAGTCAAGCTGCAATAGACTGTAATGCGTTTTACTCATGCGGCCCATTAACTGACAGTACATTAAAACTGTATAAAATAGATTTGCTGTGAGTTTGTCTCCATCAGCACAGCACAAATGGAGGGACATGTGCCCATACATCCCACCCACAGGGATAATAACATCTCTCATTAGAGCTTTTTGAATGACTGTGGGGAAGAAGAAAAAAAAAAAAAACTAAAACACATCCCCCTCTAAGTAAATAAGACGGGAAAAAAAATAGTTATTTGATATTTATCTGTCCATCCGTCTTCTTGAAGGCAAAAAGGTTTATCACCCCATGGTTTTATCAGTTATAGGCAGATGTGAGCAGGCCTAGGAAGCCTAGCAACCCCCGACACATGGATAATTGATATTTCTCGGGGAAGACACTTAAGCCCATCCATTTCAATGCTCGGAGCAGTATGTTAAGAGAAGAAACTAGCTTGTTTTCTAGAAGGCTTCTGTATTACAGACACAACAAAGCGTTTGATTTGACATTCAATGTGCTTCAGCAGCCTTGTGTGTTAAAATCCTCTCCCAATTTGGCACACTAATTCATTTCTTAACGCTTTCTGTGGAGCCTGAAAGTTTTACAAAGAATAAAAATATCTGCTCTTCTCTCTCAGCCGAGATGAGGGGTGGCATGCATCCGCAAAGCATTCCATTGTAAACCCAGAACAAGACCTATTAATAGGCTGTTCTTTATCTGCTCATTAAGAAATCAATAGGATACGTCCACATTTGAAACAGGATGTAACCTTTGCGCCTGAGACTGATCTGATATCATCAGAAAATCCTCGTATCTTGCATGTGTTCAATTATAGCTGCCGAGATACTCCAAAGAGTCTACTTACAACTGTGTAGGAGCGCGACTGATTCGTTCGCATTCGAGTCAAACTCATAATTAAATCCATGAATGTCCGACACAGCGGCTAAGACAAACCCATGGCATTGTGGCTTGTTTATGTGACATGATTTTAGCATTTGTATGGCTGAGAGTAATGCCAGCAAATGAGCCAAAGCGTGTGTAGTAAATCCACTCTAAATCTATTTCTCTTTTCCGTGTGTTTCTTTCTGCTCTTTGGAGTAATCCCATCATTGTAGAGCAGCTCCAGCACGGAGCGTTTGCCGCGAGTACTTCTATATGCTGTTTACATGCTCCTAGACTGTTTGCACACAGCTGCTAAGCTATGCAAATAGCAACACAAACTCAACACGTCTTATATGCATAAATGATTGCATGATAAATATGTGTGAAGTGACATGGGCGGTTTTAATGGGGAAGGGGAAGATGAGGACACTAAAGGCATTGCCTAGTACATAAAAAAATAGGTAACGCTTTAGAATGCTGTTCCATAGTAAATAACTGCACAGGAACAAATGAGCACACAATTTTAACATATTAATACTCTCAAAGGGATGGATCACCCAAAAATGAAAATTCTGTCATTAATTACTCACCCTCATGTCGCTCAAAACCTGTAAGACCTCAGGACCTCAGAACACATACGTCCAGAAATATATATAGTCTGTGGTCCAACTGTAATTTTATGAATACCTTTTGTGTGCGAAGAAAACAGAAATAACGACTTTATTTAACAATTCGTCTCCTCTGCATCACTCTGGTGCCATTTTTAATGTTGTTTATACTTTCAAAAAGCAGGGTGAATGTCAGTTTTTTGTCAAGTTTAGGTTTTCATTAAATTACTATTCTAAAATATCTTTGCGAAATGAACTTGTTTAGTGCAGAAAATCAGAGATTAATTGCAGCAAATTGAGGAGGTGCAGTGCTTTCTCACAACAAAAACTAACCAAAATAAACCATGTAACATATATAATAAAGCTGTACTGATACACATTTCCTGCCAGTCCTGTGTAAACTACAGCATGCAAAGTTTATTTATTTATTTATTTATTACCGTCGTGAGATGGTGGAGTGGAAGAGAACAACGCAGTCTGAAGTGACGTTAAGTCCAATGAGTCATGTTATTGAGTCATTAAGTTATATGCACTCTATCTAAATGTAAACTGCAAAGTACCCTATTCGTGCTATCTAAACATGCAAGGGGTGATCAAAACTATGCCCATGAAAAGCTACGAAAAACTGTCCAACAATTGTTTGTGTAATGATACAGTATAGTGCTCCTGACAGACAGGATTCTCATTAAACCTGTGAAGGGAAAGAGAAACCCTTCTCACTTTAAACACATTTTTCCATATTTCCATTCCTGAAAATCATAGTTATCAGTCAGGTAGCCATAACTTTTGTTACGTTCAAGCTAGGGGTGGCATGGTTCACAAAACCCACGGTTCGGTTTGTATCACGGTTTTAGGGTCACGGTTTTCGGTTCTGTACGGTTCTTGTTATT
>JAUMHI010000063.1:8005361-8021821 GCA_032359435.1 Enteromius unitaeniatus | reverse complement strand
AGTTGAGAGACACAAGACCCAACACTCTGGATGAGCTTAAGGCCGCTATCGAAGCATCCTGGGTCTCCATAACACCTCAGCAGTGCCACAGGCTGATTGACTCTCCTTCCAATGATAACTTTCAGTTTGGCAGAATATCCTTTAACTAAATTTTAACATTTAACATTTTTAAACATTAACATGTTAATTCACAAATGATCTTAAGGAATTTTTATTGGAACCTTGAAAAAATGGAACACAGCTAAGTCAAGGATGAATTTTAATCTCACACGGCGCTAGAGCAATCAATCTTTTCTATTCAATCTGTTCCTTGGCTCTTGGGAATGAATTCAGCTAAGTTTCATGTATTTTAACCCGTCCCCAAATCAAACAGACTGAAACGACAGTATTACAAGTGAGAGAAGTATTAACCTTTTTGCCTTTGTGGGTGGTTGTGTAGATCAGCAGTATAAGAACTAGGCTTGCAGTTGTATGAATGGCAGACTAGATTGATTCCTTGTGTGGGCTATTATTTGTCATAATGAGTGTGCTTTGCTGGACTTAAGCTGTTCTGTTCTACAAGACCCTCAAGGCAGACTTACACTGCATGGTCATGCAAGCATCCATCTCATCTCAGCCCATACAGATACTGTACAGCATCACTAGCTTATATCAGAAGAGAAGACACTGACTGTATCCTTACAGTCCTTAGAAGAAGCAAAATAGCAGAGAGATATTTATAGAGCACAATTATGTAATCTGACAGCATGTGTATATATAAACAAAAAGCTATCTATAACTTATTTGTGTATAAATGTATTTGATGTGGGTAGTCAAAGGGTCTTCTTACACCCTTCGGAAATACACTAGAAACTAATTTAAGACCTTTGAGTGAACATAAAGCTCATTACATCCACCTTCATGGCATCTTTGACCTCCAAAATTCGATTAAGTCTACTTAATACATTGCTTTACCCAACAGCTGAATTCCCACCTGATAGAGATTTGTGTGAGCTTGTGTTTTTTCAGTTTTTATAGTTTAATGGTTTGGTCAGGGGTTACATATCTCTCCTTGACTGTTAATGATATTACCACCAGAGCCGATGCTGTTTGTTTTTTTTAACACGTATTCAAAGAAATATGATAAAGAATCTGTAATGGAATTAAACAAATTCAAAATCACATAAAAAAAGTAAAACATGTAACATAAACACAACAGAAAAAACATGAAGTGATGTTAATAAACAAGTCATCATAAGGAAGCACAAACTCTTGAAACCAACATTGGAATCAACACAGATTTTCTGATTAGGATTTCTGATTCACCACTGTTCTCACTGCCCTTGTGAAAAAGAAGGTTTCTTTTGTTTTTTTAACATTTAACTTCCAGAAAACCATATTTTCTCACCTTAGGCTTCAAATCCCTATTATTGTTGGCCATTATATGGACACTAGTTTTCATCCCTGTTATGTACACTATGGGAGGTCTCAGAATATCATCATAAAATGTATTTGTATGAAAAAAACATATTCCTATTAATCACGTCCCTTGCACTAATTCAGTGTTTGCAAATATAAAAGTTTTATAAAATCTTACAATTTTGCTACTAAAGCCTGAAATTTCACTTTTTGTGAGAGCAACCTCTGTTGCTCGATTGTTGATCAAAGAAGAAAATCAGTATTCTTATGATTGCTCTGAACTTTTCAGACCAAGTTCAACAAACATGAAATTCCTTTTTTTTAAACTTAAAAAAGTAGAGACTAGGGTAATGGAGTCGAAGATGGTAATGATGTTAAAGAGAAATACAGCTTAACATATCAATAGTTTGTCTGAAATCTTTGCAAAGTAAAGTATTCACAGCTTTGGCCACAACACTCAAAATTAAGCTCAGGTGCTCATGTGGCAAGACTTAATTCTCTTCTCAGTAAAGACACATCTGGTCTGATAAACTTCAATTTTAGACATACTTTTTAGTAGTCCCAAAGAGTATTGAAATAGTACATTTACTATGTGCATACTTACTACATAAAGTATACTTAAAAATATACCAGAATATATATAAATATATAACATTTAACAGTGGTGATGGCACATTCATATTCACTGTCATTTTTTGTTGATCCTGGATCAACATTACTGTCCAAAAATATAGACTTATCTCAATCCCTACCCCTAAACCTAACCCTATCCAAGATTTATGCCTAAAATCAGTGGAAATGATACAAATCTGATTGATTGATTGGAATGTTGTTCCTGGATCATCAAGAATGCTGATCCAGGAACATCTTGTACTTGGTGAAATCATGCTCACCGACCAAGCCAACAGTCAGCCATGAGATCAGGCAATATTTGTTGGTTTCTGAATGTCAGTTGGCTGTATTTATTTATTTATTTTTTTGGTGTTCCTCACAGTGAATATGCACAGCTCTAGCTCGTCTGGTCTCCCTGTTTGTATGCTGAATACAGACTACTGTCACCTACTGGTATGGGAGAATTGTGTTCTCTCACACAAGCAAGGAGCATACATGATAGTTCTATAATGCAAGATGTAAGATGCCACCACTGTTGGCTTTCCTTAGTGCTGGTTTTAACATTATAAATAACAACTGTAATAAAATGTTAGTTTAAACATTAACAACAGGACCAAAACTATGCAATTGAGGGTGTTCTTTTAGCAGAATGAATAAGCATGGAGGATGGGAAGTGCTGTACAAATACACTCTCACAGAACAGAAATATGAAAATAGTTATCAGGATCATTAAAAGGATGATAATAAATAGTTGGAGAAAACCTCACCAGTCAAATTAATCACGTGCAACAGGCTACTTAATAAGCTTTTAAATGTCTTTTTGATTATATTTAGTTGAATTGTATTATTAGTACTACGCAGTGTTTTCCCTGCGGTCCTCACTCCTATCAGAACAGACCTGTCCATTTATTTATTTATATCGCACTGCTGTTTCTTCTCTGCACCTGTTTCTGTCTCTCTCCGGCTTTGTATCCAGTCTCTTATCTTCACTCTCTGCTTGTTCAAGTGCCGTGATGACACTGGTAGTGCAGTTACAGTGGGTTAAGAAGCCAGCCAGGTGTCAGGTTACTCTGCAAAGTCACTCCTTGTGCTCTGAATCACTGACACTGCACCTCTGCTGCTGCCGATACCAAACATCCCCGCGTGTCAGCAGTTCTTTCCTTCTGTCATATTAATCTGCTTGCAGAGTACATTAAAATGTGACTTTGGAGTAAGCACTCAGTGTATTGCTGTCTGTAAAATGCCAGAAAATGTTAGATGAGACCAGAAATCCTATCAGGTCAGAAGGAATGTCTGCTATATTATATTCCCTTGTTCAAGGACATAACCTCTACTGTAGAATCACACTGAATAACCTGAGAATGTAGAGCACATCCTGTATTAACAAAGCCATTCTTGATTTGTCATGACCTGAGAATAGAACCAGGCTATTTTAAAATACCACAGCATGTTCAAGTTAATATTGGGGAAATGACCATTGGTTCATTTATGTTTAAAGGGTTATGAAAATTTTGTCATTAATCACTTACCCCCATGTCGTTTCAAAAGGTCTGATTGTCTTCAGAACACAATTTAAGATACTTAAGATATAAACCGGAAGGCTTGTGACTGTTCCGTTGACTGCTGAGTAAATAAAACAATCAAGGTCCAGAAAAGTATACTCAGAATCTGCCATCAGTGGTTCAACCGTAACGTCAGCTGCAACACATGGAATGCGCAGTTTTCGTTCAAAGCAAAGTGTAAATATACATAGAAAACATATTGTTGTGTTGCAGCCGACACAAAGTGGCATACTGTAATACCCTTTTCAGATACTGTTTTTACCTACAAAATCTTTATGAAAGAGTCTTTGAATCATTCACTCCAGTCAATTCGTTTAAAAGCATTGAGTCAAAAGTGACTGTTGTAAAGAGTTATTGAATCACTCACCCAACAGAGTTATTGTTATATTATGATTGATATATCATGAGTTATTGCATTAATCATTCATTCTAGAACAGCGGTCTGGCTTGCATAAGATTATGTGAAGTATATTTGTTTTATATCTGTATATCCTCCATTTGTTGTTTGCAGTGCGTTCCAACAGACATATTTCAAAGAAATCATATCATAAGTAACATAATGACAGTTTTACTTTCATATTTACCTCTAGGATGTGATGGCCGGTTTTTATGGGATGTAATGATGTGGAAATTAATGCACTGAGTTCTGGTCAAATGGATCTGCAGTCCCTGGTGGGAGCAATGCTGGCATGCCTCCATCAGAGACCGTCTTTGTTCTTTGTATCTATAGTACATATGCAGCAGTGCAAAATAATGTGCAAGTGTATAAAGCAGGGTTTTTACGATGCTTTGGCTGGATGCTTCACTTTGAAAGGGCTATTCTAAAGCCATAAGCCAGTAAACAAGGTCTCCTTCCATTAATCTCACAAATCATTTATGCAGTGGTTGTTTTCTGGCATCCCTGCTCATAGAAAGAAATAGCGTCATCTCCATTCATAAGCATATTTTGTCATACATACGAAGTTCTGTTCTATAGTTAGTGTTGTCACCAATGTTTGAGTTCAACAAAGACGTTGTTAACGGCTGTATATACTTTAATTACTTTGATGGTTAAGAGAGGCATCAGTGTAAATCGAGACTTACAGGGGCACACCTACGGTTCAGAGCATGTGACAGCAAGCTAAAGGACAGAATCCCTCACATCATCAGTCTGAGTAATTATGCAATTAAGAGAGCAACAGAGTTTTTGATGTTTGCATAGAAAATTGCATAGGGCACCATTTTGTGTGTTGCGGTGTAAATTATTTTAATTGGTGCGGTAAGGCCTCACAGTTCCTGTGGCTGATATTGACAAATGGAGAATGTCAGGAAATGTGTTGCTACCTCTCCCTACCACGGTACTGTTCATTTCTTTTGGAAACTGGAGTGATTTTGGTATTGGTACGTATCAGAGAATAGACCTTGTATTAGACATGTAATTGACCTTCAGAGAGTGTGAACCTCCTGTCCAGCTTTCAAAGGTCATGTAACTTGGATGATAAGAGATTCATAGTACTGTTCTAGGGGAAGAGTGTAAAGTTTCTCAAATGACTCTTACCACTAAGAAAACAAACCAGCTTTCATTATAACTTACGTTTTCTGGTTAATCTATGGATTTACCATGAAGTATTCTAAGACAAACAGCTTTAGAAAGGATATATTTTAATTTCTGGGTGAACTGTTTCTTCGGTTTACTATGTATTAATGAATGGTACTAACCAAAATAATGTTACACCTGGCCTAGTTTCAGATAGGAACATACACCTATTCACTCACACCTTATTAAAACCCACACCAATTAGTTTCCTGTGCTGGGGGGGGGGTTAAAATCTCAGAAAAAAAATCTCAAAAAACTTCAACCCCAGGTGATTTCCCTATGGTTTAATTAGCAAAGATCAAATTTATATTTT
The DNA here is from genome assembly GCA_032359435.1 of Enteromius unitaeniatus. Lineage (NCBI taxonomy): Eukaryota > Metazoa > Chordata > Actinopteri > Cypriniformes > Cyprinidae > Enteromius > Enteromius unitaeniatus. The sequence continues at coordinate 8,016,360 of JAUMHI010000063.1, read as the reverse complement.
CAGAATTTGTTTCCAGCGTGTCCGTGTATATTATTGGAAGCTGTGACTCAGAAAAGTCCCAAGAGTGAGAATTCCTCAAGATCTACCTCATTAGACGGCCTCCACTCTTTGCTTTCTCCCAGTCTGATTAACTTTTGAGTTAGCAACTAAAAATGCTCAATTCTGGAAGTCTATTATTAGCATCCACACAACAGGTCAGTTGAGCTAAAAGGCTCTTGTTAAGGAGAAATGCATGGGATTGTGCTTTAATGACCTTTGACCATGTGATGAATGAAATACTTTGCATTAGTATATTAACACTGCCATACAGACAGCCCACCTCGTAAAGTATGAGCCATAGCTGTTTTTGCTAATCATGCCCGTCTGTAGTCTTCAAAGGTTATGATAAAGCATATGTACTGCCTATAGAGTAAGGGCCAGTGTCTACTATAATGAAAAGCCTGTGGAATGGGATATTACGGTATAGTGCTTTCAGTGTAACAGTGGTTAATCAATAGTAAATGTTAAACCATACTTCATTATGTATAAATGACTGCTTTATCGAAGCCTCTGAAAATGGAACAAAGAAATTAAAGTTGCGCATTAGACTTTGATCTGCATTTTTGAACCACACAAGCTTTCCAGAAGTCTCATGTGAAATGCAAGCAGATTTACACAGGGTTTTTTGTATTTAAAGTCATATTAGCAAAGACCAAAAAAAATGCTATATGGCAACAAAGCATTTTCTAAAATCTGTTTTTTTTTCTTCTTTTAAGCAGTGCTGTGCATGAAGGCAGAAGAAAAAAACTATGCATTTAAACGGGTTATTGAACACAATGTTGATTTAATATGGCTCAGAGGCTTGGTAAATATATCAGAACAACAAAAGAGCCATCGTAACTAATCCAGATCAGTCTGGGCACCAATTCCAGTTGCTGCTACAGTATCTCTGTCCTCAGCCTGAATTTTGTGGCTGGTAGATTGCAATCTGCAAACTGAAAATAAAGGAAATGGTGGAAGGAGGACAGGTCCTGGTGCTGGTTTTCAGTGTGACACGGCCAGCCTGAGGCTAGCCTTTGAATCTTTCGTCAGTGCTGAGCTAGTACGCAGAAGACAGGACTCTCGCCATCAATCACATCTATCTCTGTGCAAATGGCTTAGGCCTACTTCACTTACCCTTACTGAAAAAATACTCCCCTCTAAATCAAAGCGGAAATAGCATTTCCTCCGTCTCCTTCTGGCTGATTAGGTTATTTAACAACACTGAGCGGAGAAAGCATAGAGCTGATGCATACAAATCCGCAAGATGTAAATCTGTGCGCATAGTGCTGACTAAGGGCCATGATGGAGCTGTTCAGGACTTATGATTAAATGTTTAAGAACTTCATCGACAACTTGTAGAAAACCAACAAGTTAAGTATACATCCAGACCTGTATGCACCGACTATTTAGATAGATCTGATCAAATAGACAGAAAGATTGGAGGACCGTGAGAGACAAAAGGATAGATAAATGGATGGATAGACGGGTGGGCAGGCAGACATACAGACACTGACAGATAAACTGACGCACATATATAGACAGATATATGGAAAGATGGATAGGTAGCTAGAGAGGCATACAGACAGTATGGATAGATGACAGACAGACCATCACAGTCGCACAATTTTGATGAGGTGGATAATTCGTACAACCTCACTTGTACAATTTTGTACGATTTGTCTAAACCCCAGTGATGGGTAGGTTTAGGGGTGAAATTCATACAAATTGGCCACTCATAAAATACATATGATTTAGCAAAACTCTCAAAAGTGAGGTGTTACGATTTAGGCTATATCCTAACGAAGCCAGAACTTACTCCATCCAATATTTTTTTTTATACTCGTCTCAAAAAATATCTGTGTCTACACAAAACCACCAAAATGATGATGTAATACACATGCCAGACAATGTGTACTGTAGTTCCGCCACAGACATACACAAAAAACAAAGAAGAAGACTTGGACTATGGGCATAAATCTTGCATGCGGTTTACAAACAAACATTGAACAATACATTATTAATCTGTGTTAACATTAGTTAATAAAAAGACAATCCTACAGTGTTTGTTAATGTTTTTCTTGCTGTTGCGTGACAGCCATTTCAGATGTGGGCTGATGATATCATTGTTTCAGAAAATATATGGATTCGCTGTCCACACGAAAACACGGATTTATCCATTCTGGGACCCAGTTTAAAAAAATATTGGTTTCACTCTTCCAAAACATGAATTCATCTGTATGAAACGCCTATACGATAAAAAAAATTTATGAGTTTACAGCTAAACGTGTGTTTATGTGGGAGAGGCCTTAGCCATTTTGTAAAATATGTACAATTTGCCGTGAGATCGGGCTTGACAGACAGACAGACAGACAGATAGATAGATAGATTAGTCTAGTCATCTGTGGCGAGATCATCAGGTAAATGGGCTTTGTGAATATCAATAATAGACTGTCAGGCCACCCTTCTTAGCAGCGTTCTAAGTCATTACTATGGCACGTACAAAGTGGGGGGCAGCGGTCAGGAAATGAGTGAATATATAAGCAGGGACAGAAAATGAGCTGGACCCGGGCTTTAATACGGTGTGCTATATTCCATACTCTCAGGTCTGGGAGTGCATTCCAATTAGCTTGTTCAGAGGATTCGCAGCAGAAATTTCACGAAAAGATGCTTTATCAACTCCCATCTTTCATTACTGAGATTAAAAATCCCCGGGCCATGTAACTCCAAATCCTTTTGTAAGTGATGGACACGGCGCCAGCTTTTCTGCTTTCAAACTTAGTGGGAGGTTGACTGAGGTGAGTGACTCTAGCACCATGAGAGACCAGAACAGTTTTGGCACGTTCTCATCACAACAGGATAGTAGTTATGGACCTGCAGAGCTTGTGTTTACAGCTAGTTAAGTGTGGTTGATTGTAAAGGGCCGTCCTGATGCTTAATTCTGATGTTTGTGATTCAGACATTGTTATTTGGCCTTCTAACCTTGTTCTTTTAGCATATTACAGAAATACTATGCTTAAAGGCTTTTTCAGGCACAAATAATATAACAACTATTACCTAACATAAAATGAACCTAGCAAAGGACTAAACCTTTAAGTACCTTTCACTGAGAAAAATAAATAAATAACAACACCTTTTTGGTTTTGGACCCTGTTTTGTTCCATATTGCCTTTTGCTTAACTTCTTTTCATCAGTATATAGCCATTCGGGATAGACATGTCCGCTTGTCCTTTTGTCTTCTTGGGTCACTAACCCTGAATTAAAAATTCAGCATGCACACACAGAGTGCGGCTGCTCTGTGCGTGAAGAGATTCCCAGGGAGCAGCATTATTTCAATAAAGCAGGCCTATTACATTGTTTAAGGGTCTTGTGCCGCACAGATATGAAAACTCAGCATTTTGCATTTTGAGACACTTTGATATTGAATCCCTACACTTGATAAATCTATCTGTCAACAGAGGATGGACTACAGTGGGGTGAACTGGCTAATGTGCTGTTAGTATACTAATAAGTGAACATAAACTGATATAAATAAATATATTGCCTGACAGAACAACATAATAACGGATCAATGGTGTCTGAAATTACATTCAAATGCACACATACTGTATTTTTGGCAGGTTTTGATTCGATTGTTAGATTTACATTCACTGCATTGGTAAACACAATGCTGATTTTCTATCACTATGTTTTCATAATAATGCTAAACTGTATGTTAGACGTCTCTGGCCACTATTCTCTTATAGTGTCTCATATCACTTCATGGTCTCTTTTATCGCACATAATAAATTAATATAACTTGTTTGAATATTTACTTTGCATTTATTTATTTAGTCATTTCATAAGTGGGATAATCACCCATTTATTTCTGCAAAATAAACCCTTTCTGGATGATATGAAGACCCTAATGATGACTTTTGATATGTTTATTTTATTGATTATATTATTTCTATTAAAAACTGAAATAAAAACCTGTAAAAACTAGATATGCTGTTGTTTTTAGCCACATGCACTCCTAACCCTATATTTCTGCTTAATATAAAAAAAAGATAGGGGCCATGCTGCTCTCAAAAAAATCAACTCTCTCTCTTCAATTTTTCTGCCTCCAGAGAAGCTAAAAATACACTGTCGCTACTGCAGTCAACCAGCATTTGTGCTACAGCCTACACACACAGACAGGCTTGGTTCAAGGCACAGCATCATCATACCCAGCTTTCATATGTGTGTCTGGACGGGTTTCAGCGATAATAGTTTCATAACAGAATTATTATTCTCTTAGGAAGAGGTTTGGCACAAAGGGCACCTGACAGCTAATTCATCTGTTCCTTTATTGCAAATTTTACCACTGAGATTAAAGGAGAGTAAGTGCAAATAAATGCTGCTTCAAATGCAAAAGGATTCATTTATCAGCGCTGGACTGCTTTACTAGGTATTAATATTGTAATTTGGGAGCAGAAAACATTTATCAATTTAACAGTTGAACAGGAAGTGGAAAAAAGACAACAAAATAATGCTCTCATCAACTGTACCTTGTGGTTGTCTTCTCTGAAATGAAAGACAAAATCTGCAGTTTGTGCTTTTAAAGGTGTCCATTTTTTGTGTGTTTTAGGAAGTTTGAACCTCAGCATGGGATGCTCTGGGAATCAACAGTGTGGTGGATGACCTCCAGCATGCGGCCGTCACAGCTGGACCTCACGCTCGTGGCCATCCGCCGTTTGTAACTAAGGGTGAGAAAATTACAATGTTACAATCAGTAATTTTACAATTTAATACAATAATGTATTATTACAATTTCTGTCTTTAGGTCCTGGTAAGTGAAGCATTCAATTATAATAATAACACATCATAGAAATGGCACAAAAAGACCACCTACTATGGCAAGCCGTTTTAACATTTAATCTATAAACCACACTAGTTTCTATTTCCATGTTACTAGTATTTATATTTTAGATACTGGTATCTTTTCCATTAAGTACTAGTGCTTATTCATTAACTACTAGTGCTTGTTCTTTAGGTACCAGTGTCTTTTCAAAAGTTAGTAGTACTTATGTATGCTAATCGTATGTTGAATATTAAGGAACCAGAAACATAGGCTATAGGAGAGAGATTAGAAACAAAGAGATGGTTGTATTTTTTTTGTTTGAGGAAACCACATAGAAAAGAACATTCATTTATACACAAACACATGGAAAACGCTTTTTTGTCAATTCTGTAAACTAATTTCTTAACATGCTAGCCTAATGTGCTTATTGGTCATCGAGTGTCCTCTAGTGGCCGAATGGAGATAAGACACAAATTTTATTATTTATAATTTTTCATCCAGTAAAAAACATAAATATCATATCAGGTTAATACATTACCTTTTTTTTTTTTCTTACAGACACTGAATGTTTTACATTAATGCTCTTTACAGGGCCAAATCCAAACCTTACAGTTTTCAGACAAACATTTTATTTGTTTGGAAAAAAAATACATAGTCATAAATACAAAAAAAAACAAACAAAGAAACAAAAAAAACAACAACAGGTTTGCTGTATACAAGGGGGATTCGATTTGAATCCAATTTCCTGCATTTACATGGGCTATATTTTTTATGTTTAGGGATTATCGTGATGGAAAATCCAGGCTAAGTTAAAGTGCCCCTATTATGCCATTTTAAAGGTGGCTAATATTGTTTTATGAGTCTCTTAAAACAAGTTTACATGTATGCAAGGTCAAAAGACACTTTAGTTTTCTCCAAAAATAGATTTAATTTCGTAATGATTTGTAAACAACCCAGTTCGAAGAATCAGTCTGTCTAAACCCCTCCTTCCCGTAAGCCCTCACTGCTGTGATTGGTCAGATGGCGCAGTCCTTTATGATTGGTCTACCACTACAGCGCTCCATAGAGCTTGTGCCAAAACTACCGTGGACAGTGCTTTTGTAAGCACCTCTATGTAGTGAACTTCAGCATTGTGTAATGCATTTAACATCGTTTATCATTACTTAGGCCAAATTTACACAGCAGGGTATTTAGAAAAAACTAATATTTATATCTCTATTCTGAAGCAACTCCACCTCATCTTTCCAATATGAAAACGACTGAGATATGATCATATGCATGATTCATATATGCCTGTCCTACATTGGCGGCGGATACTTGCATTACCATTCAATCTATCTATCCATTTCTCTGTAGACTAGTTCAAAGCGCATAAATCATTTTTATTTTATTGTGTATAAAATGTTATATATGGGGGAAAAAGACAAGTTATCTCTCAAGCATACATATCTTAATTTGATGTTGCTTTGTATTAATTTTGTTCTGAACATGTCAAGTTACTAATGCGCAACTGCGTGCAGGATGACTTGATTTTTCGTTCTCTTATAAAAGTGGAAACAGCTTACAATACTTTTTCATGAATAAGGCATTGTTTGAAACTATTCTAAATATTGATTTTATTTGCTGCTTTTCGCTTGTATAAAAGTAATCTCTGAGAATGAATGTAGCTGATTTTAATGTGTCACAGCCACGTATCAATTCAAATTTAATTATAATTTAACCTAATCTTGTTGGTTAATAATGGGTTAATGATCGTCGGTCGGTTAGGAAAAATACATTAACCGAAATTCCTATTTCGCATGCAGTCTAATAAAAGGTTATCAGGAAAAAGAATATATAATACTACTGCACCTGCTTATGATTAGCTTATTGCTTGATAATGAAGTATCTAGTGTATAACAAAGTACAAAAGCAAAAATTCCTTGTTAAAATCATAATAACTGTCATAATTAAAAATCATAATTAACTTGTTAAAATCATAATCGGTGTCCTGCTCTGTCCTACTGTGATGACATGAGGTTTCTAAACCTGATTATTTCTAATTAACGTGATTATTTCTAAATGAAAACTTTAAACAAAATAAGGTTATTACTTTTAAATATTACTTTTGGAATATCCAATTATTATTTCACTAGAATATGCAAAACTGAGTATTTAAGAATAAATATAATAATAAATAGAGCTTCTAGACACAAGCAAAAACAAATAAATAAAAAAAATAGACTACAAAAATACACTTCCCTCTGCCTCCCAGCAGAATAACATTTAGATAGACCTTTTACTGATGAAACATTAAGGAGATTAACAATGATTGCGGTTTGTAGATTAAATGTTAAAAATGCTTGCCATACACCTACTGACACAGACCTTACATTACAAGCATTAAAAGCTTAATTGCAGTATTTACAAACTGGTATCAAAATAATTATACTAATAATTATACAAACGTTAACTAGCAAAGTAGATTTAAAAAATACTAATAAAATAAAGGTAAAAACTAGCTTGGAGCGTCTGGAGCCCATGTGTACAACACCACAGATCATCGCGAACTCGCTTACACTGCCAGAATTCATTATAAAACTACTGCCAGATATGACATTTGACATCTATGTGAATGTTACTAAAACGCGTTCATGAAAGCATGTTGGCCATCAGTGTGCCGAGAGAGGGCATACGTTAACTTACGTGGTTTGTATGCGCATCTATCAAATGCTGCTTTACCTTGATTACAATCATCTTCTACCGACACTGCTATGCTGGTGATTCACAGTTCAGGCGAGAATTGACAATAACAGACATTACAAATTACATTACAAATCAGTCCATGTACGGTCCATGTACGGTCCATGTAGGTCCGTGTGCATTCCCTCATTTTTTTTTTTATTTGAAATGAAATATTCAGAAAGGAGAAAACAGTCAATTTTTAGTTTTTTTAATCTGTTAAAAAAAACTAAATAATGAGATTTAAGCTGATTTTAGTTTTTTGGTTCATGGGTAGAAAAAGTATAAACGACTCGAAATTTTGTTTTCCACTTGTGGGCGGTCATGACACGCCCCTTACCGCCGACTGGTCAACCAAATCTGAGCCCATTACGTCATCATCAGTTTGTTCAGCTAAATAAAAGTCTTCTGCTGCTATATCAGTAAAAATCAATATGTCAGCTTTCTGTGCAGCCTAAACCCGTTTCATAGAAACATTTATTTCACAAATATTAATAATGATGAATAATCAGTAAAAATGATGGCATAGGCTATTTTGTTTCCACAAAATAAATAAATAAATAAATACAAAATAAAAAAGTGCTGGTGCCTCCTTATCCTCAGGAACACGCGGTAGATTCTCATCAAAAATTTAAAAAACCACAACATCTATTTATTTTACTCAAACATATTATGATAGTGCAGGCATAGCGTTTAAACATGTTAGAAGTATTTTAGTAATTCAGATTTTATTTTAGGCAAGTCGTGATGACTTGAGAAGGCTACATTGATCAAACATAGTTTATGATCAGCTATGTCTGCAGCTAACTGCTTGCTCGTTACTTTAAAACACAAAAACTTATATTTAAGGAACAGAAAATGCTTCAAACTTTTTTTTTTTAATTAACTGTACAACAAAATGTAATTAATTTGCTATTACACGCAAATCCGAATGATTTCAGGCTAGATCCTAAGCAGGTTAGGGTCTAAGTCTGAGACAATAATAGGCAATAATAGGTTATATTCAGAATTTACATAAAATTAGTTTTTCGTGATTGACAAGCGGCCACATAGGACACACAGAGATAGCTAATTACTACACTGTGTTCATTCATCTTTATAAACATAATAATGTGAAAAGCACAGAGTAATGTGATTCTGCAACTAAATTTTAAATCATTTAGTTCAGTTGGAAAATGTACGCTACAATTCTAAACTTATGCTATCAGCTCTGCAACAGGGTGCCAGGCGGAGCGTGTGAAAGGCTAGCCAAGAGGACTTGGGAGAAAAATTCCACTAAATTGGACAAAAATGCCCCTGCTTCAATAAATTAAATCTATTACGTCTGTTGCCAACAAAGTGAAAACTAATAGACAGTGTCGATTATGACATTAAGATTGCTCACATTGCACCGTGTATTATATTAGGCGTTTTTTCAGTATTGCGCATGACTTTCATTTTAAAATCATATACCCTGCCTTTAACTGACCAGAAAGAATTTTGATCTAGCATATAATCAGTTACATATATATAATATTTTTAAAATCTATTTTATTAATTTATCTAATTATTTTAAAAGGTTTGTTGCATGGTTAAAATACGCGACTCATAGCCTATGTGTATTTTATAGGGGGGAATAAATCTATAATAAATGTATAGCATGTAAACATATGCTATTTTAATTTCTTCCACTCCACAATAAATCCTTTCAATTTATCAGAATTTAGGAGAGAAATGTAAGAAGCTATAGCTATATAAATGACAAGCCAAAACAAATTATTTTAGACTAAAACAAAACTGAAACTAAGGTTGGGTCTCTCATTCATGAATGCTAAATTAATTGATTAGGCCACTCAGCTATAGGCTACTTCACTCGTGTTCCAGTATTACAGGGGCACCTGCATGATTCCTTCTGAGGATATGCACCTCTTTTTTTTGTTTTTTTTTGGTTTGTTTCTGCAGTCAGCGGCAGCGAGTTCATAGTTAATGTCAAAATAATTTGGCCTTCTCAAATCACCACGACTTGCCTAAAAAAATCCTTTGTTAGTTTACAATGTTAGTTTAAATGTTTAAGCTACATAAATGTGAGCTGTTGGATGGACATCAACAGTACACAGAGGCGCCAATGTCATCACTTGCATATTATTTAAATTACCATTTTAAAACATAATTAATTAGGCTAATTGAACAAATTCATTGTTATAGTTTAAACCCATCTCTATTTGGCATAATATTTATCGACTTTGGCGTGAAAACACTGATACATTCCTAATTAATTCAGTCGGCAGAAATACAGGACACACAGGCCTATAATTTCAGGTCATGCTGAAATGTTTGCGGGCAGATCTCTGACAGTCTGAGCGCTTATGGTACGCACAGTACAGCCGTAAACCTGCAAGGCCACTGCCAGTATCCACATAATCTCACACAATCTTTTTTCTTCTGACATTATAGAAACAATGATACGTCTTTTAAAGATGAGGTCGCTTGCTGTCGTCTCCTTTCGTACAGAACAAAAATGAACCGAAACTCTGAATTGTGTCACGCCTGCACAGTCAGCTGATCCGGGATCAGCCGTTTACAACCGCTCTCAGTCCCCAGACTACTAACGAGACGCACCTGATCTAATCACCGGTAGTTGATAGATCAAAGTTAGTGATTATAACATTCTATATATAATGAATTTGCTGTTTGAATAACCAACCATGTAAAGGAAATGTAGAAAAATCAATGTATAATTTATATTTTTATTTTCTTCATTAAATTGTAATCCTGTTTAAAACAAACATTCTGTCCCATTAAACGTGTTTTATTAGCCTACATGATAGTTTGGTTCCAGCCTAAAAAGACAGTTATACAATGTTTAATACATTTGGCTGTTTTTAACCTTACCCTGGAGTTGGATCACGCTCTGCCTATGCATCAAAACTTTACAGTCACTGTTGTGCGATTATGCTTAATAGAACCTCAAAAGCTTCCTACCAGTGGCCCGAGCTCCCTAACAGTTTTATGGGGGAAAAAATAAATAAAAAATTAAATTTGTATTCAATAGGCTAAAAATGTCTTTAACCCAATGTCTTAAATTCAGTTGAAAAATACAATCTTGGGTCCATTTTTATAGTGTCATTTTTAATAAGGATTTTTAGTCTCAGTAATTACTCAGATAATACTGTTACATCTTCACAAACATCTGTTCCTGGATCAGTCACAAACACAGAGCAACCAGCCACCTCTGAACCCAATTCACCAGATCACAATGACCTGAATTCTAACACCTGTTCCCAATCACCAGCACCCTACAAAACCCAGCTTCAGCCAAACATGCTGAGCCAATCTTGGAGGACGCTCAGATTCTGTTCTTCTCTCTGCCTGCCTGAGCTTCTAGGATCGCTAAATCACCCAAAGACTTTGAATTCACCTGCCTGCCTAACTTTCTGGAGCCGCTACCTGCCCGGTTTC
>JAUMHI010000063.1:7990758-8005261 GCA_032359435.1 Enteromius unitaeniatus | reverse complement strand
CGCTCTGCCTATGCATCAAAACTTTACAGTCACTGTTGTGCGATTATGCTTAATAGAACCTCAAAAGCTTCCTAACAGTGGCCCGAGCTCCCTAACAGTTTTATGGGGGAAAAAATAAATAAAAAATTAAAAAAAAAACAAAAAAAAAAAAAAAAATTCTTTAATGTCAAAAGTCATTAAAAATGACTTTTGAGTATTGCTTACATGTGTATCTTACCTGAGTTACTTACCTGCACCGATTCCTATGTTGCTCCTGTGATGTAAATAAAGAAAACTCTCCTGTTAAACTTTACCTTCTGGTCTCTGCCTGTTGACTGAGCATGACAGAAGCTCAGCCCCACAAAGAAAGATATGGTGCAAGAGGACGACACGGCATCATCGGAACCTTACGTGTTTCTAAAGGTGTTGAATGAGGTACGCACTCAAAATAACACAGCCAGTCCGGTTGCACACCCTGCTTAATTCTTTGGAGTGTTTCATGTAGCGGATTTCTTCTACAATACTCACTCTTCATCGAGGCACAACCACGCCTCTTTCCCACAGACCGCACTAAAATCGCTTTTATTATCACTTACCTGGCTGGACGGGCTTTACAGTGGACTGAAGCATTGTGGACATCTGAGGTCATTAATTTGTCATCTCTAGAACAATTTCTTCAGCAGTTTCGTCTGGTATTTGGCCAACCTAGAACCGCACTCACTGTTCCTGAGGAGCTACTCCAGTTACAACGAGGGAAAAGACCCATGCATGAGTATATCCTTAATTTCCGCACATTACTGCTGCACGATCCAGCTCCTCCTGAAACACCAGTCTGTAAGCAATATGTACCTCAAGCAATTCGTCAAATGCTGTTGGAATCTGTTCATACCTCATTAGGATCGGGATACCCGGGAAGCCATCATACTCAAAACCTTCTGCATCATAAATTCTGGTGGCCCAGGACGTTCACAGATCTGTTCAAGGATGCTCCGTCTGCGGCAAGAAACTACTGGATTAACTCCTTTTCAATGTATTCTAGGGTTTCAACCACCACTCTTTCCCTGGAATGGAGAACCATACTCAGTCCCAGCGGTAATTACTGGTTCCAGGAGAGCGAAAGGGTATGGGACTGAATCAAATTCAGGCGGACACACACAGGGCAGCTAAACCTGAATACCAACCTGGTGAACTGGTCTGGTTATCCACCCGAGATATTAATCTCCGCCTGTTCTAAAATCTAACACCTGTTCCCAAGCACCAGCACCCTACAAAACCCAGCTTCAGCCAAACATGCTTTGGCTGAGCTCAAGGTTTCACCTCTGAGCCTATCTTGGAGGACGCTCAGATTCTGTTCTTCTCTCTGCCTGCCTGAGCTTCTAGGATTGCTAAATCACCCAAAGACTTTGAATTCACCTGCCTGCCTAGCTTTCTGGAGCGTCTACCTGCCCGGTTTCAAAGACTACTGTTTCAGAGTATCACTCTTGACATTTATGCAAAAGCCTGCTGTGGACAGAGCCTTTTGAGTTTTGCTTACCTGTGTTACTTACCTAAACCGATTCCTATGTTGCTCCTGTGATGTAAATAAAGAAAACTCACCTGTTAAATTTTACCTTCTGGTCTCTGCCTGTTGACTGAGCATGACAAATACTAGAGTTTGAATAGATTAAAATATAAAAGTGCGTACCAGAGTGTCCGGCACATTTCTGTTATGCTTACTGAAAAGCAGCATATCTGTCACTCTCGGGACAAAGCAGGCACGGGCGCAATCATTAATCATATTTAAGGGAGGCGGTGAGTCCTGACCGCATCACTGTCATTACTGGCTGTGTTTAGGCAATGTTTCCATTTATTCACATGTATTTGCACAGACACGGAACACAATCGCAATTTTATACCGAGGAGATTTCGAGCCTGGGTGCGTATTGGTATTTGTGAAAAAAATATTTCTGTTAGGCTACACAGAAAGCTGACATTGATATATAGGCTACTGATATAGCAGCAGAGGACTTTTATTTAGCTGAATGAACTGACGATGACACCATGGACTCAGATTTGGTTGACCAGTCGGTGGTAAGGGGCGTATCATGATGCCCCCAATTGGAAAACTAAATTTCGAGCCGTTTATACTTATGCCGTTTATCAGCTTAAATCTTATTTTGTTTTTCTTTAACAAATTAAAAAACAAAAAATTTATTGTTTTCTAAATATTTCATTTTTAAATTTAAAAACAAATGGACGCAACATACATGACCCGGTATCATCTGATCATTTGTTATTTTAATTAATATTAATAGTGGAAAAAAGAAAAAAAAAACAGCCTATTTTTGTTTTTTCTTTTGGTTCAAAAAAGTACAAAAAACAGATTTTGGCTCAGTTTTCAATTTTTGATTCACCTTTAGAAAACGGATAAATTACTTCATAATTTGTTTTACCTTGTGGGTGGTCTTGACACGCCCCCTTTTTGCAGATTAGTCAACCAAATCTGAGCCTGTGACGTCATTGATCATTCCTCTGTTCAGTTCAAGAAAATAATTATAAGTCTATTTTTGTGAAAATACAAAAATAAAATGAATACATTGTCTTGGGTATAGGCCTATAACATTCATGCAAAAAACTGTAATGAACCGAAGAAATATTAAAATGCATACTCTCTTTATTTTATAAGAGTTTTATAATACAGTCTTGCGGCGCAAAGTTACTTACTGTTAGTAGATTGTCTAAAGTGGACCATTGAAGATACCATTATTTACTTGACCCTCTCTTTTGGAGAGGAACCATATAAAAATAGATTTTATAAAACCGTATAATCCCACCTATGTTTTTCTTTATGTCAAGGCTTTGAATTGCTTTATCTGTGAAGTTTCTGTAATGTTTGGCCCCGTCTTACCAGAGATCTGAGAGAGGCAGCATAATGGTTTATCATTTTTGACTTGACCATATGGAGCTGAAATCTAATAAAAAGTAATGATAGTCATTTTGATCAGATAGTACATTAATTCCCTAACACTTATGAGGTTCCCACATATCTTTCCACTTATATAATCTCGCTCTTAGTGTCTGTCTTTCTTCACTTCTCTCTCTCTCAGGTAATGACCAGGCATAGAACCAACCCTGGAGATGCCGAAGAGAAGAGATATTCTTGCCATTGTGTTAATTGTGTTACCATGGACCCTCCTCATCACTGTGTGGCACCAAAGTGCAATTGCCCCCCTACTGGCCATCCGAAAGGGTAACAATCTCTCTTATACATACAACATGTTGTCAATGCCAATTTTGATGTTAAGCAAAATGACAAAATTCAGCAAGTCTATTAATTTTTGGTCACGTTAGAACTAATGTTATTCTTACTGCAAAATGATCTGTAAAAGAGCATTATGTGCTACCCAAGATTTATTTTCTTGCTACTTAAATACTATTTTTATTATTATTTAAACATAACCACAAAACCGTGATTGAAGTATAGTTTGCCTTTCAGCACATTGTGCTTTCATTTCACATGACAAAAAATGTAAAAAATTCATGTAGATTAACACAAATCCCACTTTCTAACGCATTAGCTGAGTTTCAGCTCATGTGCCTCGCTTTAAGAGTCCACTGACTCCAATGAAATTATCCAACAGCTTCTCATTTATTCAACTACAGAAGTTTTCTCCAATAAAATCCCCCTCTGAGGAGCATTTCTGGTGTCAGATTTGCCAGTTTGCATGTCTATAGCTATTTTAGCACTTACATTAAAACACTTATGTAAGTGGATGAGTCACATACACAAGTTGTATATATAACCTGTTATTTATGGGCCATTCAGGGCAATCTAATGGCCACCTCTAGCTCAACCTACAGGGAAATACAACACCCAGCATTTCAAGATCTATACATTCATATATATGCATGTCAATACCATCAGCTTGTGGAGATTTACAGATGTGTATTCATTGAAATTATCATGAAGCAATTAACATGAGTTTGTATGATGCCTAGGAGGCAGTGAACATCTGGAATGCTAATGGAGTGTGCTAATCTAATGGTGCTAAAATGTCTGAAGTGAGAGCAGGGCACTAATTGAACAGTGATAAAGATCTGATATGTTAGATGCCATCGTGATTTCTGCCCTTAATGAGCTATCAGCAGGATGTGCTGGAACTGCCCACACCATCATTTTGTGACAATATTCTGGGGGAAAAAAGATACTTGGTAACACTAATTATTTCAGCAATATCATTCCAGCTTGCTCATGTAAGAGATTTAACAGAATAGTTCAGACAAAAATTGATATACAATCTTTCTTCCATGGAACAAAAAAAGACATTTGAAAGAATGCACCGACCACTGTGTCCTAAACAGTTCTGAACTAAACTAAAGTCATATAAACCTTTGAAGCACACAAATGCACTATACCAGTTCTAAACCTGTGTTTTCCAGTCTTCTAAAGCCACCTGACACTGCTGCTTATCCAAGAGCTCTGTGCATCACTATACATATGCCAAAAGCACGCTACAGACTATTTATTACAATGTGGCCTCCTGTAAGCTCATTACCTTCACAGAGAAACCTTTGCGGTCAATAAACTGACATGAAAGTTATGGGAAGTTAGCTCCAACTCCAATTAAACACACCTCAACCAGCAATATAAAGTATTCAAAAGGATAACTAGAATCTAGCAGGTGTGTTACTGCAGATTGGAGCTAAACTCTGCAGGACGTTGGCCCTCCAGGAGATGAATTGGATACACCGGCCTAATCAAACACCTATATCTAACAACTTCTCAATTTTATACATACCTGCAAATTTTTTGTGTGGAGGAGTGTCTTTATATAGACGTACTGTATCTCTGAAGATAGCAGTCTGTCCTCAGAAAAATCCATAATGCCCAAAACCACAGCACTGCTTCATATACAGGTGCAACTATGGTAACTAATGGTTCTAAAATCAGAATTTTCCAAAACAATGTTTAAATTAATGTAAAGTGTTTATTAATAAAGATTAATGAAATTATAGTTGATCTCCATCCTTTTTCACACTCATTGCCCTCTTACCTTTCCCAGGCCCAGAGTTTGCAGGTACTGCATGAACATAAAACTTGAAACAAACAGATTTAAGCACAGCCTTAATAATTTATTTTTAAAACCCCATTCTGTTTTAGTCACTGTTGTACACAGCCTTGTAGGAACACACCAACAAAAAAGGGCACTCCAAAAGAATCCTGGCTCAGGGTCCTTTACTGATTACGGCCCCCTTCTCTTCTCCTCTTTGTTCTGTCCCATAATAACATTTTTATTTAAAAAACATTATTGTAAGTATATCAGACTACTCAGGCTGCATTCCAAGTCTTTCAAGGCCAAACAATTGCCTTATGTGAGAAATACCCAAATCTGATCACCATAATCCTCAAATCCCGGGAACAGTCGGGAATTGCTATCTAAAGAAACATTACCACAATTTAGATGCCAAATACTATTCCCATGAATACAGTGAGTCATATTGACATTACTGGTGATATCATTAGCATTATTAACTTACATGCTGCATTTTGACTTTTTTATATATAATTATGACATTATATTGTCCAAAATTTCTCCTTTTCTGATTCAAGGAAGAAAGAAAGTCATACAGGTTTAAAAAGATTTTCATTTTTGTCTGAACTATCCCGTTACGAATTTAAGAGCAGATCATGCAGAACCAGTGCTTTGTGGGTTTGAATCAGTGCCTTCTACCCCTGTGGAGTAACCGTATTATGATCTCACGGTTCCTGCTCTCACCCTCTCCAGTCTGTCACCATCTAGTAAAAGAGATCTTAATCATACCAGAGCGTCTAACCATCCACCGGCAACGGCTAGCAGGTACTCCTCTAAGGTTTGTGGCATGCGTCAGACATACAGAGAGCAGCCCTGGGGTGTGCTAATGTCTTAATTCTCTTTCTCTGTCTGGCAGATGATGGGACGGAGACTAGGCACGAGACGGGCCCAGCCACAGACTCAAAGGAATACTGCTCACAGGACAAGGACATTGTAGAGGTGATTCGAACAGAATATGTCTACACAAGACCTCCACCCTGGTCTGACGTGTTGCCCACCATCCACGTCATCACTCCGACGTACAGCCGCCCCGTGCAGAAGGCCGAGCTTACACGATTAGCCAACACCTTCCTCCATGTTCCCAACCTTCACTGGATTCTGGTGGAGGACTCTCAGAGGAGAACTCCTCTAGTCACAAGGCTTCTGAGGGAAACGGGGCTTAACTACACACACCTCAATGTGGAGACCCCAAGGAACTACAAGCTGCGAGGGGACACGAGAGATCCCAGGATTCCACGTGGCACAATGCAGAGGAACCTGGCTTTGAGATGGCTACGGGAGACCTTCAACTCCAACAACAGCCAGACAGGAATCGTCTACTTTGCAGACGATGATAACACATACAGCTTGGAGCTGTTTGAGGAGGTGAGTTAAGACAGGTGTAATAATCATCTCCATCTGAAATTTTATTCCATAATGATTACATGGATGGTTTATCGAAGAATGAACATTTTATCACCATATACTGACTGTTATGTTTACCTTTGGACAACCAAAGAAGATATTTGTTTCAGCTGATTTTTATCCATATGAAGAATGTCAATAGGACTCCAAACGTTTAAAGGGTTTGTTCACCCAAAAAATTAACATTTTGTCATTAATTACTCACCCTCATGTCGTTCCAAACCCACAAGAACCTCCGTTTATCTTCGGAACACAAATTAAGATATTTTTGATGATATCAGAGACCCATCTGTCCCTCCATAGACAGCAACACAGCTGAAATGATCTCAGGCCCAGAAACGTAGCAAAAACATCGGTAAAACAGTCCATGTGAAATCAGTGGCTTAACCTCGCTTTTCCAATGCTACGCGAATACTTTTTTGTGCAAATAAAACAAAAATAACATAATTTACTCTTCTCCCATGACTTGTGTCTTCTGTCATGCTGAACGCACTGTATAGACGGTTTCAATGACAACAACATTAACAAAGGTTCATGCGTGCTTTTGTGGCTCTAACTTAACTTCCGGTAAACATCCAAATAGAATCAATAACAACAGCTAAGTCCATTTTTGATAACAAGCTAAATATGTTCGCTGCGTAAATCATGCAGATTTATTAAAAATGCTAACTCATTCTCTGGCAGCAGGAGGTGCTTTAAGTACCAGAAACAAGAGGTTTCCCCGGTAACGGCTTCTAGACAAAACAGCTATGAGCTTACAAACGCTGCCTTATATGCAGGATGAAAGGAAAATTATGTTTTCTAAAGACAGTTTTTCTTCAGAAATACATTGATATAAAAACACTGACACCTCGGTTTGATTTTTAAACATGCATTATGTGGTTGTAGCCGGCGGCACTAACCAGGCCGATAAACAAACACCGATCGGAAGTTAACTTAGGTCCAGATGTGTGTGCCTGATTGTGTACCAATCTTCAACGTGTTTGATGTAATCAGCCTTGTTTACATCCGGGTGAAAGCATGCACATGTGCGTAATCTGCGGCTGTTTGCACCTAGAGGAAAGCATACTCTTACACAGTAATATTCTCTAAAATAGCGGAGGACACAAGTCATAGGAGATGAATGGTTGAGTATATGATGTTATTTTTGTTTTCTTTGCACAATAAAAGTATTCACCTATCGTGGCAAAACTGACACATGGACTTTTTTTGACCTGGGAACATTTCAGTTGTATTGCTGTCTATGGAGGATCAGATGGCTCTCTGATATCATCAAAAATATATTAATTTGTGTTCCGAAGATGAACAAAGGTCTTATGGGTTTTTTAATGGGTAATTAATGACTTAAATGAATTAAACCTTTAACCTCCAAAACAAAACATTAACAGTAGCATAAAAATATTCCATATGCCTCAACTGGTACCTAGATCGTATTATGCTACAGGTACATAAATACTTGTCAGGACTTTCTTCACATGAAACACCTTTTCAAAATCCTCAGAATTTTGACATGCTGGTCTGAAAAGAAAAATCATTGATGGTGGGTGGTGAAAAATTATCGGGGCACATACTTGCACTGGCAACAAAAGACTATAATTAGGGTGGAACAAAAGCTGCCGTTTCTGTTGATATATGTGGGTTGTATATTTTAGAAGATTAATATTCATACTTAACATACTTTCTTCGGTATGGTACTTTCCATGGCCAGACACTGTAAAATGCAAATTTTACAACTCTGTTTTCTTTTAAATCAGGCCTGGCCTTTAATAATACTGTATGAGTATAATATAATGTTAATGTATATAATTTCTTTACATGAATCAGTGTTGATCTGTAGAGTCATATATTTCATTACATTTTTATGTGAAAGAAACTAGCTTCCAACCTCTAGCTTTCATTAAAGATAACTTAATATTGTCTCATTGTTTGATGCATATTTGAATTTTTAAATACATAAGTTTGTGATCAAGCTATAATTGGCAGATCCCCTATGGTCTGTGGATTTTGTTGAAATGCTTGTTCTAAATATTAAATCTTTGAAAATGTATCAGAGTTTAAGTAGCAATCTTCCCAAGATAAACAAGTTTCAACTCCACTCAGGGCTTTCATGTTCCTATCTAACTTAGAAGAGCCGTAGCTCTGTGCGGCCTTAAATCAGTGACCTACAATGAAAAAAACATCTCACGGAGTAATCCTTTTTACTTGAAATGAAGATATAGTAACAGTTCATGAATTATGCATTTGGCCTTGTTTAAAACAGCCATTCCTGCCATGGTGAATTAATTATTAAGCTCTTATTAAAAATGCTTAGGCAGGCACTCTGAATGACAGGGTTTATTTACAGATGCTGTGTATTTTTACCCTCATTCTCCTGGCTTACTTTTCCGCTATTGACTCACTGTAAGTGCTCTGAGCTCAAGGGACACAGGCCACTTTCCTCTTTCCTCTGTGACTACTTTGACTTGACAGAATCATTTCAACATGTCCTTTTCTGAATAATGAGTCATCTGCATGGATGAGAGAGAAAAAACTACTGTACCAAGAAAAACAAACATACAGCAAAGTGTAAAAACCATAGTGTACAAAACCCAGGAAAATGTCACACTATAGAAGACAGTGTCTCTACATTGCTGTGATTGGCTGATTAATCTTGTAATGCAATACTGACCAGTGACCACCTCTGCCTAGGTCAAACTGACGGTAAGACCGATCCATTATACAGACTAAACAACTGACCACACAGACATCAATCACATGATAAACATCATGTCAATGACACGATCAGTAAATCAGTAAATGACATAAATTCAAAAGACATGAACTGCACATTCATTAGACTCTTTGCTAAAATATAATTATAATTTTATAAAGACCAATTTACAGTGTGTGGTGAAAAATGTAAATATTATTAATACAAACTGAACTCATAAATGGCTTATTTACTGTTGCTGTATTGATACTAGGGGTGGGCGATATGACCAAAACCTTGTCTCCAAAAGTTAGTTCACATGAATAGTTTTACCAATGTATTTACTAAGGTAACGTTTCTGTACATGGGAACATTTCAGTTGTGTTGCTGTCTATGGAGGGTCAGATAGCTTTCAGGATTCTTAAAAAAATATCTTAATTTGGGTTCCGAAGATAAATGATGGTCTTACGGCTTTGGAACGATATGAGGGGAGTAATTAATGACAGAATTTTCATTTTGGGGCGAACTAACTGTTCAACGTGAATGGCAGACAGCAGAAACATTAGACTGCTGTCACTTTAAGAGCTTCATGGATCCATACTTTCTCAGCTGTTTGCTTTAGCTTAACACCTAAACACGCACAAGTGTGTATTTAACCTCTCAAGGCCTATAAAGCAGCCAAAATAACTCTGTTCAATACTCCCACGCTCTATGAACGCCGTCTTCATGTGCGTGTGCCTCTCAGACAGTGAGCACATACAGCGAAAAAAGATCTCATTTGCTGCTGCTTGCATTTCAACTGCTATAAAATCACTATTATGAAACATTTCTGGTATACCGCCCACGCCTAATTGATGGCAATTCAAATTGTTGAAATATTATCTGTTAACAGAGGTATTCAGCTGACTGTATTTTTTAGTTAAAAGAAAAGTCAGTGTTTAATGTATAAAGCAAACAATACATATTTACTGGTATAGTGTTTTTTCAATATAAAATATTAATATGTAATATAAAAAATACTGTGTATTTAAGTTATTTTAAGCTAATTCTGACAGCCATAAACAACATTTTTTTTTTTATTCTGTCTTGTTCCACAGATTGTGTAGCGCTCCCTTGCAACCCTAAAACCTAAACACACCGGTCCTAATAAACATAATATTATAATTTAGGTTTCTCATTGAAAGTAAAATATTAAATGCTCCATAACCTGGAAAGCATGTAAAAGTCCACTACACACCACCATCTATAGGTTCTCTCATTTTCTTCAGTCCAGCATTCAGCGTGAAGCACTTTAAATGAGAGGCAAAAAGCAGAAAACAGCCGTTCATTATGCTAAACTAGGGCAGCCTAGCTTCAGCAGCCCTCCCCAATGACAGCTAGTTTAGAAAAGATTAATGTCATCCTGAATCTGCAACGAGTATGCATCCTTTTCAACACTTTCCCATTTCCAGTTGTTTTTATTTCCACCAACAGGTACAGAAAATACCCCTCTTTCTTTAATGAAAAATGGCAGTGGCACAATTTAATATTAGTCTCTGCGGAAGTAATCAGATTGAGGGTGAGGAAGAGTCAGAGTCAATCACCTAGAGCTACATTTGGATCAGTGTGGACAGCCAGTAACAGTTCAGTCAGCAAAACCACCCTTTACATTTAGCCGAGTCCTAATCAATTAATTTATTTATTTTAACACACACATAGTGAGCGAGTGGTTTTCGTAAATGAGAAAGAGGCACAGTGTTCCTTTCCATCTTCAAGCCTTTCCTTTTGTGGTTTCTTTGTAAAAGCTTCCCTTGGATACAGTGGGCGATGCATTATGGGTATAAAGACAACTGCTTCACTCTCCCGTTCTAGCCTTCACTATTCATTAGGCAGTTTCCTTTTATGATGTGGACCACTTGCGCTGGGCGGCACACAAAGCATTTGGATGTAGGAGTGTGGAGAGTGTTTGAAGCAGGAAGATTAAAGCAGTCTCTCTTTCTCTCTCTCACTTGTTTTCTGTCTTTCACTGTCTTGCTTCCCGTTTCTGTTCACCTCACGTGACCTGCACAGGATGAATCCTGCTGTTAAGATCTATTTGTTTGTATGTCTGAGTCACTACAGTGTCCAAAACATGATCCTAAGGAGTCCAATCAGGCCTGTGTTATCTCTGTATGTGAAGTGTGAAAGTGCGAAGGCACACTATAAACAGAAGGTGAACTGACACGGATGAAAGTTGATGAAAGATGAAAGGCACTACAGCAGGGTTAAAAGTGCATTGGGCCTTTTTGGATTTAATTTCTGTCCAAAACATGAAATTAAAACCGAATTCACTACAACAACTTTCCTGAACAATTGTGCTTGTGTATACAGTTTTTGATTCATGACCTTCTTGCTTGCAATGACAAAATAATATATTTTAGGTCATTTGTTTAATAAACTTCAGGACACATTTAAAATTTAAAGTTGAAAAAAATGTAAACACATTTAAAACTACCTTTCAGAAGTTTGGGCATCACTCGCTGCTGTCGCTGTCTCCTACAAAAACCATACAAAGTTCACCTTTATTGTTTTGAAAGAAGTCACTTTTTTGATCAAAAATACTGTAAAACCGAAATACTAAACAAATACTCTTTCTTTTGTGCAGATGCGATCAACTCGTAAAGTTTCAGTGTGGCCTGTAGCGTTTGTTGGAGGTTTACGATACGAGTCTCCAAAGGTCAATGCAGCAGGAAAAGTATACGGGTGGAAAACAGTATTTGACCCTCACCGGCCCTTTGCCATTGACATGGCAGGGTTTGCCATCAACCTGCGGCTCATTCTGTTTAAGCCTCAGGCTTACTTCAAGTTGCGAGGGGTGAAGGGAGGTTACCAGGAGAGCAGCCTGCTCAGAGAGCTGGTCACTCTCAATGACCTGGAACCCAAAGCAGCCAACTGCACTAAGGTGAGGAAACTTTGCTCTGACTACGCCAGTAATGACTCAACCGTATGTTGTGCCAAACCTATGAGCAGTTTTAGAGAAACATAAAACTGTGTGTATCTGGCCATTCAGTCAGCAATCGGGATTGCATGCCGTTTGAGAGAAGCATCGTTCTGTGCACATTGGTGTGTCAGTCAGTGCACGTAACACACTTTTAACAGATCTTTTTGTGGCTTATTACAATTCAGTTAATACAACTTTTAACATTAAGCCCATCCTGCTCATTATTTTCTCCTTTACAGTATGCATGATCTTTTTGTAAAAAAAAAAAACAAAAAAAACTTTTTTTAAATACAGCAATCCACACCCCGGGTAAAGTTACAGTTGCAAGTGTTTGAAGCCAGGTACTTTTTGCTTAAAATTTTGAGAACTAAGAGATTAAAGTCATAATATTACGAGAATAAAAGTAAAAAAATTATGAGAATAAAGTCGGCCTAGATTGGGAGCACCCAGAGATATTCTCAGCTTTCTCAGCTAGTTTTTTTAGCGAAATACAAACAATATGTATATTATAACATGACATATATATATATATATATATATAGACTGACATATAGCTGAAATCGCTTTAGTTTAAGCAGCAGTGTAAGTCAATAATTTCCACGATAACAATGAGACTTCATTATAAATTAGTCTATAGCCTGTTTTCCCATGCCTTCACTTGAAACAAAGAGGAAAAACACATTCATTTGAAAGATGAACTGTTTTATATCAAAAGAAACAAAGCAGAAGATTATTGTGATTGCTGGGTGTCTGGCGTGCTACAAATAATGAACATATATTTGACCCTGGACAACAAAACCAGTCGTAAGTGTTAATTTTAAAAATCTTTATTTACTATCCTAAGAATTTTTACCAAAAAAGAAAAATCAATAATTTTGACCCATACAATGTATTTTTGGCTATTGCTACAAATACTGTAAGGGTATATTTAAGACTTAAGACTGGTTTTGTGGTCCAGGGTCACATATAATACAGCCATCTGATCAGTGAGCTTCAGCAGCACATTACTGTAAGACAGCATTTGTGTTTCGCTATAAAACTGAACGCTGAGACTTTGTTTTAAAATTACTAAAGGGACTAATCTTATTGCTATTGTGTGGCGCACTATAACAAATCCAATGGAAGACAAGAAATATTATTTCCAAGCATATTGTCCCACGAATATTACACATGATATAATTTCTGCTAATAATCCCACATAAATGTCTTTGTAGTTTATTAAAAAGGGTTAAATAATATAGCTACAGCGCCCCCCAAAGGAATGTCAACTGAGTGTGTGAGCTGATGTTAAGATCCAAAGTTCAGCGTTTAATAAATATCATATTCTTGATATCAAGCGTTTTCAAGTTCTTAGATCTCATTCCAGTAACATCAAGCGGCCTATATCCGGTGGCCTTCTCTCAATCCACATCATTTACAAATACTAAATATCATATTTCGACTTTAATCTCGTAGTTTTGACTTTATTCTCATGGTATTTCGACTTTTATTCTCGTAATATTACGACTTTATTCTCGTAGTTTCGACTTCAATCTCGTAATATTATGACTTTATTCTTTTAGTTTCGACTTTAATCTTGTAATATTATGACTTTAATCTTGTAATATTATGAGAATCTCGTAGTTTTATTTATTTATTTATTTTTTTTGGTGGCACTAAAACTATTATTATATATTAAAAGGGTACACAGAACAGAAAAAATATCTTGATTTAGTGCAGTGTAGTGTGGGTCAGCATGTGTTGTAAACACCGGTGGCCCAGGTGGTCCGTGTCACCTTTCTTTTGCAGGCATCTTTTGGCTCAGTTCATAATCCAGCACTGCAGATGATGTATTATTTGAAACTGTGCTAAATATTATACAATACAAGCTCATTGCATGGATTATGTATCATAAAATACAAATCCCTTGACATGAGCTTCCCGTTTTAATGTAATATTTTTTGGTAGTTGTTGTTTTTTTAAATATCAATATTGAAAGCCTTCTCAATATACTTGAAGAAAACAAAACATGTTTGGCACAAATTAAAAATGCACCATATTGTGGGAAGATAATTTAAATGTGTGACAAAAAAACAAATAACAAACTGTCAACGATTATTTGATTTTTTTCCCTTTGTAATAGAGGTTTTTTCATAATATTGTAGCTCTGCCCTGTACTAATTCCCATTTTTGTATTATCGTTTTATAGTTTATATACTTTACATTAATATATATTATGAAACATTGTTTCTACATGTACATCACCTTCACGCGGTATTTAACCATCTATGCAAATAAACAGTGTAGTATACGTTTATACATTTTGTTGATATTGTCACGTAATGGTCCGTTTGGTGTTTGCGTGTCTGCGTGCTTCTCAGCCGGAGCAAGGAGCGGAACACACGGAGATGAAGCTTAAAC
>JAUMHI010000063.1:7956705-7975672 GCA_032359435.1 Enteromius unitaeniatus | reverse complement strand
TATATATATATATATCTATATATATTTATATGTGTATAATATATATATATATATATATATATATATATATATATATATATAATGTATGTATAACATTAGTATTTAGGAACGGACCCTTTTGCCATTTACTTAGCATTTCGTTTTGTTTTCATTCGATTTTATTTGCTTCTAGAACATGTATTATTTGTAATGCTTAAGTTGTTTGAACAGGTTTTAAAAAATGTAAATTAAATTGTGCAGACTGTAATTGGACGACTAATGTTCATGACAGGTGTTTAATAAGCGTTTTTCATTTAGGCAATTACATTATTCATACCCTCCTCCTGTCAGCACACTCCTCCAGTGTTGTTCATGTCGGCCTGCCGTTAGGTGTCAGTCCAGTACAGACTCACACTCTTCTCATGTTGTGTTTGGGTAGGAGTCCGTGAGCGCGCGAGGGAGCAGTGCGTGCGCGAGACTTGCGAGGCTGCGCTTCTGTTGACTCTTCATCCTCGCTCCTGTGTGACGCTCATCCTGCAGGTCATCCACGATGATGGTTCTGTATCCTAAACACCAGCAAATCGACTTCTAATGTGTCTTAATTTAGGCCATATGTAATACGTTAGGTAATATAATTTCACCACTTTTAGTTACTCGTTATTGAAAAGAAGGCTTAGGGGCCAATTCTTTCCAAATATGAATGTGATGAGCATGTTAATCTGAACAATTATGAGATTTGTTCAAAGCTAGTGTTTGGTTTCAGCAAGCAGGGTTTTTATTTTAAAGCAATTAATACTACTTTCATCGAGGATGTTGTAATTTAATCTAAAGTGACTGTGAAGGCATTTATAATGTTAAAATATTAAACTGCATATTAAACTGTTTCTGAAGCAGCAAATCAGCATATTAGAGAAATTTCTGAAGAATCATCTGATACTGATGACTGCTGAAAAATCAGCTTTACCATCACAGGAATAACTTGCATTGTAAAATATATATATTTTATATAACATATATATTTTAAATGGTAGTATTGTTTTACAATATTACTGCTTTAACTATATTTTTCCTTAAATAAATGCAACCTTTGGTGAGCTTAACAGCCTTTTCATTTAAAAACAAACAAAAAAATGTGCCTCAAACTTCCACGTTGCTGTTTATTATGTTTTCTGTCCCATTTTCTTGCATTCTCACTGTGTCCACCTGCAGTTTGTGTCCTTATCTAACTGTCAGCTGCTGTCGTGCTGCCTGAATGCCGCCTGTATGGCTCTAATGGATGCCGGGCTGCCCATGAGCCAGCTTTTTTGTAGTGTGACCTGTGCAATTAGCAAAGAGGGCCAGATAATCACTGATCCTACAGCTCGGCAGGAAAAGGTACACACTGCACTTCCTGTTGTACATGGCTGGCACAAATCATATAGCGTGCAGGTTAAGCTCTTGATCTGTGTCTTTCATGTTTTCTTTTCCAGGAAAGTCGAGCGTTGTTAACGTTTGCTATTGATAGCGTTGAGCGCAATGTTTTGATGTCATCAACCACAGGCTCTTTTTCAGTCCAGGAGGTGAGATCGGATGCTGCATTTCATTCTTGTGTGTGATTCATTGCTCTGTTTGTGGAGATGATACATGGGTACTTGTGCGTTTCATAACCTGCTTGAATTTTCTACAAGGCAGTGACATAAATGTGTTTTCTTCCTACACAGCTGCAGCAGTGCATCGCAATCAGTCAAAAGGCTTCTGAACACATTTTCCAGTTTTATAGGGATTCTGTCAAACGGCGATATTCAAAAATAAAATAAAACATGCTTGATGGGATTTTTACTTTGAGTTTGCATCATCTGTCTGTGTATATGCAAAATGTTATGTTATATATATAATGTATAACATATACTATAGTGTTACTATATATTAGTAACACTTTATTTCGATGTTCCACTTTAGATATTCGACTAACAGTAAGTAACTTGTCAACAAACAGTCATTAGAGTATTACTAGACTGTCAGCTTATCTCCTAACACTTTTTGATGGTTTAGCAACATACAGACTATCAGAAACTTTGCAATTATATGTCAACTTATTCTACTAACCCTAAACCTACCATAACAGTCTAGTCTGGGAGTTAGTAGACATGTAGTTGAGAATTAATGAGAATTAGTTGATATTTAGTTGACATGCAGTTACTTGTACTGTAGTTAGAAGAATGTCTAAATGGACTATCGAAATAAAGTATAACCATAATACAAGTGTATATGCATGTGTGTGTGTGTGTGTGTTTATTTATATGTGCACTGCTCAAAAAAAAAAAAGGAACACTTAGGCTACGTCTACACTAATCCGGATAAATTTGAAAACTGTGTTTTCGTCTAAAAATGCTCTGTGTCCACACCATCGTTTTCAAGCGTTTACGAAGAGTTGATCATCCACACTGAAACGACTGAAAACGCTCGTGTTCTTGTTCTGCGCATGCGTGAAATATAAGACGAGTCGATCTGCGTCATTTGCGTCTGCCATTTATTTACTTTCCGGCTCACATCTGGAGCATGTGCAAACTGATATTAGTCTTTAATAGGGCTGTCAAAATTTAGAGCAAAAAAAACAACTGCTGTTCAACGCCGTCCACACTGCGATGCGGAAACGGCGTTTTCACATGTATCCACTTTGGAAATCCTTTTCAAAAAGCTCAGTTTTCCTTGACCAAAAACACCATCTCAGTGTGAACAGAAAGCCAAAACGGAGAGAAAAATACATGGCCATGGCCTTAAACAACACAATGTAACTCTAAGTCAATCACACTTCTGTGAAATCAAACTGCCCACTCAGGAAGCAACACTGATTGACGATCAATTTCACATGCTGTTGTGCAAATGGAAAAGACAACGGGTGGAAATTATAGGCAAATAGCAAGACACTCCCAATAAGTTCTGCAGGTGGTGACCACAGACCACTTCTCAGTTCCTATGCTTTCTGGCTGATGTTTTGGTCACTTTGGAACGCTGGCGGTGCCTCTAGTGGTAGAATGGAGTTTACTACCAACACAACAATGCAAGCTGTGGCAAGAAGGTTTGCTGTGTCTGTCAGTGTAGTGTCCAGAGCATGGAGGCGCTATCAGGAGACAGGCCAGTACATCAGGAGACACGGCGGAGGCTGTGTTAATAAATCTTAAGTAAAATAGACCGTAATTCAGTTTTTTTGTGAAACCCAAACCACGTTTGAACTTAAAATAGCAATTTAAGACCACTGCCTTGAGAACCATAGCTTTCAAAATAAAAAAGTGATAAAGATTTCCATTAGACTGTGAGCTGGGTCAGTGAGAAAATTGCATAGTGTATTAATATGCATTATCGTTAATTGCTGTTCACCGCATTTGTGCTTGATCTTCCATTTATTTCCTCTAGAGACATGTATTGTAATGAGTCTCATTAAAACATGTAAGCTCTTTCCACAACATCAATGCAAGTGCAAGTATTATAAAGGCAAAACCAAATGAAATTTTCAATCAAGTGCATTTATTTGTTCATAACAGTTACCTGCAAAATTAACATACACATTTGCACAAGATTCATGTAGAAGAAGACTGAAATGAGGACAGGAGAGGGTTTCTCTGGTCTGTATTCCTGTACTGAGACTCGACCGCAGCACTTTGACCTGTGCGCCGGAGGATTGTTTTTGGTGCTCTTCTGTGATCCCACACAGGCAATGATAGCTTACCGGAGGGGGCTGTGCTATCGCTCCTCTCCTCTGCTCCACAGGCCGCTTGTTGTAAAAGTAATACATAATTTCCTACCATGATGTGACCCAATTTCTAACCACGGGAAGCTCGAAGGGCACCTGCCAAGGCAGTTTATGCTGACCGCTGTTTTGTGGTTTAATCTTTTGGAACAGGGCACATTTCAACCTTTAAATCACATGTGGTTTTCTGATTGTAGTACTGTGCACTTAACATAAACTTTTATCTGTAATGGACAGTGTACCTTTCAAATGTTTGGGGTCGGTAAGATGTTTTAATAATGTTTCTGAAAGACTCATCCTCACATGGCTGCATTTGTTTCGTTAGTAAGCAATGTCTGTTTTTTCATGAAATAAATAAACGTTATCTATTTGAATATATTAAACTATAATTTATTTTTTTAATGGCCAGTCTTTAGTGTTGACATGATCCTTCAGAAGTCATTCTAATATGAAGAAACATTACTTAAGTTATTATCAATTACATTTATCTACTTGGTATATTTTTATGAAAAAATAACTTTTTTATGACTAGAAAGAGCAACATTTACTTCATGTCTTTTGATCAATTAAACATCTCCTCGCTAAATAAAAAATATTAATTTCTTTCAAAAACTGCCCCCAAACTTCAGGGTTTTATATATTGTGTAATTTAGTGAATCCTGGGTGCATTGTATACTGATTCTAGAGCAGACTATGAATATCTGTATGGATTGTTAACAGTCAAATTAATAAACAGAACATTTGCAAAGTAAGTTTATCAACACAAATACACTGCTTAAAAAAGGTAGTGCCATTAATTATACATGATGGATTTGAAGGTGTGAGAATGCGATGTAATGTGTTTTATATCAGACACATTTCTTATAGTTGCAACTAAAGCACTTGAGGCAAAGTGTTGTGTTTGGCACTGCTTATCACTCGCCTCTGAGGTTATCAGGGTGAAATGTAAGCCCACAATAGGGATTTAAGTATAGAGTAGAGCTCTACAAAAAAACAAAACAGAGTGCCCAGTGGTAGAAATGTCACCGACTACAGTTTTAGCTTTTGTCCAAGTGGATTCTTCAAAGTCAAAGCCTACAATCGCATGAATGCAGCTTTAACTGCCCAGGCAGGCAAATACCCTTTATTTCACATTTACAAATCATACAAATTATTTGTTCAGTACTTCAGAATGAATATAAATTACAGGCTTGTAATTTAAAGATGGTTACATACCTGCAAACCCAATGCCTTTAGGCAAAACTGAATGTACCACCAAGTTTGGTCCTGGAGGGCCGTGTCCTGCAGAGTTTAGCTCCAACCCTGCCTTAACACGGCTGCCTGGAAGCTTCAAGTATACCTAGTAAGAGCTTGATTAGCTGCTTCAGGAGTTTTTGGTTGGGGTTGGAGCTAAACACTGGGGTTGGAGGGGACACCGGCCCTCCAGGACCAAACTTGGTGACCCCTGCTTTAAAGGAAGATCATGTTTTCATTGTATTGTCAATACATTGGTGTTTATAATGCTCATCTGCTCTGTGTACAGGGCACTGAATTTCTGCTTTTCATAAGCGGCAACTATACTGTCAAGAGTTGAATTCGAACTTTCATTCAGCCTGTTTGCTGGTTTTGTTCAGGACAGTTATATTTAAATTACATAACTTCGTCATTTTGAATTATCCTTTTTCTGAAATTTTTTTTTAAAGGATGAATGTTTAGTATTTAATAAGACTTTATAATTTGAACTGTATTGTTTTTATGGCAATTTCACAGTTAGTGTGACCAGAGACATTTGTTGCCTCTTATCAGAATTTCCTCAAAATTATTTAAACGGCTGGGATTTATAAAAAAACTACATTTCCAGCTCAATCTTACAGAAATTCATACATATTTTATGAGGTGGTTAATTTGTACGACCTCACTCATACAAAATCATATGTTGCACAAATCATACAGAATCATACAAATGAGGTCCTATTCATAAGCCACCTCATAAAATATACACAAATTGGTCGTGAGATAGCATATACATTTCTTAAGATAAAATCCCAAGTTCGTAAAATGGTTCCTAAAGTGCAGTTATTGTTGAATATTTCTCAAACATATATATATATATATATATTTTAAACATTTTTATTATTGTCTGGCGACACCACAAAGGTGAACGAAGATAACTGATAAAATCATAATTATAATGAATAATGTCATAATGCTTAATACTTGAAATTACCCTAAAATTAATTAAACATCTACATATGTATTTATGCATCACATTTACAATTGTTTTTAAGAACATCCTTTTCAGGAATTCAAATTCTTTTTAAGTTTTTCCATTTGAACAATTGGGATATGTTTTTGGGAATATAAACTTTAAAAAATTATATGGGGGGAAAAAGGAGAAAATAGCAGTTAAGAAAACATTCATTTTTTTTCCAATTCCTAATTTGCCACCTTTTCACCAGTCCAGAGTTTGCAGGCATGGTTTAGCTGAATCACATGAAGTGTCTCCGTACGGTTTGTTGATACAGTAGGTGGAAAATGGAGAGTCTACATTTATCAAGCTATGAATAGAGTTCTGCAGGAGAAGCTTCTCATAACTGCATGACTCAGAGAAAGCTGCAGCGTATATGTGTATGTTTCCCTCATCGCATTGAACTTTCGCCTGCGCATACTTATCCATCCTCATGTTTGCAGAATCTGCCTGAAATGATATTTGTTTTCTAACTGACGATTTCCAACTGAGCTCTAAAGTCACTTACTCTGGTGTTTTCACTTTGGTGAATAAATCAATGACCAGCTTTAGAGCTCAGAAAGAAAATGACCCAGTTCGTCGGAGTCATGCGTCTCTGAGGGCACGTCCTGCTGTTTCACAGCCAAGTCCGTTGTGATCTCCTGATCTCGCAGTCCTTGTCTAGTTCCTTTCTAACAAACCCTTAGGCCTCAATCACTCCCTCCCCTGCCAACTTCGTCACAAGCTCCAAGACAGATCGCAGGTCTCTTTCTGAAGTGGGAACTAACCCAAATACTAAGATTTCAGCTGAAACTATGTAGTGTTTTACATTTCTTTTATCTAATATGACAGCCGTGAACTTGCAGAAAATGTTACAAAGGTGGAGGCCTCTGCCAAACGAATGTATTTATTACAGGTGTATATGAATGTACGTATGTAAGGAGCAGCGGTTTGTCTAACTAGAAACCAGGGAGGTGCGTTTCTGGAAGAATTGAGAGTAGATACCGATACAGTAGTCTTTAAGGTGGTTTCCCAGACAGATAGGAGATCAGGGCAGCGACGGCGCAGATGTAAGTGACGATGCCGAACACGATCGAAAGGATAGAAAGCCACAGAGCCTGGCGAGATGCTGCACTGGCACCCTGGAAATCTCCTTGCGCTGATGCTTTGTTCGTCTGGAGAAAAGAGAAAGTAGCATTAATCAAACAGTGAATTATGGACGTACCTCTGCTCTCTCTCTCTCTCTCGAGATTGTTTACCATATGACTGAAGCGATTAGCTTTCACATAGGATCGGTCAAAGTCCTTCATATTTTCTGTCATTACACCATCCTCTCTTTTATTCGTTTCTCTTCTCCTTTCAATTTTGATCCCCTCATTTCAGACAACACCTCATGCTCTATTGGAAATCAATCACCAGAGGCTTCTCATTATGACACTAATTAAAGTTTGAATGAAATCCATTGATCAGAGTCTTGTCAGCTTTGTAGGCTGAACATCTGCAGTGCCTCCTGCACTAAAAACAGCCTTGAATAGAATACAATTTGCTTTAGGTTGTTAAATAACCATAAAAACGGCTTATGTAAAGGTAGCCAATGACATTACAGCTTTGCTGATTGAAAAAAAGATTTTAAAAATAAGGTTTGTATTTGATATACATAAGGTGATCAACAAAGGGTTCATCTGAGATAAAGTGCCTTGTGACTTGTGTTATTCTTATGTGTGGCACTTTGATTCGCTGGTGGCATAATCCTGCAGATCTCGACGTAATCCTGGCTAAACCCTCAGGTGTAATTCTGTAATGTCCACACTCGCTCTTAAAAGAGCACTTGCCTTTACTGCTAATCTCTGTCACTTTCAGTCCAGCTGACCTTTCGCCCTTTAGAGACAGAAGTATCAGCAGCTCTTATGTAATAACTAACTGCAGTGTTGGGGAAAGTTACATTATATGTGGCGTTCCTGTAACTCCATAAAAAAATAACATTGCGTTACTCTTCATGGAAAGTAATGCATTATGTCACTTATGCATACTCATATTCATAACTCAAGTGTTTCATAAATTTTAAAGTAATGTGTTCTTTTACTAGTTTATAGTCGAAAGGTTTTTAAACTGATTAATCGCATTAAAAAATGTTGTGTAATATACAGTTTGTGTGCACAGTACATATTTATTATGTATTTATAAATAGACATACATGCATGTATATATTTCAGAAAAATATGTTATGCTTATATATTGAATATATTTATATTTGATATAATGTATATGAATATACAGTACTGAGCATCATAGGCCACTAGTATTTTCACCAACAAAAAATGGTTTTAAGTGAGTTTTTTCTATCTTTTGCGGTAGCGTGTCAGTTGGAAATATCAGTTCACATTGCCAAACATTATTTTTGCCATTATTTGTAATAATGCAGTGAGATTATTGTCTGCACAAGGAGTCTGAAAACAGCCGATGCTCAAAAAACCTACCTGGAAAGCTACCTGAAAAACTATGAGCAAGTGTACTTTCCAAATATACACACGTCTTTATATATACACAATAAATATGCACAGTGCACACACATATGTAAACAAAAACTTTCATTTTGGATGCGATTGATGGTTTAACAGCACTAATTCAAACAGACACTACTACAGACTATAATGGACCTCTCAATGTATGATTAATGGGTTGTGTCGTCTTTCTTGTCCTCTCCCGTTAGTTAGCATTTCAGTCAGTTGTCTCCAATGTATCATCTGCCATTTTCATAATATTTCACTGAAGGACATGGATGACATCAGAATTCTTTATGCTCACAAACGATGCAAGGTTATGAGTAAAGGACAATGATAATAGCGCGTCAGTCAGATTGGAAGAGTCTATTGAGAGATCAGCACAAGTATTTGAGTGTCGCTTCTGACTCCCACTGAGAAGTATTGATATGCAAACATTGTTTAATCAGCTAGAACAATATGTTCACAATAAAATGACAGTGATTGACAGGGGTGCCTGTAGCTCTACAGCTGTACGCACTGTGCGTTTTCCATACAAATATTTCAGCAGCCATAATGCATGTGTTCTGCGTTTCTGACAACTGAACCTGCCATGCCAACAATTTGTGAATTAGTCATTCTTTTCAGTCAGTTCTCTTTTTTTTTTTCTTAAGTGAACTTGTAGAATGTGTTTGCAAAATGGTCTCCTGTGTCATTTTCAAGTTTTGAAAACACTTGAAACACGTTATTCTCACTGTTCTGAAGTGTCTCATAGAAATCTTACGAATGTGTGTAAGCTAATAGCTACATAAATGCAAGACATACTCAAAAAATAAATATCATAAAATCTGCTGTATCTATCATAAAAAAACTCTACTTAGATGAAAGTGGCACCCTAGTAATTGGTTATGAGGAACTTAATTAAACAAAGAGAATGAAAAATACATTTTGTTCCCTACCTTTTGGGAAAGGTAGAACGCAGCAATGCCCAGAGGCCAGAAACAACAGAGCATGGAGAAGAAAGCCAGGCCAAGGTAATCTTGAGGGATCATGATGGGAAAGTTGCTTTCGCTGTCTGTATCACTGAAATCATCACTGGAGGAGTCCTGCGGTAAATTATATAATGTTACATAATGTCAATGGGAATCATTTACTGGTCAGAAATTAAATTCATCATGGGATAAAACTTTTAATTAATTAGTTATTTATTGTATGTTGTACTCACAGGATCCTGTGAAAGGGAGTTTCAGGGGTATGACTGAAATTGTAGGTTATATAAATAGCTTTTGTAACATGTAAACTTCAAATGTAATTAGGTTTTATCCAACAAAGGCGATGACTTGCATTTACTTTTGCTGTGCTGTATAAATGTATCTGTTGCAGGTTTTTCTACTTCCTGTAAGATAATGTGACTGAATGAGGTTATGCCAAATATGCACTAGTTGTGCTGCCTACAGGCAAATTCTGACTCATGTTTAAAAAAAGAGCTGTGTTTTCAATCTGTCTCTTTCTCTAGGACTGTGTCTGACAACTGCTCATTTCACTCTCTGTACAACCATAGCGTTCATGTCTTCCAGATGTGTGTATCATGTACTTTGTACTTCACTGACACAAAAAAATGTACGGAGTAAAAGGTATGGGGAAAGGAAATTGTTAGCCAGTGCTTTCTATTCTATTGTGATATTTTTAATTCTCCTAACCCAGTCAGGATTATTTTTCAGCAGTAAAAAGAATGACGCAACTACTACTACTTTTATCAACAGTGTATTTTCCAGCAGTGTAGCATGACAAAATGTTATATTGCTACATTTTTCA
Organism: Enteromius unitaeniatus; assembly: GCA_032359435.1. NCBI lineage: Eukaryota > Metazoa > Chordata > Actinopteri > Cypriniformes > Cyprinidae > Enteromius > Enteromius unitaeniatus. Next base: position 7,965,465 of record JAUMHI010000063.1, on the reverse strand, counting down.
TCACATTTTATTGCATTCCAGCTATACAGCCAGATGAGAAGAAGGAATAGTCAAACATGCTCTGGATTCACTTCCATATGTAGCATTAAGTCTGATGCATTTCAATAAATAATCAAATCACTGATCAAATCAAACCCCAGTTGCAAGGTTTTCTGCTTGCATATACTCTTACATTGAATTTTATTAGCTTCTATGGACCTGCAGTTGTTTTATTAATTGTTTACTTATTTTATAACTTATTTAACCATTTTAAATTATGAGTAGTTTATAACTAGATTACTTAACAATGGTTACTGACGCCCAATTAAATAACTAAAATTTAAATCTGTAATTTAAACTATTTTAGATTATATAATCTAAATTTTGATTACTTAGATTAACAAAACTAAAACTAGTGTTATGTGTACTATTAATGACTTGGGAAAAAAATGTAATGCTCAATATAGCTGCTTTTATTAAATGAAGCCCCGCCTCCTCAGTAAAAGGGCCAATCACTAATCACAAAAGTCAGTGCATCTTTGCAGTTACCGTTAGAATCCCAATTACTATTGAAATAGTCAAACTTAAGTGTTTTTTAAGCACTATTTTAGCAAAACAAACAACACTCATGAGACATTTGTTGTCAGACTCCATTGGTGATTTCAAATTTAACTGGAGAATTTCTGAAGTGTATATAACAAATAGTTTATGGAGAATCTATAAATTATCATCAATTTACCACCATTTTGTGAATGTAATGTAATCATTCAGTCATTAAAGACCAGGTAATATGGTATTTTATAGTGTCCCAGTATTGTGACAACATATATGCCGCAATAATAAAATATGTTACCTAGTGACGTATACCGGTAACTAGTGCCCACGGAACGTTGGCTAAACGTCTGATGCATAAGGTACACTTAACTGGAAACCCTTCAGGAATGTCGAAGTCATCAAGTGATTGGTTGAATTTTATTGGATTTCCGGAGGACGCGAGTGTCGCGTTTATTTTCGGTCCACCGGGAAACAAAGCGCAGATGTGTGATTTGTGGAAAAAAACGTTGTGTTTACATGAGTGACAATAAGCATTTATTAAGATCAGTTAAATGTTGGATTCTCAAAAGTGAAGATATATGCTTCAAGCAGATGTTTACCGCGAGCGTCTCATCGGGATTTTCTATGCTGTTTGACTTGTTGTTCTGTTGTTGTGGGGACATTTCCATGCCCCGAAATGTGATGCTGAATGAAACAAACTGTGATTGGTTGTTTGACATGTCGGTCAAATGGACTTATGGGTGGGCCTAGACTAAAGGAAGCGTCTATGAATTCCGTCAGTCTGTAGGTCTGGCTAGGCGAGACTAACCAGTAACAGACAGAAGATTCGAAAATTTAGCGACTCGTTAAGGTGATTCTGAGTCGACTCTTTCTTTTAATAGATTTCTTTCTTCATCATGCACTTTTGTGATTAACAACTTTGCAGACTGTTTACATTGAAGAAAAGTTACATTACAAACAGTAAAGAACCTGCTCTTTTAAATGTAAATATAATGTAATCACAAGTACCTCATCCGATTAAGTATTTCGAACCACCCAGCACTTTTTGTAACTTGACAAGCCAGAGTATCTTTACCAGTGCTCAGGTTCCTGTCAAATTTACTTTATGCTCACAAGTGAAACTTTGAGACCTCACGGGGCATTTTAAATTATACGTAAACCTCACAGCCATCTGAAAATGATATAAAGGCTATGAATATTTCAAAGAGTAGCCTTGCAATCATGTTTCCATGTCCCACATCACTTTTAAGCGCGTTCTGGTATTTAAATAGAATATTTAATAATATTTTATTAATGCTGTGTCATAGTCGAGCAGATCCTCATAAAACACTGCAGTCAGTCGCTCCGGCCTTTCCGACCTCACATTCGTCTTTCGTCTTTGTTAGCCCTGCCTCTGCTCAGAACAGTTTTTAAATATTTCAATGGCAGCAGTTTTACACTTGACCTCCTGATGAAAAGCGCTGATGGCATGACAGCATGTGTAATCAGTGTTGACAGAGAGAACCTCAAGTGCTCTTTTAAAGGGACTGAGTGTTTGTGCTATGTGACAAGCTGCTTTTCAGAGGAATGCTTTTGTGCTCTGACGCAGAATGCTAAGTGTTTGAGTATTTTGTTGGTGGCGCAAAATAAATCGTGGCAGATTTTTGGACGGACGTAAATGGTGATACTTTGTTCTTGGCTGTCACACGCAGGTAAAGAAAGGCTTTTTTTAAGCTATCGCTCAAAATGATTAGAGGGAGAGTCGAATCAGTAATCTGAGTCTTTGGTTTTTTTAACCTAGATCTTGTTTGCTGCTGTATAAAATAGAAGTTGGCATGGAGCTCATCAGCATAGTGGCATTATTATTCACACGCCAGTGGACACAGAGCTTTCAATAATCATGCTGGGTTTGAAGGCCAGTGTCCGCGCTCAACATCCCCCCTGCTATTCATGCCTTTTGATTTTTCAATTTAAAATCTCATTCTCCTATCACTGACTGTACTGCATTTGAATTTGTGCTGCAATATCCAGAGCATTAGAGGAAATGCAGGGCTTAACGGCTAGGTGAGTTTCTATTTTTCAAATGCGGAAAGCTATGAGGATTTGGACTGTGAATGAACAACTTCGATTCCAGTAAAAAGAGAGTGATTTGGCACAAACTCTGTTCTCTCTTCCCTGCAGCGTTCAAATGCAACAGCAATAAAGAAATAAAAGGAAACAAGAAAATCAAACAAGCAGCCATTTCCACCATTGGTGGATTTTTGGCTAGACCAAATCAGGATGAAAACAAGCTGAAAGTATACTGGTGCTGTAGATACACTAGTGTTCAAAAGTTTGGGTTCAGTAGGATTTTTAAATATTTTCCAAAGAAGTCTCATGCACACCAATACAGCATTTATTACTTTAAAATAGAGCAAAAACATTTCTCATTAAAATTAAATTTTTCAAAATGTAATTGTAATTTTCTAAATGCAATTTATTAATCTGATGACAAAGCTGAATTTTCAATTTTCCACTCTTCATTGACACGTGTTCCTTCAAAACTATAAATAATGTTAACAACGTCATTTTAATGAACACTTGGGTTTTCTTATTTATATGTTTTACTTATACTGATCTATCTATCTATCTATATACAGTATACATTTTATTGTTTTACCCATGTCTCAATGTTTTTTAAAAATGTGTTTTTTTTGTAACACAGTTCACAGTGAATGAAAACATCTTGCAAAGTTTTAAATATTAAAAGGCACCGTGTATAAAGTTATTGTGCCTCAAAAGAAAGAGTCGACTCATTTATCGAATCATTTGAACAAGTCATTTTTTAAAACAAATCTCAAGCCGTTTCATGTTGACATAAAAATGAAATATTAACATATTGCCTGCCCACTTGGTCTTATCACATTGGTCTGAATAAAAATGCAAATGTATTTTTTGCCACTAGGTGCTTCTTTTAGGGCAGTAAAAATGACTGTTTCCCCAATAATGCTGTACACAAAGCAGCACTGGCTCACTATCAGACATCGCATACATGATGAAAATGAAACCAATCTGACCAATTACTTCAGATTAGAGTCATGCTGAAAATTTGTTTCACTCAGCATCACATTTTATTTTAACCATTGGTATTTATTTACATGAAACTTTTTAACACAGGGGGGTCAAGATTTCCTGAATTTGAAGAAACACTCATGTATTCTTGAGGGAAAATCTTACCTCAAAGTCTGGCAAAAGGTCATCCCCATCCTCTATGCTGTAGGATACACTATGGACATCTCTTGTCTCTGCCAGCAACTTCCTTTCCAATGGTGAACCAGGGCCAATGTCCACAAAAGTGGTTTCCAGATACTCCTTACTGCGGATGCCCAGGGAGTCAGCAGCGGCCCAAATGGTAGTGGGGGGATAAAGGGTCTCTAGAGTGCTAGGCAACGAACATGGATCCAGTAGCTGCTGCTGTTGAATGTCTGTAGAACTGCAATAATTCCTCCAGTCCAGAGGGGGCAGTCTTTTGTCCTCTTCATTTCTCATCAACATGCTTTTGAACAGTCCGCTACCCCCGATGCCAGTTCCACTTGAGTTTTTAGGGCTGCTATCACCCAACAATGGGTGTTCTAGCTCATCCACATTCTCCATTTTCCGAGATCTGGATCTGACATCAACAAACTTTCTGGGTGATAACAATTTTACTCTTACGAATATGTCATTTATAAGAAAGCAGTAAAAACAATTTAAATAGGTTTTTGGTTGATTTCACACAGATACAAGCATTAACCTTAATAGGTGAACTAACTCATGTGCTCCTCCATCTCCTCCCAGGTTGATTTTAGTCCGTGTGTTTAAATGCAAAGAACTCTTGAATATTCCATTTCCTTCACATGTCAGAAGCTATTTGTTCCTTCGCTTGATGACTGAACGCAAGTAGCTCCATGTAGCACGTTGTATACAATTGCATATATCTCAGCCCATAAATATGCTAATGGACTTTTTTTGCATGAAAAAAAATGGAAGTCACTTTTGATGATGGAAAACCATGATTAGTAACAGACTGTAGACAGGTTGTGAAATAGTTTTAAGCGTGAAACGCCCTTCTGCTCTCACTCATTCAGATGAAATGTTTTGAACAGAATTCTGTAGTGGGTTACTTTTATCTAAATATGTAGTGGAATAAAAATAGCTGCGATTTAGACAGTCCAAAGCTGATAGGAATGTTCTCTGAAGTGCCAAATGCTTAGAAGGAAGTGTGAGCGTTAGTTTAAAAAAAGAACATTGACAGGTGGTTAAAAGACTTATCAGCTTTATCAGCTATGCACGTATATATATATATATATATATATAAATATATCGTTTTAGTCATCCAATGTGTTTTCAGAGCCGCAGTGCGAAATAGACTTCAGACATCCACAAAAATAGTATCCTTTGGAATGTGGTTTCTGGTCAGCAAGTGCTCAAGAAAGCCATTCCGTTTGTAGCTGAAGAGAAATGTCTTGATGAAGAAATCAGAGTGCAACAGCTATTGATTTATAGCACTAGCTGAGAAATCTCTTGTGGGGACCTGTATTTTTAATGCGCCATGCTCTCCCAGGCTTGTGAAGTCTCAGAGTCGTGTCCGGCGCCCCTCACCTCTCATGGTGGTACTTGGACCGTGCTGCCAAAAGAAGAGAACAAAGTCAGAAAGAGCGTTTAGCTTCAGTGCACACAGAGCAGCCCAGTGATCCCCAAGTGTCTCTATTTTATAAGTCAGGACTGCTATAATGCCTGAGTGGCAGGATGGTATGTGCCAAGGAACGGACACTAATGAACTCAACATCTGCCTCTGAACACTTCTAAGCGGCCTATTCTCAGAGGCAAAGAGCATCAGTGAGAGGGCAGAAGGTTTCTGGTTTGGAAATATGGTCTGCAGTTAGAGGGCAGCGGCCCAAGTTCTTTTTATAAATGTTAGATGGGCATGACGGCTCAAGAGCACACCCTCTGGATGCGTTCAACTAGTCCACTTTCTCGCTCTGCATACAAATCCCTGTAGCTCTCACCTAAAAACAGCCAAACAGCCTTGGTAGCGGCATTTGAATCTATCGCTGGAGAGAAATTGAGGTCCAGCAGAGGTCTGTATACTCCAGGCGGTGTATTCATAAAATATTTTCAATGTAAACACCTGGATGAATTACTAGTTATATAAGATAGTCAGTGTGTGAAATGGAGCTTATGATGTGGTGACGTCTTCCCTCTATGATATGCCCTTCAGCTTGTTTATTCTGTCAGTCAGACTCATTTGTCATCAGGACATGAGCCATCTTGAATATTCATCAACTGATGACTGGTTTTCTTCTCTACAATAGCCTCTGGTTTAATAAACCAATTACTCTTGAATGCACTATATATTGTAAGGTGTATATTGTCAAATATATACATCTTAGATTTATTAGGGGTTCGAGCGTGAAGCGCTGAAACCCTATTGTAATTGCTAGGATTTTTATTAGGGGTTTAAGCACAATTTTGTACACCAATTAGCATCTATGGTAACGTTAGCCAAATGTTATGCAGACTATAACTCGGAAACAGAATGAGGTATCTTCACCAAACTCGGTACCCATGTGTATAAGCTCAAACTTAAGTCAAATAAAAACAATTGCATAGCTCTGCCACCTGGGGTGCTATAAGACATATAAAGACTATATAACCCTATAAACATATTTTCAGCTATAACTAGGCAACCGTTGGACTGATTGATATATGACGACATTGGCGCACCTCAAAAAACATAGCCATCATCAGCCAATGAAGTTTGAGCACTTATTAGACAAGGTTAACAGAGGTCGATGTTTGACACATGGCTCTAAAGGTATGCAAGAATTTTTAAATAAATCGGCCATTATTTGGCGCTAACAAGTTTTTTGACCCAGTAATCTCATGGTATTTCACACATCCACACAGTATGCATATCATTTGAAAGATCTCCTCATACTGAGCAACTTTGCCTCAAGAACCATTGCTGTCAATCAAATCATTCATTAGTTATTTAAAAATATGTTAAAAACCTACTTTTGTGAACTAGTCTCTGGTTTTTCGCTCAATCTCGATCAAACCACTGCAGTAATAATCTGTGGACTCCCTACACCAATAATCATTAAAATATGATTGTGATTTTTGTCCTTTGGTTAGCTATAATTGTCTCATTTAAAAACGGGGCGTGGCCGCATGAACCCAAAGGCCTATAAAACGTAAACGAAAACTTTATGAAATTTGCTGACAATTATCCAAAGTTTCATGGAGATCGGTCCATAGGTGGCGATATAACAGCTAAAAAATATCCCAAAAACTGAAATAGAAAATGACCTAAAATTTTAGAACATGCATATATATTCACACAAACATTAAATCTTTATATCATATCATAGGTCTCCACATTCTGAACAACTTTGTTTGGGATTAATGTTTACAATTTTTCATTTTCTTAGTACATGATATAGCTACAGGAGAGTCAAGTTGAAATAGGAAAGATATCAAAACTCTTTGGTTATTTTTGAACGCGATGCTACTGGTCTAATTGGATTCAATGATTTATGCTAAAAGTGCTCTCGCCAGATCCGGAGATCGGCTGAATAGATTCCAAAACTGTACAACTAAACTTATTAACTCTGGGGGAGTTGCAGAATGAGCCTATTTCCAAAAAATATATGTTCCTTTAAAATGACTATCACCTTTACATTTTACTGACAGCCTTGTGAAAGAGGCCTTTGTGAAGGGCTTCAGTTACTCACTTGAGCTTAGAATGACCTTAAGAGTAGAGTCCCCTTACTGCAGTGACCTTTAAGGGTGGAAAAAGTGCAGTTTGACAGTCTAGAGTCTCCATTTCTATGACATTACACTTGATGTAGACTTTTATTTGATCATTCATTATTGGCTAAAGAGTCCCAGTCTAAAGAGAGCGACTTGGTCTGATCAGAATCTGTTGTCACATTTCCCAGGGGCCCCTCTGTCAGTCAGTCAACCCCTGAAAAACCAGGATGACAGCCTCAGAATGATAGGCATCTGGTGCAGGTAAGCGTCTGTCTCTCATTGCTAACCTTGTGCTGTTTTCGATCAGTCCTCTACATGCCTGTCTGCACCAGTCTAACACACCTGAAATCATCTCTGTCTGTGGCATTATGTAGCTGATAGAGATTACCTGAGGCACAGCTGATTATTTTCTGATTTATTATGCAAAAGGATTTAGGTTTAGGAATCACGATGCATCCTTTATACTGATTTTACTAAGTGTTGATGGAAACTTTGACAAAAGGATCCAACATACTTAATATTTATGATATGCAAGAATACTGCATTAGAAAACAAAATACATTTTCATTTAAATTTAGATTTTAACGATTTCCTCAAGGCAATCATTTGCCCTCTGCAGAGTGTGTGAGTGAGTATAAAATAAATATGCAGCAAAGTGATAGTTCAACCCAGGCACGTGCACAGGTAGGGCTCAACCTGTGTCAAGCAAATGCCCTTTTTGTAATTATACTCGGAAGTGCCCTTTTTTGGGAGGATTTTTATTTTTTTTTATAAATCAGTGCTGTTGGTAACCTTTTAACGTTTGTTTGTCTTTTTAACAAATGTTTAACCAATTAAAGGCATTTAAAAGCGTATCTCTTAGAACCGCTCAAACTGTCAGTCAAACTTCACAACTCCGCCCCCTGAGCGCACATCAGTCCCAGTCATAGAGCAGAAGCAGATGAACGTGTTCGTCTTGTAACGGTAAAATATCTTGTTGTTTGAATAAATGCAACGTTGTCTTTATGAAATAAACAATAATATGCCTATAAAGGTTAATATAATGCATCACCACAGCGGTGTGATGTTGACGAGATGTGATGTCGTTTTAATGATGGACAAATTCCACACAGACTCAAACTGCATTTGAGTTTGACAAGAAATTTCTATTTTGATTTTATGGCTGTCTGCTGAATGTGCTGATGCATGTAAATGAAATGATGTAATTTATGAACATTTCTATATTTCTATATACATATTATATAGCCTATGGCCACACAGCATGGTAGGTTAAGTTGTGGTTAGGGTTAGGGTTGAAGATGAGCGGAAGATTATATTATATATAATAGATATTGGCCCGGTTTCACAAACGGAGCTCAACTTAAGCCAGGACTAGGGATTAGTTAAATTAAGCAATTTTTACAAAAATGCCTTATAAGAAAATATTACAGGTGTGCATCTTAACACAGAACAATGACACTGACATGTTTTAAG
>JAUMHI010000063.1:7858913-7952070 GCA_032359435.1 Enteromius unitaeniatus | reverse complement strand
ACTCCCCGCTCATCTTCACTTGTATAAACATAGAAAAACATGGTTTACTACTGTAATAATGTTGCATTAAATAAAAATGAGAATCATCAGGTTACTGTGCATTCTGTATATTTTATCATGCAAAATGTAATCTATGTAAACCAAAATCTGTCAACATTTACCAGAGTTTTGCAGAATGTCTGAGTTCTTTGGCATACAATTAAAGCGCAATATAAATGTGCCAGGGTTCACATATTGTTTTAGTGCCACTCTATGGACATTTCTCTCTTTTTTTTGCACAGAGGTACATATTTTAATGAGACCATGTCTTAAAATTTAATTTAAAATGTGTTTTAATGTCGCTATTACAAATAGAGATGATGAAGTGATTCAAACAGTTGAGTTTTTTAAAAAGGCAAAGCAGATGTGTCATTTCTGGTTAAAGGTTTTGACACTGTTTTCTATTTTGTATTTGTATTATATTTGTATATTTGTATTTGTATTATATATGTGTTAATTGGCAATGGAATATTTCAAACTATTTTCAATCAAAAATAGTCTATGCCTACTGTTTTATAGCCATGCCCAGCAGCTTTGCCTCCAATAGAAAGTAAAAAAGGAAATCTGATTTCAGCAGCGCATAGAGTGACATAATAAAGAAAGAAATTGACTCTATAGTGGTGCACTTAGATCAATAAACTAGAAGCAAAATCGAATTGCATCTGATTTTATACACTATCCATTACTGCACAGAGCATCATGAAGATATATGGAGCACGGTATGAGACTGTTCCGGTCGAGTGCAGACCTGCCAACATAATGGTGGTCTGGATAGTGGCAGCGAGTGCTGAAGCCTGCATTACTCTGCTTCATATTGCTTTGCTGTGCTCTCCTGTCTTCCTCCTCCTCCACTCTTGGTCTAGTTCTTGAATGCAGACAGAATGCCAGGGTGATAATTCAGGAGCAGATCCCTGCTCTCCCTGACATCAACATTACTGCAGTGCACCTTTGAACACATTGGATACCAGGAGAACAGGCAGCTTGGAGAGGGCCACAAACATCGGGAAAAAAAGATGAACAGACCTACACCCACACACATTGACACTGTTTATGGCTCTTAAAGGGGTAGTTCGCACAAAAATTAATATTCCACACTTGTATGGCTTTCTTTTTTATGTGGAAAGGAGAATTAAAAAGTCGGTCTTTTGTTTTTGTGACTTGTATCATACAACGTATTTTTGGCTATTGCTACAAATGTACCTGTGCAAATTAAGATCCAGGTCCACATATATGATGAAAAATACAGTAAAAACAGTAATATTGTAATATTTACTGTAATATTTTAAAGCAATATTCTATTTTAATATATTTTAAATGTAATGTATTCCTGTGAGGGAACAACTGAAACCATAACCCTAAAAAGACTTCCCTTAAATTATGTATTCTGCATTAATTACAATAATGTTTCTTAAGCACCAAAATCAGCATGATTTCTGAATGATCATGTGACTCCGAAGAGTAATGATGCTGAAAATTCAGATTTGACATCACAGGAATAAATTACATTTTAAAATATATTAAAATAGAACATAGGTTCTTTTAAATTGTAATAATATTTCACAGTATTACAGTTTATATTGTGATTTTGCTCAAATGCAGCCCTGTCATACATAAGAAACTTCTTTCAAAAACACAAAAAAATATCTTGATGAAATGCAAAATAATTTCAGTTAAATTCTGTATTTTATAAAATATTTGACTGGTATTGTACATGGATGTAACAGCCAATTTATTATCAAATCATTCTTTTAAGTTAGATCTGTTCAGTGAATCAGTTGATTCAATTGACAATGAATAAAGTTTATATTTCAGGAAAATAGCAAATGGACCAGTTTTATTGAGCTTTTATGGTGTGTTAAAGCTTTAAAAAAGTTCCAGTCCCTATTTGTTGTCATTATATGGAAAATAGGAATCAGCACATTATTCAAAATAACTCCTTTTGTGACAAAGAAAAGTAATGTGAGAGTGAGTAAATGATGGCATTATTTAATTTTCAGGGTGAACTATCCCTTTAAGCCACGATGGCTTGCTTCCAGAGGAGATGCACTCAGCTTTATTGCTAACCCCCCAACCCCATCCAGTCACCATAAAAGGACTGCTGTCAGCTGCATTATAAGCCTGCCTCCCTTTCTGATTTCTGCCTCACACATAAAACACCCGGTCAGTTGGACGAAGCTCTACAAGGACAGCACAGCAAATCAGCACCAGCACATTTACAGACAACCACTTCTCTCTCTTTTGCGGTTTCTTTTTTTTTTTTTTTTTTACAATCCTGGCTACTTTATCTTTTTTTTGCGCTGTTTATTACTGACCTCTGTCTTTTATTTGATTCCTCCAGCCTGTTCAGCATTATTTCAGCTTAACCCACAAACTCAGGGTCCCTTTATAAATGTGCTTTCAAAGTGAAAAAAAAAAAAAACGATCACAGGGAGCATGTAAGATAATGCGTCTCCACTACGGGTGTACATTAGAATTATTAACACTGGGTTCTTTAAACGAAAATAGGTTTTACTGTACCATTTTTAAGTAAGTTATTTATTGTAAGCATGAGCAATAAATAGTGTAAGTAATCAAACGAACAAATGAACAAACAAATGTTTCTAGACAGGTTTTTTTGGTCTTGGTCAAATAAAGTTTTATGAGTCAGGAAAGGAAGTGACAAGTGGCTGAACAGGTATGGTTTTCCATACTAGGAATTAGTGCTCTGCATTTAACCCACCCAAGTGCACACACACAGCAGTGAGAAGTGATCAACCACACAACACACACCCCATGAACACACACCCGGAGCAGTGGGCAGCCATTGCTGCAGCACCTGGGGAGCAGTTGGGGGAATGGTGCCTTGCTTAAGGGTCTCACCTCAGTCGTGGTATTGAAGGTAGAGAGAGTGCTGGATATTCACTAACTCCACCCACAATCCCTGCCGGACCTGAGACTCAAACCCACAACCTTTGGGTTACAGGTCCGACTCTCTATCCATTAGGCCATGACTGCTCCATTATTGCTATTAGGTCAAACAAAACAATGTATAAACATAGATAATAGTGTATTCATTGTATAATGTGATAGCTTTTGTATGCACAAATGAATATCTGAAATCTGTGATTTAAAAAAAAAAACTGATCACAAAAAAGATTTGATCACAGCTACAGTAAAAAGTTAGCTAATATTGTGAATCTTGCATTTAAATACAATTTATCTGTTTTCTACACTCCACAAAGAACCATCTCTTTCTTACCTTTTTATACTCTGAAGAACCTTCTTTCAGATGTTAAATGTTCTTTATGGAACCATTTAGACAAAAAGCTTCTACAGCATCATAATGCACCTTTATTTTTAAAGAGGACCAAACACAGACACAGCTTTACGATTCTCTTTACAGTTTTATTTCCCTAAACCAACCAAAAAGGCACTTCTTTTGAAACATAAGCGCGTGCTTCTGACAGAAATGCCCATATAAGGAGTTTCACCCTTGACTACGTCATTACAAAAATATGAAAAAAAAACCCTCTCCGGAACTAAGATTTTTGACACATAAATACTCGGTCATATGTCCAAATAGTTTTTTGAAACTTGAATCTAACCTTTTAACTGCAAACAACTCTGAATGCACGATAGTCCACTTTACCCCTCCTTTAAGAGTGTATGTTTCTTTTTTTTCACTGTCACATGATTATTCAGAAATCATTCTAATAGGCTTATTATCAATGCACTCTCAGAAATAAAGGTACAAAAGCTGTCACTGGGGCGGTACCTTTTCAAAAGTGACACGTTTGTACATAAAAGGTCCATTTTGCTACCTTAAAGGTACATATTAGTACTCAAAAGTGTACATATTTGGTCCTAATAGTGTACCTTATAAAAAGGTACTGGCCCAGTGACACTCTTTTTCTAAGAGTGTGTTGAAAACAATTGTGTTATTTAATAGTTTTGTCAGACATAATACTTTTTTTTCCAGGATATTTTAATAAAATCTGAATAACAGGATAGAAGTCTGTGTAACGTTGTCTTTGCTCTGCTGTAGCCTATTAAATGCACTGGGGAAAAAAAATCTTTCTGTACACTTAAAATATCAATATATAATTTTTCATTATTTGCATTTTCCTGACTAAGTTCGTGCAGGAAACTCATTTTTAAGAGGAAAAAGCATTTGTTAATATTCTATGCATTTCTGTGTCTTCATCTTTCAGAATGGGAAACAGAAGAGGATACAGACCAGACTCAGTAAACGGCAGCAGAAGGAAGCAGCTACTGTAAGTGCCAATGAACAGGCTGATGGATGACAGATATTGCACTGATAGCACAAGAGCGATAGCGTTCTGAGTGGAAAGGCAAAATCACAGCACACAGACCCACTCACCCTTCACTATACCCTCCATGACTGAAGCATGATAAAGAACAGCTGCGTTTTGCTAATTAAAAGTATATAGGATTGGATCTATATGAAAACATATTTCATGTAGCTCTGAAAATTAATGAGCCCAAGTCTCATTTGTCATTTCTGTGTGGAACGTCTCTGCTTATATAAGTGAGCCTTGATAATTCCAGCACAATAATTCCTTGAGCCCAACATCGTCACATTATACTCAGGATTGAAAGATACATAATTCCTCCCTAAATTACATTATAATGGAAAAAGGAATTCAGCATTGCTGAGGGAGGGGTGCTTTTACATCCCAGCATCCTGTGCGTGTTTGGAAATGAGCTCATTTATCAGTCATCTTTCAAGTGCAATTATTCCTACCTTCTTTCTCTGTTCTTGCTTCTTTAACTAGGGTTACAGTATTATATCTATATCATAGTATAGTGATGGTGTTTTATACTGATATACAGATGTGCACTGCAAGAGGCTGTTTATGAAATGCTTTTCTATTGTTTTTCTATGTAAACGAGCTACTGTAAAAGGATTTTGTAAAAGGAGGTTGTGCTGTATTTTTCCATTACACTGTCATTTATCTCATGTTTTTAATGCAAGAATGCATTTTGTGTGAATGACACTAAGTCATTTTGGATAAAAGTGGATGAATACATGTAAATGTATGAGGTGATACTATCACAGAATTTTAATATACTGTAAGACAAACGTTTTGTGAATTTTTGCCCAGAAAAAAACAAACAAAACAAGACACAGTTGTCACAATGGAATCTGCTTTTAACCATTTTCAGCAACAAAACAAACAAATAAATAAATGTAAATGCAAACCTTTGTTCAACAAATATTTTAGTTGATTTAAAACATTTAAAAATATGCAACAGATTGCCCTTAAACAATATAAAAAAAAAAAATAGATAGATAGATTTAAGAACATTACGTGTAACATACTGTACAACCCTAATAAACATACCTGATAAGAAAAAATAAAAAACATAGTTATTTCTAAGAAAAATCATCAATTAAATTTTTTTTAAATGCAATTCAGGGAATACTAGGAATGCCAGTTTACCGTTTTTCCCTGTAAATTTTACAGGAATTTACCAGTAACCATTTTTACCGTCGAATTTGTAGTTTTTACCATTAAAATCATGGTGATTTTCTTATTTTTTAAATGTAAATATCTGAAAACTACGATTTTACCATGGTGCCATATCAAAAACCTGATAATTCCCTGTACTTTCCTGGTACTTTTTGTCCGTGGCTTCATGCGAGTCTTTTCTCTCTGCCTTGTCCTTCGTTCTTTTCCCTGTCATTTCCTCTTCTCTCCCCCTGACACCCTCTATCTCTCATTCTCTCCCTTGAGTTGGCGAGCGCAGTCAGTGTTTCAGAGGAGCCATTTGCACATATCTTAGCTGGGTGATTTCTCTCATCCCTCAGGCCCCACTCTGCCCCACACCAGCTGTGCCTGAGAGAGGGAGACAGACAGTGAACATACAGACGCTGTAGGGGCCTTTCCCTTCCACAGACTGATGTGTGTTTCAGACTTTACATGTTTGTCTATGAGCCATGAACTCTCTGCGTCTATGTGTGTGACTCTTTCTCATTATCTGTAATCTGTTTATAATGGGACATCTCATTATTCTTGCTGATCCACTTGGGTGCAGAAAAGGGCACCGGGGCTTGACAGATCTATACTCGTGACAATAAAGAATGAGAGAAAATCAGAGCCAAGTGAAGATAAAAATGGACTTCTTTCATCTAATTGCACGGAATGTCTTCTGTTTGGGTTTGATTTCCGGTTGCACGTTTGCGCACATTGCTCTAGATGCTTTGGTGTCCAGACGATGAGAAATGCTGCTTTCGCAGGCAGTATCCGGAGGTTGAAAGCATCAAACCATGTCCGAATGCAATGTTTGCATAACATCCTGTTGACTGGTTGGTTGAAGGCAACAAATATCCTTTGCTGCTTATGATATCTTGCAAACCTGGCATGCAATTCAAAGGCTGACTGAACAAACATTAATAAAAGTGACATTCTGTGGAGCAGTTTTAAAAATAAGTACATTTATAATGTCTTTTTTATGTCAGCTTTTCTACTAAAGCACTGTTCACACTAAGAATGATGACAATAAAGATAAAAATATTAGCATCCACACCAGTGACGATACCAGCTGCCGCTTTAAATCCTGGATTCTGGTCGTTATAGATTGTGGAATGATTTTTTTAAACTACATTTATCATTATCATCCTTGGTGTAAATGTGCTTAAAATGGGTCTTAAGGCTCCATGATTTGGGGGAAGAAATAAAATTGCAACATTTCTGATCATTAAAAAAGCAATTAAAACACTGTGGTGCTTGTTTATAAAACTGCACAATTTGGCAATAATGAAAACAAATTACATTAACCAAAACAACATTTCTTATTTAGTTTCCTATTTCTATTTATTATTATTATTTAAATACTACATTTCTATTTTACAGTGAAATATATATTTTACTGTAAGTAAATAAATAAAATATTTAAGAAAATACAGGACCCTGAACCAGTCATAAGTCGCTGGGGTATATTAGTAGTAATGGCCAAAAATATATTGTATGTGTCGAACCTATACATTTTTCTTTTATGCCAAAACTTATTAGCATATTAAGTAAAGATCATGTTCCATAAATATATTCTGTAAATTTCCTACTGTAAATATACGGTATTAAAACTTAATATTAATATTATGCATTTGGACAACTTTAAATGTGTTTTTCTCAGTATTTCGATTTTTTGCACACTTTTTTGATTTTACGCCGATCTCTGCCAAATATTTTTCTTATATTATTAATTCTTTTCATATTTCTAATATTTTCAAACCATACATCAATTGGAAGCTTTCAGATGATGTATATATCTCAAATCCCAAAAAATGCTATTAATATTTAATATAATGCTAATTCATATAATATAATATAATATAATATATAATAATGTTCCAGTTTAGAATAAGCTTTATGCAGAAAACGCCGTCTATTTCGTCATCAACTGACCGGACAGTTGAGTTTCGGACAAAGCCACCGGTTCAGACCTCCATTTCATTTTCATTTGGTGTGAGACGGGTCTTTTCATCTCATGCCAGTGCTTGTTAACTGAGACGGCCACAAAACATGATGCATAGGGAGTAAAATCCGATCAGTCAGGACTGCTGGAGTATTGCACTCTTATGACACTTCCAGCTGCACGGTGAGTACACGTCGAGGTGTATGTACTGTACTCTGCAAGCAGCTTTCTACTGCCAGAGGCCATTTAATAAATTAAAAGGCTTATGATGGTGCATCAAGGAACCAAACACGCCTCCGGGCTTATTTTGCTGATGCTTGAGTTGGCTGTGGTAAGGGAACATATTTCTGAGGTTTAGCACTGCTCATGTAAGTGACACATTTATTTCAGTCAGCTATGAACAGGTTACAGTATCCACTAGTAGCAGATACTTAGCCGTTCTGAGCTTATTTTGTCATACGCAGTATGAATAATATATAAATAAATTGTGTTGAACATGCATCATGAACCTATCAATCAACAAAATGTTTTGCCATTTTTTATGCACACTATTGGAACTATTTTAAGGGATGTTAACAATCTAATGCAACAGTCTCAACCACTGATCTGTATATATATATATATATATATATATATATATATATATGGTATTCTTTATTATACAGTCAAACCAAACATTATTCAGACACCACACATTTTTGAGATTTTTTTCATAGTGTGTTGAGATAATATAGTTTGTTTATGTAAGTAAGGATAGCAAAGGTAAATGGCTATGACATAACCAAAAAATGATTCATATAGTGGACTATCAGTAAAAATATAAATAATTGGGACCACAAATGATTCACTTTAACCTTGTGGGTTTCACAAACCAAAACAGAGTCTGACGTTCCTGCCCGGAATGCTTATTTTCAAAGGAGAATCTGTGGCATTTTTTTTTCACATAAACACGTATGTTAACTTAGCATGTTTCCTAAATATCTGCATATTTCATATTATGGTATTTTAATGCTTTAGTGGAGTCAAAAACTTACATGCAGCACCTTTAAATTTAACAGCTGACAGCTATTCGTTACATACATTTCTATCAGATAAGTTATTATCAAGGCACAATTTAACTCATATTCATATTAGTCATATTTTTTTACATTTTCTAAACTACAGCGAAAAGCTGCGATAAACAGTGTGAGTGTATTTTGGTTTGTCCTAAGTTAACGCATTTCCAGCTTTACACTTTTACTTCTGAAAATCCAAAAAGGTCCCGATTTGGATAAAAACATGTTATGACAGCTGTGTTTAACGACTGAAGCACCTCCTGTAACTGTTTTCAAATTGTTTGACGCCAAGCGGGAAATAGGGTCAATGTCACCCCAAGTAAAAAAAAACATACAAAATTAATTAGTAATTTTATACTGATACTATGTTAGAATACAAAAAGTGCAGTGTATTTGTGTGTGCGTACATATGTAAATCAAGTATATTTATTTTTCACCAAAATTGTAACCTAAATCACTTAATTTACATTATAAGGATGCAGTTTGGGTTACACAATATGAAAACACAACACAATCTCCTCTTGCGTGCTTCATATGCAAGCGGTGTGAAACAGACCCAGAGCAAAGAATTAAAGTGCTCTCAGTGGCCTGACCTCTTACTGGCCTTCTCCTCAATCATCTGAGTCAGAGACCTCAGCACACACACACACACACACGAAGAGAGCGCCCATCCTCGCAATACATGCAATTTTTAAAACTTCAACTAATTTAAAAACAGCATCTTTGTACTTCATAATATCAATACAACAGAGACAAGTACAACTTGTCTGTGAGATCCTGTGAGAACACATTTAATCAAATGAGAATTCCTCTCACATGTCGCACATAATCACCGGCTAATTGTTTATTACTCAAGCTAAGTAAAAGGTTATCTCACCAGCATGCAGCAGGCAGGGGAATATGGCAACACACTGCATGTGACAGCACAGTGCTGATAAACAACAGGAGCTGTAGTGTGTGTGTGTGTGTGTGCCTGTACAGGACAGTTCAGATTGGTAGTGAGATTTTGCGTGCGGAGAGACTTTAATAACGCACAAGACCGTATGTCATGAAATAATCTCCTTTTTATTGTAATCTGGAAGTATGATTTGTAGACCGAATTTAATGGTTATGGCGAGAAGCGAGCTGAATAGAGAGTGTAGCTTTTTCGTGCTTCTTAATAAATGTGAACTGTAACTGTCTCGATGCATATCTAAACATGGGAATTCATTTATTCCTGCAATCTCTTGGGAGCATCTACTACATGAATCACTACAGAGGCAACAGTGGATTGCAGATACAGTGACTAACAATAGAAATCTCTCTCTCTAATGGGAACTGCAGCAGTTCTTCTAAACAATAGAAGAAAGTGTGTCCTTGCCCAAACCAGCCTCGTGTACTGCTGAGCAACAACGTCCTTGTGTCAATGAAGTCGGTGACACGATAATAATGGCTAAGCTTGTGTGTGTATCATTACATGCCATGCAAGAGGCACAGAAGATTTTGGCATCACACTTTGTGATTTAATTTGTTGGACACAAGCACCAGCTGTGTACGGAAATCAGAAGGATTGTTTGAAATCTTGTTGTGTGTTTTGAGCAGCAAGAGAACAGGGCAGAGGTCTGAATAACATCACAGCAAAATTGAAAAATGTCCCATACATCTGCTCGTCCAGGATGTGACATAAAATATTATACATCCGAAGAGGAACGCCGAATTAGATAGCATTTACACCCAGTCCACCCTTAAAGAAACTCTATGGTTTAAATACACTGGACATATGTATATATATATGTGTATATATGTGTGTGTATGTGTTTGTGTCACACACACACACACACACACACACACATATATATATGTTAATTATTAAAGATTAATACAGATACTATGCATATAAAAAAGGAATATTATTTAAATATGAAAATATCTATTTTAAAAATAAATGTAAAAATAAATCAAATTAGTTTTATTTTAAGATAAAGACATTAAAATCAGTTTTTCTCACAAAACAATAAAAGAAAAACCTACCTTTTCCACTGATCCTGAACTCTGGTGGTGTCTGTATCTGGGTGCGTGTCCAGCAGGACTGGAGCATCTGAGTGGAGCGAAATAGATGAATCCAGTGGCCCAGTTTGAACTTCAGCAATACTTCAGCACCAAGACATATCCTACATTTGTGTGTACGAGCGTGTCTGACGGACAGAGAGAGAGAGAGATGGGATGGTGTTCCAGTGAAATAGTTCAGAGAAGTGACTCTTCTTGTCTCCCAAGTTAGGTGTTATAGTAAAGCGAGTGTGCTGAGACACACTGCAGTACACAGCGCTCCTGATGCTTACACTTTATGCTCTTTCTCTGCTTGTCTCTCTCACTTCACAATTCTCTGATGGAGTCAGTAGTTGCTCTTTTAATCCTGTTTATGCTGGGTATTTATACCACCAATGCTCTTCTAAGTCCCCTTGGCGAGACTTTCAAACTACAGCAGCGAAGCGGATCCTTGCATCCTCCTCTCCTCTTCTCTCTCCACATCTCGCTTTCCCTCCTCCACTGTCTTTTTTGCGCTCCACTCCACCCCCCACTTTCCCCCCTCTCTAGAGCTTCAGCGTACCGCAGGGTCCTAGAGCCTGGCTGTGTCTGGTGGCGTGTTTGTGTGTACAGTGTATATCTAGTGCTAGTAGAAACACATCAGTATGACACAAGTGTCCTCTCTCTCTCTCTCTTTCTTGCTCTTTTTTTCTGGACGGTGCTTCAGAACAGTTGCTGTATTGGCATGAGGTTGTCTTGTCCAGCAAAACACAGCCACGGAGTGGACTGTCACTGAGAGATCCTATCCATGTGTGTCAGTCCTATAGAGAGAAAATATATCTAATAGAATTAAAAAGGACAGTTTAAAGTCATGATGAAACCATGTACTTCCATAATGCAGCATAGTTATTAAGAAGACATGGGAAACCATCCAATGATTAAAAAATTTGATTTTATCAATCTGGAATTATTAGGTTTGTGAAACGTGGTCTCAGACAGGTAGGATGGAGGGAAGAAGTTAATTAAAAATAAGAGAGATTGGTTATGTCAGCCAGAAAATGCTTATTTCAGCATCAAATCAAATCTGGCTATATTTAGTTTCTTGATACCCAGTCTGTTCATATTGTATGATATAATTATATAATTATATATTGATATAATATTACAAAAGTGCCAGTAAATGATAAATAAAGGCTGTTCTTTTGAACTTTATTAACATCAAAGAATCTTGAGAAAAAGCGTGTCTGCAAAAATTAAATCAGGTAATATATAAATGTATATATGTATGTATTCAAACTGAAATGAGCAATTTTAAATTGTAATAATATTTGACAATATTGCTGTTTTACTGTATTTCTGATCAAATAAATGCTGCTTTGGTGAGCAAACATTTCAAAACCATTAAAAAAATCCAATCCAACAACCCCACACTTTTGAACACAAGTTACATTTGATAGAGTTCTTTTGTTAGAACTAGAAACATATAATGCCAGCAATGTTGTCTGATACGTCTTATATGCGCTGATCCATTTGTTTAAAACGACTAGTTCAAAAAGACCAGTCTGAAAAGGAATCTGTCTGGAACACTGCTCTGTCCATTTCACAACATTTACAGAGAATCTCTTTAAGCACAATTTACTACAATAAAAATACACCATAATAAATCTGAATGAAATCAAAAGCAAATGTGATACTCAAATGACCTCTCGTTTTCAAATGTCCTCATTTTTCATTTTCACTGATGTTGAATATAATAATTCAAATCAATAGGCAATAGATATTTAGACATCAAATTCAAATGTAGCAACCATTCTAATAGAGCACTCACTTTTCCCAACCCAGTCAATTCCCAATAACAAATAAAACCAAAACCTCAGGTAAGTAAACAGGGTCATATTTGATGTTTTATTGTGCCATTATTCATGTTCACTCTATAGAAAATCCAGCCCGAATTTTTTAATCCATTTCAATAAGCTGTTCGTGTTGTTTTTACCCCTCTGACCCACTTCTAGATGCTGTTTTTGTGAAATTAAGATTTCTGTTCAATATAGAGAAACAAAAACATTGTGTTCTGTCCTGGATTTGAACATTAATACGATGGACCTCAGGGGACCCGGACTGGGATAAAGCTGAGTGCAGGACATGGACATTAGTAATCAATAAAAATCCTCTAGGCTTATGTGGCCTGGTTTCATGAGGTGTGCTTTCTCCCCCGCCCTGTCTGCGCCGCCGGAGTCTTTCATGTGGCGGTGGTGTTGTTGATGGGAATAGGTCAGTCAACATGGTGAATCTGATGCTTCATTTGTCTTGTGCTGTCAGGACGGCAGCTGTTTGGTGGAGTGTATGGTCAGCATGGATCAATAGCCTTTCCTCTTGCTCGCTGCACCCTTGCTGACAACCAACACGAACACCATTTACCTCACTCACAAATCAGGACGACAAGGGCAAACAGATGAAGAGGGTGAGGTGGGTCAGAGGTGCAGATAATTGGGGAGAACTAGGGAGCGGCTACATATAGAAATGCACATTTGCAATGAGAAAGACCGACTATGGGGACTTCTGTTTGAAAGATTTGATGTGTTGTCTCAACATATGAGTACATTAACACATGGACATAATCTCCAGAGCTGCTCTGAGTGTCACTTCATGAGCATTTTACCATTTCTTTTGATGATCTAGCATTTTCTCATTAACAGACACTTGAAGGTCTTTACAGCATCCCGTCAAAAATATTGTCATATCTGTGACAAAAATATTTTGATCAGTGTAATAGTACTACTTCTACTAATAAAATTATATATTAAAAAAAAATTAAGAAATATTTTTTACCAGATTTTATGGTCCAAAAAAAAAACAAAAGAATCCACATTACTTCTGAAGTACATATACTGTATATAAATTATTTTTATTATTATTATTATTTTAATAAAATCAATTCATTAAATATGCCTTTATTAAAAGTGAATGAAACCATTAAAATGGAGAAAGAAAACACAGAATTAGGTTAAAATAATAATAAAAAATAAAACATATTTCATATGTCTTAAAATTGATTTTTGTTAAACTTTTAAGAAATAGATTTAAATTGTATAAGTTTCATGATTTCAATTAGTTATGCTTTTTGATTAATCAAATTAATTTAATTTAATTAACCAACAATTGAGTCTAGAAAAATCTAAACATGAAATAAATTTAATCCATAAAAATTAAAATGGAAAAACAGAATACAGAATAAATAGGAATTTGTCAAAAAAAAGAAAGAAAAAAAGTTTAATTGCATAGGGCCCTAACTAACTTGCTAGCTTTCAAAAGGAGCATCAAGTTGGCAAGCAACCAAAATGATTTAATTTATTATATTTTATTCTGTCACCCTAATTGGGATGTTCATTTGTTTGTTTGGTCATTTGGTCAATCGTTCATTCCAAAATACTCACTGCTTTCATTTTAGAAAAATATATGAACTTTTTAATTTATTAATTATAATTATTAAACAATTATATATGCAATTAAACTATACAAAAATATATTATTAGTATTACTATAAATGTATACATTTGTTCATATTAATTATTAAATTGTTATATAAGCTACAGACAAATTATATTAGAAAAAACAATTATTATTATATTGCATTGTTATTAAGATGTATAAATTATGGATCCAATTAAGATAAAGCACTACACTTGAACAAACAGAGGTGCACTAAATAAAATAATTTAATATAAAAATTGATAACAAAAACTTCCAATATCTTTTTAAATACACAATCTAAAGCCCAATATATTACATTTAAACAGAATGTTTAAACTGACATTTGAAGTGCACTATACAATACATACTGCACCTTATTCTTCAAAAGATCCTGACTCTAGTTACTTTAAATTATAAGTAGCAAACAGGTTTAACCAGTTTAGTAAACCAGATAAGTACTCCTTTTCCATGACTCCCATCATGCAAAGAGAAAACTGAACTCTAATCCATCCTGCAGCAGAAGGCCAGTGTCATGACGTATGCAGTGGCACGCTGACCCATCTCACCCATGCCTCTGAAGAGGTCAAGGTCATTTATTCAGGTGATTAAAGCAGTAATCCATATGGGAAATATCTGAGGCTTTTATATGCAGGGGGATAATAGGGAATAAAGGGGTTCAAATTAATTGACCTCACTCTCAAAAGCAAAAGCTCACGCACACACATAAATGCACAGCTTGCATATACTGAAATGTATCGCAGTGGCATATGTGAGTGCTCGTGCTGTTTATTGGGGCACACAGAGAGCAGACAGCCTGAAATAATCTCTGGTGACAGCGGAGAGAGCTCACACACCTGACAACAACAACCAGACAAATGAGCTCAGCGCTCAGCTCCGCTCCTTGCTCATTACATTCGGACACACAGAGACGCATGCAAGCCTAAAAAAAGACAATAACATGCAACTGCGTTTGCATAGAAAATTGGAAAATGTTTGGAATGCATATACAGACGAAATATCAATATGATCAGTACAGGTTTTTTTTGGTAAAATATCATTTAGTTGGAAAAGTTTTATTTTTATGGGCAAACAGGAGCCATGAGATGGCAAAAAACAGTTCTTCATTTTATACTGACACATTCATTTCACTTTTTTCACAATTTCTGCACTATTTCGGGCAATAATCTGCATTTAAAATGGATTTAAACATGGTGAAATGTGTTAAATGTAACTCTTAAGCTCATTTGACACCTGAAGCGTTGAAGCGACCAGACATCATTCCTTTTGCAATGACAGCTTATGATTACCAGCAACATGATGGACAGTGGTATTTTGTGACATGATGTGTGTCCAGCATCCCGGCGATTCGAGAAAACTTTCACTTTATGCAAATTAACTGCAATGTTGAACTGAAAATACACTTAAATCCGTGCATGAATTGATAAATAGAGAAAAAGTCGATATTATTAGATATTCTCCTTATATTCAACTCTTTAATGCATCCATACATACAAATTTGTACATTAATTTCTCTCTAAGAAAGAAGAAATATGGACCTTATGATTTTAATATGGCAGTCTAACTTTTTCTTATATAGATAAAAATAAATAGAAAATAGTAATAAAAATAAAATAATAAAGTAATAATTAATAATAATTTATGGTTAAAAAGTCATAAGCGTAAGATAAAAGGTTAAAATTAGGACATTTTAAGTTGACAAAAAGTACATTTTGAGTTGAAAAAGGACAAATTATGACAAGACATTACATTTTTGTGTAATGATTTTGACTTTTTTGCCCATAATTTAGAATTTTGATGTCATATTTATGATATTGGTTTTATATTATGTGCCTGTAGTAAACAACAGTGCAGAGCAACAGAGACCTTTACCAATAAATAAATGAATTATAAAAAATAAATAAAATAATCGAAATATTTAAGAAAATGAACACAGGGTTTACAATATTGAATAGCATACATTTCTTTTCTGCTTTCTGTGGAACTGTGGCCTAAACAGGCTATACTGTATGCCCATTTCCTTCATTTAACCTCTTTACATGATATAAATACATTTTTAGCATTTAAAATGAATTCCTGACAGCACATGCAGTCCTCTGTAGCAGCTCATCCTTGCTTGTAAGTGTACAGTGCCTTCTCTCAGTCAGCACATGCTTCAGTTCAGAGTAGCTCCAGTTAATGACTTGTCACATTACAATCCTCTTAAGGAAGCTGAGCCGAAACCGGCTCGTTTCCCACTGATTTTCTGACTCTGTTGTCTAGCGTTACACCCACACACACACGCACAAACAGCGACCTCAGCAGTACAAAGACCATCCAACCTCAACAAGCTCATTACCGAATCAGCAGCTGAACCAACTTACTCAACACATACTCCATCCCCTCAGCACAACATGTGTAATTCTCTCACTGCTAGAGCAACAAAATGGCACAGCACTGCTGCAGGGAGAGATTCTCCTCCACAGAACCTGATCTAATAGAGCCTTTTAGACATTCATGACTTCCATACCATGAGAGGGATATATAAGAAGTTTATATTAAAAATGTAAATTCTGTCATTAATTATGTTGGTCCTCATTCATCTTTGGAAAAAGTATTATCATAGTTTCATAAAATTAAGGTTGAACCTGTGATGTCACATGGATTATTTTAATGATGTCCTTACTAACTTTTTGGGCCTTGAACATGGTTGTTCCATTGCCGTCTATGGAGGGTGAGAAAGTGCTTGGATTTCATCAAAAGTACCTTAATTCGGTAGTTAGTTTTCTTTAGGCGACCATTATTTTAGAACATTTCCCTTCTAAACGTTCTCTGTTTCCTTGTCACATGACACACTGCGACCACAATAACCCTGTATGACAGATTGCTTTTATTTCAAGGGGTCATCCGGTGCCACATGCACTTTTACAAGCTGTTTGGACTGAAATGTGTGTTGGGAGTGTGTGTACACAACCACCCTACAATGATAGTAGGGTGAGCCGTCATCAGACCGAAACGCAGAGACAAGCAAGACTCTTAAGCAATTGAGGTGTTTTGTAGTTGAATGTATTAATGAACATAGCAGTACATATGAACATAGTCAATTACCCCCGACATCTGAGTGACTGAGGAGGCGAATGATTAACGTAGGGAAACGTGCCCTTGATCAACCGAAATTCATGTTCGCGCGAATCATTCATGATCCAGCCTCACCTACGGAAGCAGTGAGTATAATGTCTTTCTTTTAATAATATGTTTTTTGTTTTAATAATGTGCTAATTAGCAAGTTTCACTATGAATACGGCTAAAAAAAGATCCTTCAAGAGCGCCTTGGAAAAGAGGGGCGGGGCCAGCGGAGCTCGTGAAGATTTAAAGGGGAAGTATACAGAACAGACTGATTACAAAAGAGCTGTTTTTGACAGGGTAAAATTTGCGTTTTTTTACACTATATGAGAAATTTGGGAAAAAAAATTAATTACCCAACTTTCCATTAAGAATGATATAAGCTAGTGGAAAATTAGCTTTGTATGACTCATCATAGTGCATCCTGCTCTTTATTCCTTATTCAATAGGGCTTCTTTAGCAAAGTGTGAACTTTAAACAGTTACGTACTGTTTTATTATAGGTACGACATGCTAAGATTATTAGCTCATACTAACAAAACACATTGAGATATGATGGCATCTCACTTTCATGCGCTGCATCTTGACGTAACTATAAAACATATTAGGTTATATTAAAAAGAGGAACTCACCTTTTGCACTTTTCAAGTCTGTTAGCTGCTGGTAGAAGTGTCCATGTTCGCTCTGAAATGCCATCCCACAAAGACGAACTCACACAAAATATGAATTTAACATCGTAAAATGGGAAAATTAGAGGACCGACCGAAGCAGCACATTCTGACAGCTGCCGCTGTGACAGGGAGTGTACAGTATATTCAAATTTGACCGGGAAATGGTTCACTTGTCACTGGCCAAATTCCTGAGTGACAATCAGATTACCCAATCAGCTCAAAGCAGAAATCCTGGGAAAGCATAGCCATGAAACTGGCAGCGTCTGGTTCCTGCCCATCAAGACAGTGGCAAATGATCCGTAAAAAATGGCATGATTTTGCAAGCGCTGCCATAGCTATAAAGTTTGTGTAAACTCATCTTTCTTTATATAGACTCTTAAGCTTTTCTGTCAAATGTTTCGCCAGCTGATGTGCCGTAGGATAGTAATTAAAAAAAGCTAACAACTATTAGTTTATGGAAACTTTATAAATGAAAACACTTCCATCCACTGGGTGTAGGCTATAATAACAACTTAAGTATTTTATGTGTAAAATTTTTAAGTAAAGTAAAAATGTTAATCAAATACTAAATCAGATTTCATATTAAATTTAAAATGTTCTATGTGTAGTTAAACTGCGATGCAAAAAAGCTTTTTGCGTATTGGTGGTCACGTCAGCAACGATAAGGTATAGCTAAGAGTGCTCCGGACCAACCTTACGAACGAATGACTTAAAGAAGGTATACTTAATTAAGAAGGTTTCGGAAAACACGCGCTAAAGATAAGGTACATCTTAAGGTACAACATAGCGTTAAGGTGGTTTCGGAGAATGCAGCCCTGTACCCTTTCAGCCAGAGCTGCATATGGCAATGATGGAATAAAACATTGCATAAACATGTTACAGAAATGTTAAGAAATGGCAAGTCAAATGCTCATTGGCTCTCGCCAGTTTCATCATAGATTCATTTCTGCAACAAATTCTCCTGATTAAAGTTATACATGTCTGTCTGTTACATTTCTCTTATAACATTAGACTGTTCTTTATACACTCACTCTTTATAGGTTTATATTTATCCAAATATAACATCTTTGATGAAATACATTTTAATTGAACGATTTGTTACATGATTTTTAAGGCTGATTTTCTATTCTATATAAAATAACAGAGTTTGAATTTAAAAATGCATTTAAAATATAAACCAATTAGATTTACATTAAAATTACAAAAAACATTAAATTGATAGAATGGACATAAACCTTTAATTTAATGAACTACATACAGTTTTTAATTGCAGGTTATTTTTGTAATTTTACGTGAATTTGTACATATTTTAAGGAAACTGAAAAAACACTGTATTAATAACCCAATTACATTTTTTTTGTATAAAAATGTGAATTACTGTAATTTGTCATTAATGGAATAATACTTAAAATAACAGCAAATCAGTTAATTTACAGATATTTTTTTTATTTTACAGAGTTTTTAACATAATTTAAAACACAAAAAATACTGTAAAAATAATTCAGTAATTGTCCTGTATTAAAAAAAAACTGTAATTTGACTTTAATTATATAATACCTAAAATAATGGTCAAATTGAGACTTTTCACATATTGTTTGTTTGTAATTATACTAAGTTTTGATTATAATTTGAAATGACAGAAAACTACTGAAAAAAAAATTAAGAGTTATTTTCTGTAAAATTAGTTTTTTTTTTTACAGTGTATAACATCAGATATTATGTCCTTAAAAACAGGATAAACTAATTTAAAGGAATCAATTAAAACACTTATAATGTCACTGCCATTGTTATTTTTGTACGTTTTAAAAAATGCATTACTAACCTTAATAGCATCCTTAAGCGAGCACCCTATTAAAGGATTTATTAAAAGATAATATTATAAATGATAAATCCAGCCGCTTTCAGTGTCTTCAATAACGGACTATGAGCATGAGCTGTTCTGAAAACTATAATAGCTGCACATTTCCATAGTAGCTTTTGTTTCTTTGTAACCCAATGGCTATATTTTGATGTTTCTGTGGTGCCTGGTGCTTTAATCTTCACTTTCAAAGGGAATCAACTGATGTAGGCCCGTGGACAGACTTGCCGGTGACTTTGAGCTGAGACAAGAGCAGTTCAGTCATTCTCTCAAAGCAAAAAACAGGCCTAAATGCTGACAAAGAGTGTGTGTGAGGGGGTTGAGCTGTACCGTGGCTGCAGGCTGTACATCACTGTGGAAGAGATGCTGTCTTTGTGCAATTTTCTGTTACGCGTGGCGTTACATGCCAAGTATCAGCAGTCATCAGAATCACTTATCTTTCCTAGAATGTTCCAGCACTGTTCTGTGCCTCAGGAGCCATGAATTATTTATCTCTAAAAGAGGGGGGAGAGTAAAAAATTGGTTGAAAGGATAATCAGAATAGAAGGATGGGATAAAAAAAAGAAAGAAATCCCACTAAAATCCCACTGCTTATACAAATTGTTCAATCCCCCTCTACATTTCAATCTGTCCTATTCTCTCCCGTGCTTTACCCCCCTCTGTGATGCTCTGATGATGTGCGTCCAAGAGCACCATTCGTTTTGTGAGGGATCAAGATGACCCCCATCAACAAATGTCTTGCGTGCAAATACACAAACCTGCAAAATGGGAGCAGACTGCCTAGAATCGAAAGCACATCTCTGTCTTCAATATTCAATATCACTCCAGTCATGCTCAGTCTAACTCGCATTTGTTAGGTGTCTCACCCATGAAATTTGCTATTAAGGCATCGTGACGGTCAATATTTAGACAGGCTTCAGCTAACACAATCCATTTATGGAGCTCCCACATGAGAGATTTGTGACTCAGATGTTACTCTGTCCTATATCGGAAGACATAAAGTAATAAGAGATCTCAGTTATGTGTTACCTACTTATCAACGCTGTAAAATTATATGACCAATAAGTCATGGCAACATGTTTTTTCATTATGTCACGCCTGCACAGTCAGCTGATCTGGGATGAGCCGCTTACAGCCGCTCTCAGTCTCCAGACTACTAACAAGGCACACCTGATCTAATCACCTGCAGCAGCTTAAAAGACATGCTCACCAGTCAAACAACGGCTGAGCTCGGGGTATTCCTCAATTGTCTCTCATGCTTACCTGTTCCCCAGGATCGCTGATCCGGACAACTGACATTGATCTTTTCCAAGCCCTGATGGATTCCTGCCTGATGTACACCAACAAAACCTTTACCTACCTGAGATACCCACCTGGTGTCCTTACCTGAGTCTGAGAAAATGATCAGGAGATCATTCAACGTGATGGAAAGCAGTAAATAATACTCAGCGTTGCACACTCACCTGTGATATCCTATTTATACTGCCTAGAAGGAGTTTACCAGAGATTTGGAGATTGCAACGTTTATCAGCGCTTTATGTACTTACCTGAGTTATGAGGATCCAATGGAGATACTTATTCGTCCACCTGCTTCCAGTCCAGTAAATCGTCCTCCATTGTACGCATGTGAGAATGTTTCCTGCAATGGGTTTCAGGTGCAATGTTCATTGTATTTGGAGATGCAACCCCATCATTTTCCCACAGATCGCAGCAAAATTCCTTTTATCACTACCCTGCTTACTGGACGGGCGTTACAATGGGCAGAGGCTTTGTGGACAAGCGAAAGTCAACATTTAGCGTCTCTGGATAACTTCCTCCAACATTTGAGAAGTGTTTGGCCAAATACTTACCCCTGTCTCCGTGCAGGAAGAATTACTTCTGGTAACAACACTATACATGAATATATCCTGCAGTTTCATACATTAGCTGTGACGAGTGGATGGAACGATTCTGTTCTTCTTGCTGTGTTTCGAGGAGGGCTTCAAACTAACATTCGTAACCACATGTCTGTTTATGATGAAAATGTGGGCCTGGAAGCCTTCCTAAAAAGAGCAGCTCACGTCTCACAGCATCTTACTTCTAGTGTCTCTTTGGAGGAATACACAAGACCCCAGTCTGTAGCTTCAGATGTTGAACCCATGCAAGGTGATACTTGCCTTCTGCCTGAGCATGAACGGAGACGCAGACGTGAGGAGAAATGTTGTCTATACTGTGGAGAACCGAGTCATTATGTGAGATTGTCCCACTCATCTCCCACGTAAAGCGGTGAGTGTTGTGTGTGTGTGTGTATATATGAGTATATATATATGAGTCAACCTATAAATGTCTTACCACTAACAGATGCCATACTTGAATACAATTCACATGCATTTTTAGTCAAGCATTGATTGATTCTGGGGCCTCCAGTAATTTTATCTCCTCACGGGTGTCTGGACAGTATTTTAATCCCACATCAGAAGAACCCTGTAGCTTATCGTCTCACCACAATACAGGGCACCCCCTTAGATCATAAGCCTGTTAATCATTGTACCCCTCAAGTGACTTTACAGATTGGATGCCTTCATGTGGAATCCCTGAATTTCCTCATTCTCCAAAACTGTCATTCCACCACAGCAGAAATCCCCAACACCTCCAAAATCACTACATATGATTACTACCATGAATAAATCCCTACCATGATTATCTGGATGTTTTCAGTATACAAGCAGCCACTCGCCTTCCTCCACACCGACCATGGGATTGTGCGATTTGACTTAATTTCCAATGCTAAATTACCCAAAGGTTGTGTGTATCCTCTGTCTATACCAGAAACATAGGCTATGAAGGATTATGTGGAGGAGGCCTTGCGGGCAGAACTTTATTCGTCCATCAGTCTCGCCAGCACCATCAAGTTTCTTCATTGTGGCAAAAAAGGATGGAGGACTTAGACCCTGTATTGATTATTGAGCCTTGAACAGTAAAACTATCACATTTGCTTAACCCTTGCCTCTCATTCCAGCCACCCTGGAGGAATTACGTACGGCCAGAGTGTTCAGCAAATTTGATCTTCGCAGCGCCTATAATTTGATCAGAATCCGCCTGGGCGATGAATGGAAAACTACTTTTCTTTGAAAACTTTATGACTGAAATATTCAGAGACATGTTGCATCAGTGTAGTAATTCCAACCTCTGTGGCCCTCTCCGACCATCATCAGCGGGAACCATCTAATGATCCGGAGTACTAGTTTCCCCACAGACCCTTTTCTATGTAACACCTCATCACTTCCGCCCCAGGTGCCGCTCGTTTCGCTTTATAAGCGCACGCTTCAGAAGGACTAGACGCAAAGTTTTGCTCTGCCTTGGCATCAATCCTGAGCATTTTTCTCTGCTATTTCGGACTGTTTACCTGTTA
Source organism: Enteromius unitaeniatus (assembly GCA_032359435.1). Taxonomy (NCBI): domain Eukaryota; kingdom Metazoa; phylum Chordata; class Actinopteri; order Cypriniformes; family Cyprinidae; genus Enteromius; species Enteromius unitaeniatus. The sequence goes on along the minus strand of JAUMHI010000063.1, from coordinate 7,929,043 downwards.
CTTTTGGACTGCCTTTGACATTGCGATTCCTGCTGGATACCCTGACCCTTTGCCTGGATGACAAACTCTGAATCTTGCCTGTGACCCTGATCTTTTGCCTGGACCTTGACTCTGCCTTGTCTTTTCTCTGCTGCTCCCATTTGCCGGTGTTTACCTTTGCCTGTTTGACTTTGATATTATAATAAAGCTGCTTTTGGATCTAACATGTCTGACTGCCCTGACCTGTCCACCATAGAAATCATGTCAAACAGGTTTTACAACGTCTTCGAGAGCATTATATATTAGGATATAGCCTCATTACCGCACCCCTTACCTCCTTACTAAAATGTTTACAGAAAACCCCTGCAGAGCAGAATTACGATGTAGGAAACCGAGAACTTCTAGCCATTAAACTTGCATTGCAAGAATGGCGAATGGAGCATCCATTTGAGGTCATCACAGATCATAACAATACCTACGAGAAGCCAAATGGCTAAATCCTCGTCAGGCCAGGTGGGCACTGTTTTTCCCTCATTTTACCTTCAAGATTATGTACTGGCCAGGGAGTAAGAACATCAAAGCTGATGCCCTCTCTAGATTATAAGACCCAGATCCTGTCCCCAAGAAACCAGAACCCATTCTGCCAGCTTCAGTGTTCCTCGCCCCCATCGTATGGGAGTAGGAGGATCAAATCCACCAGGCAAGCTTGGAAGAACCAGCCCGTCCAAAAAGCCCCGTAGGTAAATTATACATACCTACTACTCTACGTCTCCCTGTAATTGACCTCGTGCACACCTCTCCCAGAACAGGACATCCAGGCAGTAGCAGAACCCTCAGTCTTCTTAAAAATCTTCTTTTTTACTTTTTTATCTACAATAAATTTTTACTTAATCTAAACCTTTGATACTTTCATTGCTGCAACATAATTCATTCAGGTTAATTTAATCATATTATATTTCTGCCTTACATAAAATCTCTCTGGGATTTATGGTCTCTTTTTTTCACCCTGCAAAAATACCCACAAATCTGGTTGCTTGGAAACATAACAGCATCTCTCCTGCGAGCTATAATTCATTCATAAAGCTGAAGTGTATAATTTTTGCACCATTTGCTTCAAACAGAATTGCAAAAAACAATTGCTTTCAAACACTCCCACCCTCATTCGCAAGACTGTGGGGAGGACTGAAACGAGACAGAGAAAGATAAGCCTAAAACTGAAGGGGTCGAAGCATTACAGAGACAAAATGTCAATCGATGTGTTTACTTTGAGTATAAATGAGTAAAAGAAGGCAGATGAGAATGAATGACGCTAATAAACAAAGGGTCAAACGGTGCGAGAAAAAGCAATGTAGTCAGGAGAGGCAGTGAAAAGAGAAAAGGTTTAAGTGAAACGGAGCGCGCAGCCTGTGGGGACTGAGTCATGAGTGCTTTTAGCCATCTCAAGAGCTATAACCCAAATTAAAGTGAGGCTGCTAATGATTATTTATTTAGCTTCACTCTCGCTTGGTTCATCCCACACAAACAAAACCAACATCCCCACAAAGCTTCGGAGACATCTCCTCGTTCTTATTATATCACTGTTTTCTGCCGTTTAGAATAACAGTAACTATGAAATAATGTAATTCCCATACTCTTATATTTTGCGTGGTTACAGACACTCTTGGATCATCAGCAACTTCATTTTGTTCTGCAAATTCAATGAGTGTCTCTCACACAAACACAAATACACATTTGGACATGAGTCAGACACACATTGAGTTTCTCACGCTGACATAATCGCATTACAACAGATGAGACGGAATGAAACATGGCTGAGAAATGCTTGCGAGGTAACATGCTTTAGGAGACAATTCTGCTATTAGTGTGGGTCAGCACTGCCAATGATGATATAACTCTCTGCTGCACTCTCCTCCTCCTCCTCTGCTCTCTCCAAGAGCAACAATTTTTACTAAGCCCAGCAGTTTTTCTACTTTCTGTTTTTTTATTATCCTTAGTGAGACACCTCATTAAGAACAAGGAGAGAATGACAGGTTAATGGATTAATTCACCCCAAAATAATACTACTAATGTCATCCTTTGCACAACCTCGTGTTCTTCCAAATCCGTATGACTTTCTTTCTTCAGTTGAAAATTAAAGGATACATTTTTGTAAATGCGACTGATTGTTCTTTTGCATGCATTTATAATAAACGAGATCAAAGTTTCAAGCTGCAAAAAAAGCACCATAAAAGTCTCATAAATAAGATCAACATGACTTAGCTAACCACTACAATCAGATCAGGCCACAGTCAGTTTGTGTAAAAATCATATTAGTCATATTTTTGACTTTATTTAGTGGAAAGATCAGAATTTATGTCATGAACTTGCCATTTTGGGCATCATTTATATTCAATACATTTGTTAAATTGCCTAAATATATGTTAAACAATCTCTTTTAGTGACTTGCAGAGGAATTTTAAACGGTAACACTTTATTATACGGTTACAAGTTACTTGTTAGCATGCATTTTACTAGAATATATTTATTAGTGCTAATTAAGCACATATTAATGCCTTATCTACATGACCTTATTCTACACTCCTACCCAATACCTAAACTTAACTAACTACTTTTCTAACTATTGATAAGCAGCAAAGTCATAGTTAATAGCTAACAAGTGTTACCTATTCTAAAGTGTTATTAGTCAAACAAATATGAAACAACAAGTGGGTGCATCTCTTTTAAAAGCATCTCTTTTTTCACTTACTTTTTTCACAAATACATATAGTTTCTATTAAATGCAGTTATACTTGTGCTTTTTGACCCTCTCTTTATAAGTAATTATATAGTACATGTACGTAACGTAAAACTTTTACAAAGCGCACTTTTTAGAAGTTAGACGTTTAAACCATTATTATTTTCAAAACATGATTTTAAGATTTGATGTACACTACAAGTACCCAGTAAAATTAAGCTTTTTATCCCTTTAACAAGACAAACCGCATCAGACAAAAACATAAACGACACGAGGTGATCCTGTAGCTCACTTTAAACCTGCTCTATCATAAAAAATATGCGCTTGAGACTCACTCATGAGGCTTTTTTCGTCCTCCCCTCCCAAACACACACCCACACAGAGTACAACGTGTGACTTTATTACTGTCTACCCCACACACACACACATACACACAGGCAGAGAGAGTTCTCAGTATGTCCTATTATCCTGCCCTTCCAAATTCACACACACAGTCACATTCAAGGGATTTTGTGAGGTTTAGTGGGATTCTGATGACTGTGAAGAAGATGAGAAATAATGAAATAAATCCAGAAGTGGCCATTTAAAGGGATTAGACTCGCAATGGGAACACCTTTCAGAAGAGGGTGAAAGCCGTGTGTGTCTCAGACTCTCTGGCAATTAAAGTGATTAATACTGTGAACCAAGAAATGGAAGGAAGATTTGGTAATAGAGGCAGATTAAAAGTAATTGTCACAGAACCTGACCCTGGAGAGGAGAAGAGAGACAGGCAGACAGACAGAGTGAGATAATAAAGAAAAGGAGACATACAGAAAGACAGGAAAAGAACGAATGACGGCGTAAATCAAGGCACTATATGGATACAGGCATGCAGGGAATCGGAGAGAGACAAAGTTAGACTTAATGACCAGCAGAGTGATTAAAAGGTGAATGAGAAAAGTTCAAACAGAATGATGTCTCTCCTTTAGAAGAATCTGTTTCCTGACTTGCGCTCTCCTTGAGGGGGAGTCTGATTTTTGCCCTTCATGTTGGATCAGAGAGAATAAGTCTGTTTTCTTACCGCTACGTAGTCTCCTAAGGCGTCTTTACACAGCTTAGTAAGGCTGCTCTGAGGTGGCTCTGTGGAAGAATGCAATGATACTTACTAAATCAGAACTAAATACAGTATATATCTTCAATGTTCACTTTCAAAAAATAAACATTCATGTCAAAACTGGGTTTTAGAAAGACATTTGCTTTTGTTTCCAAATGAATCAGTGTTCAGAAAGAACTGGTTCAATCAATCATTCAGTGTAAGTTATCACTCACTGTCACCTACTGATGTAATTATGTTACTTGCAGAAAGAATGTACGCGAAGAGACAAGCAAAGCAATGAAACAGTGAAAAGTCTAAGTATCGTTGAACTGCATCAATAGTCTCAGCCTCAGACGTCACACTTGGAAACACTTCAGGAATTTCAAAGTCGTCACAGGATTGGTTTAATTATACAGGATTTGCAGGAGACGTGTGTGTTGTGTTCAAACAAAGATGTTGTGATGCCAAAGAAAAAAGCCGGCATGTTTACAACTGTGACGACAAGCGCTTATCATGATTAACTAAATGCTACATTTTCAAAAATATGTAAAATATGTCAAGTTTGCAGCGTAGAGTCTTCAAATATGTCCAAGAGTTTTACACACCAGTCTATTATTGTGGCGACATTTCCACGTCCCTTAAATATGACGCAACACAAAAATTTGGAATGGGTTGCATTTGCACATCAGACTGGCTTCTTCTGTATCTGATTTGAAATCTCTTTTAAAAAGCCACTTTTTTTTCTTGGCCTTTTATGTCTATTTATGTTTTTTTCTTTAGATTTTATGCCATTTATTTCTTTATATCTCATATTATGTACGGCACCTGTGTTGCTGTCTATTGAGGATCAGATGGCTGTCTGATATCATCAAAAAAATCTTCATTTGTGTTCGAAGATGAACGAAGGTCTTACAGGTTTGGAGTGACATGAGGATGAGAATTTTCATTTTGGGGTTAACTGTTTAATTTCATATTCCTATATTCAAAGTTTAATTTAAACACATTAATTTAATCAGTTATCATTCACTACTAATTGAGTGGATAATTTTTTATGTACTTTTTTGCAACATTTCAGTGTAAGTCTATAACATCCCTGTGCAACATTTCAAATGTAACATCTAATTTCCTGTGGAAATACACCTAGGAATATTTGTTTCACGCTGATGTTTTCACTTCAATGCTGTGTGAGCACAATGGTATGGACTATAAAGTAAGTCACGGAGAGAGAAAGAAAAGAAATCGTGGTTAGCGTAGGAGCAGGTGAGAGGAATAGATGGAAATGTGTCTCATGAGAGACATAGAGGAAGATGGAGATACAGGAAGAGGATATTTGTAGATGGTGGAGGTCTTTAGTGGTGTTCTCCTCCACTTGCGGCTGCTGTCGTCCTGAAATTCTAAATGATTTATTAAAGAACGGTTGCGAGAGAGGAAAGGAGGGATGGAGAGGGCAGCCAGGCGAGGCCTGATTAACCGGAGGAGGGAGAGAAGACAAGCATCCCTCTATTATTCATTACTCCAGGGGAACAGAGAGAGGGACAGGAGGCTATGAAGAGCAGAGCTGGAGATAAAGGGAAAAACAGGGAGAGTGGAGAAAAGAAAAAGATGAGAAGATATTTTTATGTGGCACTCACTGTCTCTTTTGCCCTATTTTGCCTCACTGACTCATGCATGCTGAGAGTGTATGTGTGTTATACGGGATGAGATATTTCATATCTCTCCACACAGTGTTAATAAGGCGCTTATTGGTAGGGTGAACAAAAAGAGTAGTTATCATTATCTAAAGTGATGTTATTCACTTAGTATCTGCCAACAAATAAGTAATGCTACACGCATAACATTGTATGAATAATTGTTTTCATTAACAATAAGCTGTGCTGCAAAAACAACAACAAATAGAGGACCAATGTTTTCTAGAAATGTGTGTCTTATAATATAAATGTAAGTGAATCTTACCAAATAACAGAATAGTAAAGCATTCAATTTAACATAATCTGTTCAAAATGACATCAGCCTATATTTTATTCCCTGAAATTAGTAACCTAGTAAATAAATAACAATAATTAAGTCATTAATTATTAGACTACAAGTCAGTCACCAAGATTATATATTTTTACTTAAGTGCTTTTTTATGCTCATTGCATGGGAAATTTCCAAAAATCACTTTTATTTGATTTAATTACCATTGAAACAATGAGTTTATTTGTAAAAATAGTTTTTTTACATTTTCAAAAATCACGTTTCTATTATGTTATCATGTTTTTATCTTGATGTTACTGTACTGTGTACATTGGTTTACCATCATTTTATCATAGGGTTTGTGTTACCCACTGCTATCATGCAAATCTTGTTAAACAAACAAGATCTAATTGAATTAGATTCACTGAATTTGTTCACTGAGGCACAAGCATTGATTAAACACTCTTAGAACAAACAGAAGCATTATAAAATACAGTAATGGACATAATTTGCAGTCAATTAATGTTTGTATGACTCATGCCAGCCTCGCTGCATTGTCTGTCCTGTGAATAATGCATTGAAAAATGTGCTTGTTTACAGAAAGATCTCCCAAGTGTCAATCTTATAAAGCCAATATCTTCTCCAGTAATTACTCAGCACATGGCCTTTAATACTTTAAAGATGAACATTCAACATTTATGACTCCAGGGACAAGGATCTGAGGCTAGGAGGGGCCATCCGGGTGATGTGTGTATGATAGCCTGTGTGAGGGCCAGTGTTGTTTTCGTTAAAGCTAAAACTACTACAAATCATTATCTGTATTTAAAATAAAGCTAATAAATAAAATAAATTAAAGTTATATAGAAAATAGGATGTTTGTAATGCCTTGCCACTTCTGCCAGTTTTTATGTAATTACGCAATATAAAAGCAATATTTTTTTAGTGCACACGATCAGTTTGTTTTTCTGCTTGGGTGGACGGCACCTCTGAAGTCAGTCATCATTTCTTGTTGTTAATCAATATTTTGTTTTATCTGTGGCCATGTCATGTGCACATGTCAGATAATTCGACTTTATGATCCATTCGGTCATGTTCGGCAATGATCTATCCCTCTGCTATTAATTTTAAACACCAAATAATGGATTATCTTTATATTCAGCTGACAGGTTTCCCTTTCTCCATTTACACGTGAAGTAAGAGAGCAGCCTTTCAATTCACCGCACCACTTTTCCACTCTAATCGTTTTTCTTCTTTTTTTCTCTCTTTTTTTCTTTAGAGACATCAGAAAAGCCCATCTGTTGGAGGCTGATTACACATTTATTTGTTTTGAGGTGCACGTACACCATCTTGTCACGTCAAGCGGGCCTGTCAGGAGCTGATGGGCCAAAATGCCATCTCTAATAATGGCCAACTCATCTCTAACGGTGTGTGTCTGAGAAAGAGGAGGGGAAAATATGGGGTGGGGAGGAGACAGATAGAAAACACAGAGGGAACAAGACAGTGTGAGAGTACCTAGAGAGAATGAAGCAGATGATGGCTGGCAGTGGAGTGGAACTCAGCAAGGCTAAAAACTAGGTATGGGAAATAAAGGGATGAGGTCAGAAAAGAGAAAAGAGCTGAAATGCATTGAGGTGTGCCTGTGGATATGAGGTTTGTTTCTGAAGGGGAACGCTCTCTCTGTTTGAGATTTCCAGAGCACTCTATTTTCTCTACCCTCCATCATAATGGGGTTCCAATGAGGCATCAAATGAGTTCTACCTTCACGCAATCACCATTCAATAGAACGGCCTTTCACAACAGCAGCAGTCCTACATCAAACACACCCCTCACAGAGGGGAATAAACACTGCTTTATCTGTTATCTATACTACTGTAGTGTTAGATGCAAAATGCATTTCATATTTGCATTGGGATACTTTTTGACTTGTACGATGCAAAAATCAAATGTAAATTGTAGAAGAACGCTTGGAGAGTTATTTAATTGGTGTGTTAAAAACATTAATAATTAATAAAATATGTTGTTTTTTTTTCTCAAACAATACAAGAACTTCAAATATTATAAAGCTTGGAAGCTGGGATTGAACTTACCCTGTAAATGGACTAAAATGGACAGCTTTTGGCTATATGCAAATAAATCGCATTACACATCCTGTTGGGTCCAGCAAGCTTATTGTGAGCAATGTTTTCCTCGACCAGTAATACATAAACTGAGCTACATTTACGCAAATTGACTTAAAGTGATAATTCAGACAAAATAACATTATCTTTAAATCACAATTTACTTGTATTTTAATTGGATACATTTTTAGGAGGTTTATTTTGCCACAATGACTGACCGATTGTATTTCACCCTATTACACTACGCCTGCTGTTGTGTGGTCATGAAATGTTGACTTGAGCTGAAATTAAGACACAAATTAAGATACTACTAAGGGACATGATGAGATGGGAGGGAGAGCTTTTTTGTGCACAAAATGTTACACTGAGACACTTTGTGAACACAAAACTGGTGATGGAGATGAGGTGGGAAGAAACACTGCATTCCAATGGTTTTGTGATATAACTTCCTCCCATCTCATATTTTTTCCATCACCATATGCCCTTAGGGGTTCCATACATTAGCATGAAACAGGAAAAAATTCACCAGGTTAAGGCATGTTCACACCAAGGACAAATGTCCAAGAATAAATATAAGAATGAATATTAAGTTATAAAAAAAAACATTATAATTCTAGGAAAATTGTATTGTTCATAATGTGATGTTGATAAACAAGTTTCGGGAGGAGCGCTGACGCATGATTAGCCGCGGCTGGAACCACTTTCCTAATTGATCTAATTCCTTCTTGTCCAATCAAATCCATAAGCCTTCCCCTTAAATAAGGCCGTTTTCTTCCCTTTCTTATCTCGTTATGCATCCCTCCCCTTCTCCTCCTTTTTCCGCGTCGAGCGGACGCCGAGCTAAGAAAACGCGAACTCGTAAAACAACTATAATGATATCAACAAAGAGGAACTATATCCTTAGAATCAATTTCAGAACTACTTTTTACAGCTCATGAATGACAATACATAGGGCCTTCAGCCAACCTGAATCCACCAAGCTTCAAAGAGCTTTGGGACAGATGACAAAACCGCAGTGCATGTTTAAACAGCGTCGCCATAAGCAGTTGAATATTAGGAGTGTCTGAATTGTCCAATCAGACCTGTTCCGCTGAAGAAAAAGTCACATTTTAGATGGCCTGAGGATGAACTTTACATTTCCAGAAGCAATAACTGGGAAAAAAAATAAATAAAACATGTTGTTGCTAAGCCTAGTAGCAAGACATAGCATTCATTTTACACCTTATTAATCTGCAATACAACGTTGACTTTTCCATTATGTTTTTTTCACTCACGTATTTGTGTCTTACCGGTTTGTTTACTTCAGAGCTGGTTTTTGGGAGGCTTTTGAGCTCAGCCATCTCAAAGCTTTATATTCAAAAATAAAATGAATGATACTGAAGGGTCATTTTAACAGTCACCGTTTAACACGGAAAAGGCGGCAAGCGTGTGGCGTGAAAAAGTAGTACCAGCACGCAAGAGCATATATTTAGTATAAAATTATTGCAAAAATGTATAGGACTACTTATTACACTTAACAACAACGTTGTTAATTTTTTTTGCACAAGTACAGATACCTTCGCACCCAGCTGTGACTATAATAATGCACACTGCGATGTTTACTTAGTCCATGGCTCTCAGTACACTGTATTCAGGAGAATAAAGCCCCTCGAGGCTTATGTAATCTTAACCACAAGCATAAAGATATTACATGCAAACAGAAAATGAAAAGCTTTGTTTGACGCTCCAGCGGTGTAGGTGGTGGCTTTAATTATGTTAGGTTATGCCTAGAATTATATTTGCGTATGAGTATATGAAATTCCTTCATTAATTAATGTAAGCATACATCTTTTGAGTGTGGTGGAGTGAAAGAGCCTATCTGATAGCGGGCTGATCAAAAGAATCCTTTGGAACTTAATTAACAAGATTAATTACTAGCTTGTTTTGCCTTAATTAAACTAGAGTAAATATCATAAAGCCAGATAATTGATTAATAGAATATGCTTCAAATCATGTAGCATATATTCCCGTCTCTATAAGAACGTATAAAACTCATTAATCAAAATACAGAAAACATAATAATGGATTCATACCTGACCAAGAGGGTGAAGAAAATTAAGCTCATATATCATATGCAGTCCACGCTACCAAAGTTTACACGAATAAATAAAAATGCTGCTAGAGTGACCTCTAGGGCTCATGGGTAAAAATGTATTCATGGTGACATCAAGACTGACTTAGCTTTGTCCTCTGCTGGTGGCTTTGATGAAAAAAAAAAATCATTACATAGATATAATAAAAACATAATCCTGTGAGCTTTATTCATAGTTATAATGCATGTCCTGTAAAGAATCAAACAAACCGCAAATCTACAATTAGTATTTATTTATTTTCCTTTTGTGCAAGAGTATTACAGAGAGTAACAATTTGTCATTGTCTTCTTAACAGTCACAGTCAGTGGATATAAGGCAAATAAAAGAAACACACACACACCTCTAAAACAAACTCCCCTCACATCAAAGCAAATATTTCATACACAACCCACATGGAGAGTACATTGTTTCGAGAAGAAAACTTTTGCTCATATTTCAATACTACACAACGGTCACTGAAAACAGAGAGAAAAAACATGTTTTAAAAAGTTACATAAAAAAAGGCTAACGTTTTGGTGTGGAATACTGTAACGAATCCAAAGCAGAGTTATTCAAATACATTTCTAAAAACCCTTTTTGTATCTATGCAACATTACTGATTAACAGCAGACATACATGACATGCAAAAGTATGCATAATCAAAAGCAATACTGATAGACTGAAGTATTTCCTTCTTGCTTCGTGCTGAAAAGCATTAGTCAAGACAAAGAATGAACCTTTCAGAACAAAAAAGTATGAGACTTTATGTATCAAATCCAGTTCAGTTTGCTCATACGATAAAACAAAATACCCGTTCTCAAATAAACCAGGTAGACTGCTTTGCTTTATATTTCTCATGAGAATTTTCGATATAAGACAAAGTCTATATAAACTTGTATAACCCCTATTCCCAGTGAAGTGACTTTGCCACGGTGGTCTATAGAGAAAAGTTGTACAGTGTGCATGTTTAAGATCCCATTATAGCTGTTCATCAAACACAATTTAAAGGGAAGGAAGAAGAGAAAAAGCTCACATATTCAAACATGCATGTGAAACCTGCATTCAGACTTGGCCTGCATGATTCAGATGCATTGATCGCTGTTGTCCTCTATGTTCCTGGACGTGTTCAGCAGAGTGATTTAGGCCGCACTTTTGGAAAAAGCTGCATGAGAGTGAACAAGAAGAATGAGGTTAAGTGAAGACCTGCCACACCTCACTGTCCACCGATACCGGCACGTTTTGTCATTTGAATTCAATGCCGAGTATTTAGGTGACAAATTTGAACATGACTGAAATCTGCAGTAGAAATGTTGTAATGTTAAAAAGGTTAGTTGACTAAAACTAAAATTAGGCTGTGTTTTACTCGCCTTTGAAGGTATATGCGACATTCTTCTTTCAGACGAATCCTGTCGGAGTTATACTAAACACTGTCCTGGCACTTCTAATCGCTATCACTGCAGTGGGTGGGTGTTCCTCTTTACCAGTCCAAAGCACATAAATAAAGTGCACGCAAACATAATAAAACGTCCCTTACATGGTGAATCAGGGCCTCGTGTAGTGCATTTTTGTTAGATAAATATCCATATTTCAAATGTAATAAACACTTTTCCTTACTTCTGCTGGCCGTGGCAAGAGGAAGATGTTCAGCTGGATGTTATAGTAAGTATGCGTCTAAAAACGTAGGAGCGAAGAAAACAATGTTTCCATACTTCAGCAAAGGAAAACCAGTCTCGTCCTGGCTTATATTACAATCCTCCAACATTTTTCTTTATAAATCCTCTGTTTGTGCTTCTAGTTCATGGCTGGCATTTTGTTCTGTTCTCCTTCTGCGCTCGTCACTAATCATCCACCAGGAATGCTTCCAAGTGCCACAGCAAAAAGTGTTTATTACATTTGAAATATGGATATTTATCTAACACAAATGCATGGATAAACGACAGGAGGTCTTTATTCACCTCCCAGAGCCATGCGATGGTCGTTTTATTATGGATGCACGTACTTTATTTAACGGCCGAGCTGTAAACGGCAAACACCCATTTGGTCCCATGGAAAGGCATAGAGGGGTCTGGACAGTTTAATATAACCCTGATTGGATTCACCTTAAGGAAAAAGGTCACATACATCTAGAATGCTTCAAAGGTAAGTAAAACACTGCCTAATTTTCAATGTTAGGTGAACTAACCTGTGAACTCTCAGCTGTGTGGATTCCAAAAATCACAATTCATTTTGTGATATAGATGCTCCAAGACTAATTCTGGATTTTCTTTCATTGAAACTAACCCTTTAAGTTATTAAACATATATTTAATATAATAATTCCATGTCATCCTTTTAAAGTTTGCCATGTCACTCTATTGGAATGTTGACCCTTGACCTCTATCTGACCGCTGTTGTTTTTGTAATCGAGTGCTTCTTACCCCAAAATAGTTGTTTGGCACGAAGCCCTCCCTGCCACACAGTGAAGCCCACCACCAGTCCACCCCTTCAGGCTTCTGCAGGATGGTCACCATGTCTCCTTCTTTGAAGCTCAGTTCATCTGGAGCCTGGGCAGGATATCCCCAAAGAGCGTACACCACCCCGCTGTTCTCCACACCCATCGCTTCCTCCATACCTAATACAAAAACACAATGCCTAATAGTGGCTGAAAGAAATCAAACTACCGCATACAGTACAGCTCTGTGCTTAAATTACTCATTGTTTATGAGTAAAGGTGTATCATATGTCATCTCCACCCAATAATTTCAGAATTAGCTTACTTGGACTAGCCGTTGTTACCAACCCATACGAGACGATGATACTATTAACTCAGGAATGTACAGCTCATTGTGACATGCTAAATATAACGCTGGGAGTTAACGCGTATGAAGGTGTTTGCCTGTAAAAACTTGTACCGTGCCATGTGCTTTACCTGTGTACACAAGTAAAGTCTGTTTTCATTTTTCTCACGATATCACCCTCACCTCTCAGGAAGCTCTCACACTCCTCGAAGCCCGGGGCATAGGGGTCACACTTTTGCGCCGCTGTGGCCCCGTCGCTGTCCGTCACGGCCATCACCGCTGCTCCGTTCCGCACCAGAAACTCACACATTCGCAGATCATTACAGGATGCAGCGCAGTGCAAGGGCGTCCTGGTTAGTGAGGCGAAGGTGAACATGTGCTATACACATATGCATAACACCTAAGAATGTAGGTTCGTTAAATTGATCATCTCACCAGCCGTGGCTGTCTGGAGCGCTGACATTAGCCCCTATTCGCACGAGTAACTCCACCACAGGGAAGTGTCCACCACAGATGGCGTTGTGAAGGGCGGTGATGCCTTCATCATTAGCCTGGCTTGGGTCACTGACCTATACAGACACACAAATGCGCTCTTAAAATGACAAACTGAAGAACTATGTAACATTATGAAACATGTACAAGTAGGATACATTTTGCATTTGAACTATGTACAAAAGCTTATTCATGTTTTGAAAATGTCCCTATTTTTCTCATTTATTTTGTACAGTATTTTGGTTTTTAATATACATTTTGATGTATTCATAATTCATTATTTAGTCATTTATTATATTTCAGAATTAAGTACTGTGGATTATTATTATTCGTTTTTTTTAGAACATTTATTAATATTAATAGGTCACTATTTTAGTGTACACAATCAGTAATTCTTTACCAACCTAAATTTGTATTTGATTTAATTTTCAAATTATTTTTAGTTAAAGAAAAAAAAATTCACTGTTAGTTTTTATTTGTCATGCGTGTACATAATTAAAAAAAAAAATATATATATATATATTTCATATATATCAGATTTTTATTACATAAAAATAAAAATAATCATGGTCAAAAGAATTCACAATATCATGCAATATACAATATCTACCACAATTTTGAGGAACAATTTTCTTTTTTATTATAGATGGCAACCAACATTATTGTGCAATACTCCTACATACTATATTGTAGTATCAACCTGGTGCTTGATTATTTACAATATTATTTTATGTGCAATAATACCACAGCATTTAATTTTTTTTAAATGTAAGTATTTATATATAATGGTTATCATCAAAAGTGGTATATACTGACACACCCCTATCCTGTGTTACACTCTATTCAGTTGTGCGGTGTCTGGTTTTTGTTGTGTGTTATTGCCCTAGACTGAAAGTAACTTACAAAGTTATGGTGCAATTGTAGTGCAAGGTACTAAAGTAGTGGGTCATACCTCCTGCGCAGCCCTCTGTACAGTTTCTAACTCTCCTACTAAAGACCCATCCAACATCAGCACCAATGGGCTCAGGTGAGCCCTACGGCTGGAGGATTTATTGCCTTTGCTGCCCTTCCGTAAGATAGAGTGAATACCCTGAAAGAGAAGAAAGATTCAAATCAAATATCCTCCTAACTGTCACTGGTCTCTACTGTATCTGTGTAATCTGTCTGCCCCTCACCTTGTTTTCAGAAGAGACCTGTATCTCTGTGATTGGTACCGGAGCTACAGATATAGCAGATTTGGAAGAGTCTTCCCCATCTGAAGAGCTGCTACTTTCAGCAGCTGGCTCTTCTTTGATACGGATGGTCTTCCTGCGAAACAGTTTATTGATCATTTGCTTGTAATGGTTGGGCGATTGGGCAAGGGGTAGGTTGTGCATGGTCTGAGGAATTTCAACTGAGCCGCGTCTCTTCAGGGCCCTGGGGAACTCGGCCCGGATACGCATCACTTCGTCCAGGTCTGTGTCTAGCTCCGCTTGTGGGGCCACCACGGGCTGCAGACGCGTGGGGCTGAGAGGGCGAGGAGGCATCTCTATATCCTCTACTTTAACCTCTTCTTCTACTTTCGTGCCTTGGACAGTGGAGTACACAGGGCCTTCTGTTTTGTCCTGTCTCTCAAGCTCAGCATCAACATCTCCAGGGTGAAGTACTGCTTACAAGAAACAAACAAACAAAACAAAAAAAAAACAAAAAAAGAGAGAGAAGGGAATCTTTAGGGAATTTTTAGGGAATAAAACATTTGTAAACACTGAACTCAAATTATATACTGATATTGTAATATAGTTACTGGCCTTGACACAGTTATGAGGGTCTGCAGTGATACAATTTCCTGATTTATTTTTATATTTCTCTGCATGTTGGCTGAACCACATGATTTTGATTTGGCAGACAGTTCAAATACGAATAAATATTTTAAAAATATACAACACAAAATACAAATTAAATATTTATTTCATGATTTTTAAAATGTTAATAATCAATTTATAAAGAAGTAGTAACATAAATAATAATAATACAAGACTATGCCAAGCTGCATAATAATGTCTTACATAAATAAATAATTCCAATATTCCTTTAATTAATTTTTAATGTAAATAGAGTTTACTATACGTTTAATAAATCAAAATTCATTTTATTTCAGAAAATAAACGCATTCTCACGACGTGTTTCAAGTCACTGTACTGTGTGCTGCTTTTTTAATGTATTTTTGAATCACGTCAATGACTCATATCTGTTGGCCAACTCATGGTTTCTGGGTGAAGGTACCTTCTCTATAGTAGGGAGGTTGTCTTTGAGGTTGCTGAGGTTGAGGTGTCTGATTTTGCCGTAGGTACTCTCGGGGCAGGGGAAAATGTTGGAGAAAGATCTCTTGCTGGGGCTCTCCCATCAGGCCAGGGGCGTTTCTGCTCACATCCACCACATAGTAGGGGTTCTGGAGTCTCATGATGACAGAAAGTGGGATCGGCCGCTGCTTACGGACTCCAGAGCTTGTAGGTGGAATGGAGATACGGGAAATGATTGGCTGAGGGCCGTAAGGTGAGCCGGTGCTTGAGGCGAGTTCAGGGGGCACTGAGATACGAGTGTTCCTCGGGAGCGAGCTGTGAAATGATGGGAGTGAACGGGGCACAGTATCCTGATGAGAGACAGAGAAACAATCAGAGAATTAGAGAATATGTCAAAATCAAAGTTGTCAAAATGAAGTCATTAGCAATGCATATTACCTATTAAAAAGTTAGCTTTGATATATTTACAGTAGGAAATTTACAAAATATCTTAATGGAAAATTATCTTTACTTAATATCCTAATGATTTTTGGCATACAATGTATGTTATTCACTTCCAGGGTTACATTTCTTCCACAGAATAAAAACAAATTATTCAAAGTTTCTACAGTATCTTGCAATTTTGACTCTCTTCAGTATTTAACAAAAAAGCTGACACTTCTGATACTTAGCCACAAAATTTCAAGAAAAAAGTAAACATTTTGAGTTGAAAGAATTGTGAGATCACAATTGCCTTTTTTATATTTTTATTCCATTCTAGCTTTAACAGAAGAGTGCAAGAGAGACAAGGCTTGTAACAAAATGTGAAAGCAGCTGTTGCCTGTTTCATATGGGAATTGTCTACACTTGTTTCTATTACCTGGAAAGTCATAATTATATACAAACATTCTTTCTTTTTTGCCTATTGGTTCAACAAGTCAGAGTGGTTAACCAGCTGCCAACAAACAACTATAAAAGGAACTGAATGACTAAGAGACTAAAAAAACAAAAATGTCAATAGATTTGTCCTTGAACGTCTTTGGCTCAGATCCCCGATTAGATTCAGTTAATTCAACAATGACATTTTACTGTAGTAGTGCCCAGAGCGGCATTAAAACGTTACTGCACATGTGCTGACAAACATGTTCACACACAACATAAAGGCTGCATACCTTCTTAGTGGCAGGAGGTGCGTCCAGGTTTGATTCTTTCCAGTTGCTGTTGGGTAAAGATGGTCTGATCCATTCATTCTCTACAATAAAAAGATGAAAAAAAATGACTACACTACAGATGCTGGTTTATGCTGGATTATGTTCAGGTTGCAAGCACATAATGTGGTGATAAATGGTTAATAATGACCTATTGTTAAATGGTTAATAATGGATACTATGGTTTAAATACTGTCTTGGCTTTAAAAAATATCTTGAATTTTAGTAAAAGTTAAAAGATTATGTCCCAACAAAATAAATACTAGGGCTGGGCAAGGACCGGGTTTAAACACCTCGTTAAAACTCTTGACAGAAGATATTCTGTGCCGTCGCGATCACATATTTCCTACACTGCCAGGCATGTACAAGACATAACCTGAAATGTTTAACATGCTCGTGTTTCTAAGCAAGAAGTAAGGAGAGTCAAATTCATGTTCATATACTGACATGACAAGATCACTAAGAACACCTCATGCAACTGTGTTTAGGAGAGTTCTATTTTCATTACAGCAATCTGTTGCTTACATTGATACATTGCGCATTAAAATATTTGTTTACAGAAGATGCAAGAAATGCACTGTTTAAAATATTATTTACAAGATATACAAGAGTTATTTTATTTAGAAGAGATACTGCTTATTTTCTACGTTCAATAAGAAAAACATTGAAAATAATTTATTTTGTTATTTCATTTTTTCTTTTTTTATAAGAACAAAGTGACTGTTAGTTTGATGTTTAATAAATAATCATAGATAGTAGATGCGCGTTTCCTTCAATTATTTTAAATCAAGTAATGCACCCTTCGTTGAAAAATCAATGTAATATGTGAGCATATTTACTGTACAAGACTTGTCAGTGAACTATAAGGGCAAAAAAATAAATAAAATAATCGTTCATTAATCGTAATCGAGTTAAAATGTTCAATTAAACGAGATTTTGATTTTAGGCCAAATCGCCCAGCCCTAATAAATACTATATAAGTTCACACCTCGCACATTATGTTTTGTGTTTATTTCAATTTTCTTTGCATCAGCTATTTAATAAATATATTTAATAGTTTAACTTTCTTAGTATTTACTTACGCAAATTAAGAATTCTGTAATGTAGAAGTCAAGTCTGATACACTGAAGTTTGGCTTAATAAAATAAAATAGGCACTCAATTTCATTGATAATATTTAAACGAACAGAAACAAGCTTTTAATAATTTCTTTTAACTGTTGCCTCCAGGTGTAGTAATGAGTAATGCAAATTTATGCAATCCAACATGAGTTTATCATTTTTTCCCCTATCAAATAAGCATTAAAATTGCCCAACTCACTGTCATAAGTGTTGTGGGGCTTTCTTTCGTATGATGCATCCAGGTCGCTCTCATTCCACTTAGCAGGGTTCTTTTGCCTCTGCATTCCTTCTTCTGAAAGAATACAGAATAATCAATTTTACAAACAGTTCCCAAATATTTGAATTCTGAACCATCGCAATACATGCCTGAATCAACGTAATAAAAACACAACAATATGTACCTATCCCAACGTAATAAAACTGTGCCAAGGTTCATGTATTGACTTGGTGGACATTTTTTCTTTGAAACTGTGGCGAAACATGCAGTAAGGTGTGTAAAAACAGTGTTGCACGAAAAGTGCACAGAGGTACGTATTATAATGAGAACAGGTTTATCATATACCTTTTGACGTGATACACCCAGATTCGAATGCACATTTGGCAAACTTCTTTCCTCCATTCTTAAATTTCAAATGACACCAAAAAGCATTTGTTTTTAATAAAAATGAAGTAAATAACAAAAGTTTACAATAATGTATAAGGTAGGGTTAGGGCTTTTATCCCAATAAGGTTTATCCCAAAATACAGCGATTTTGACTTAGTGTAAATAGCCAATGGCATGTTTTTATGCATGTAAATACACTGCATTCCCATTTACCTAAGGGTCTGAATGCCTGGAAGTTGCGTGGTAGCGTACTGGCTGCTGGCTGACTAAAAGGCTGAGGAGAAGGTGCTCGATCCAACCTCGGAGACCTGGGAGTCAAAGAAAAGGAGCTCGCTGAGGGCTGCAGGGAGGTGCGAGGTGCTTTGCTTTCATAGGAAGGGCTGGATAGCTCTGCATAGCTCAAAGATCCTCTTGTGCTTCGATCTTGAGGCCTCAACGGCATCTGTGTCATTCGTCTTATTGTATTTGGAGACATATTAGGCTGCGTCTTTTGGTCGAAGGTATATCGCGAATCTGAGCTGTCTTTACGGTTTGTAAAAGAGGAATGCTGCTGGGTTAAAGGACTAGGAGATGAAGGCTTGAATTTCGTACTGTCTAGGAGAGGTGCAGGAGATGAAGATCGAATTGTGACAGCAGGAGGAAGGTCCAGGTTGGATTCTTTTCTGCCGATGCCAGAATCAGAGCTCAGGCTGCTCATGGAGCTTTGGGAAAATGAGCTCTCATTTCCATTCTTGTTTGCGCTGTACAAACTGCCATTGCCATTGCCATTGCTGCTGCTGCTGCTTTGGGGTTTGGGCAAAGAACTCTACAACAAAAATACAAAGTAAAATATTCATACATGATGTCGGAGTTCAGATACATCTACATCTGTAGATGTGTGTTGTTAACATAAACTTGTGTGTATTTGACAGTTTAAGCACAATAAGGCATGAAAGAGAGCTTAGTTTATTAGTCACATGTCATGTGACAGCCACTTTCTTTGCGTATGCATTCGGACATGTGCGCTCAGAAAACCGTATATCAGAAGATATCAAAACCAAACAGATGTTTTTAGCAAAGTATGATATAATAAGTGATAAGTGAGGTATCTTGAGCCGAAACCTCACAGACACATTCTAGACACATATATATTGCATATTGTAAAGGGGCATAATAGGTCTCCTTTAAAGGCAATCATGTACCTCTGAAGTAGTGGTTTCCACAGCAGGAGTGGCTTCTGACAGGAGAGAGCTGAATTCCCGTGAAAGCTCATCTGCTGTGGCCAGAGATGCGCTCAGATCGTCGTTGATGGACTGAACTACAACATAGACACACACAAACAACATTGAATAAACAACTAACAGGATGTAACAAGCCACTCCAGACCTATGTAGCACATTGTATGCCGTTCTAAAGACACTATACATTTTTGCATGCTTAGACATGTAACCGTGTTATTCATACTACTGCCCCAACTTGCATCACCAACATGAAGGGATGAAACATTACTGGTGTACTGAAATACTCACATAAAAAGCTGCTGCCAAAGCTGCCCTGGGAGTTCATGGTGCTTGTGTGTCTGTTTGTAGGACCTCCAACTCATTCAACAAACAGCCTGAGTGAAAAGAAGAAAAACCAGATCAATCTGATGTAGTCCATCACAACCTCTGACAGCAGAGGTCTCCGAGTTCTGGAGGGCCGGTGTCCTCCAGAGTTTAATGAGTTTGCTGCCCCCTGTCTAACAGCATGCCTGATTTAAATTAACTGTATCATTGTTTGGAGGTTAATGGTTTCTTACTCAAATCAGAAATGGCTAAATCTATAATAAATAAACTAATACCTTTTGGTTGTTTACCTAGATAGATCAGTTACTTTTAAAAAATGCAAAAAGTTAAGTGTTTTCTGACTTGTTTACTCCTGACTCACATTGCGAGAAATTGGGAGCAAGGTACAGGTGCAGAGGCACGTCCTTCTGGTTGAGGGGTTTCACTTTAGGTGTTAAAGGATCTTTACTCTTGCTAAAAATGTACAGTAACTTTGTGTAAGGCGTTTGTTTGTTTGTTTTAAATAAACAAGCCAAGATCGGGGCCTGTTCCATAAACCAAGATTAGAGTATAAACCAGGCTTATTTCAGTTAGTCTGACTTATTGCCAGTTAATTTTTATTAAAATAAGTCAGACTATCTGCCATAAACTGGAAAACTGGTTTTATGGAACAGGCCCCTGGTGACAAAACGAACACAAACGTAACATAATGCATTACTTTCCATAAAAGCATGCAATTAGTTACTTTTTTTAATGGTGTAACAAAATACTGTGATGTGTTACTTTTAAAAGTTACTTTCCCCAACACTGATGGCAGATGTAACAGGTTCATGTGTCATGATGATGCTATTTTGCAAAAGCATTCCAACACCTCCAGTTCAAAACACGCCTACATTACATTGTGCACAGAGAAACACCCTTTGAGATTTATGAAACAGTCTGCTGTCCACATATGACACCTGTTGCTGCAACCACTTCTTTATACAAGTTAATACATTTTGTGCTGAAGGCCTCTGAATGGAGACCTCCAGGAACTTGAAACATGACTTACGACTTTCTCATGCTTACTCAGCGTCTGAAAATAATATACAGAGCACTTGTTGGACATTTACAGATACACAGTCATGCATATATCTGAATCACATAAGACACATGTTGTTAAGACTTTCACCTCCTAAAAAAAACAGGATGCACATTAGTGATGTGTCTGTTGTTTGTGCAGTATTCGATGAGCCAGTCAGTTTTTCTGGCTTACTCAATACTGAGTCATGAAGCTGGCAGAATAGCTTGTCAAAGCTGCTGCAGGTCATAGAGAATTAGCTGAAATCATCCCTTATCTTCTGTTAAAACATGTTATTTTATCTTATGTTACATCATGCCACTGTCACCCTTTGTGATAATGATTTATCAGAA
Organism: Enteromius unitaeniatus; assembly: GCA_032359435.1. Lineage (NCBI taxonomy): Eukaryota > Metazoa > Chordata > Actinopteri > Cypriniformes > Cyprinidae > Enteromius > Enteromius unitaeniatus. The sequence goes on along the minus strand of JAUMHI010000063.1, from coordinate 7,907,677 downwards.
ACATTAAGCTTATATTTGGTGAATGCTGAATGTGGTTATGCTTGTTGCTATGGATTTATTGATTAACTGGCAGTTATTCACTTCCAGAAGATTCTTTGATTCTTTCTTTTATTTTGAAGCTTTCACAGTGTGTACATGCCCCTTTTGTAATAAACACACACATACTAGCACAGAAGGTCATTGACTCAAGCCACTGTCTTGTTTGTTTTGTCAAGATCAATAAAGTCTACTACTAACTCTTACTGGTTTATTGATTCACATCAGACCATCATGGCCAGGGTCACCTCCATGAGCTCAACTCAACCCTTCTTCGTTCCTAAAGGTGAACAGATTTCTTACTTGGGCTATATATTTATGTCCGTCTCCAAATGTATATATAAAAAAGCAGTTCACATTCAAGGACTTGATTACAACTACATGATTTGAAATTCATTTTATCATGAATTCCAAACCTGTTGCATGTTGTCTGAATTCATACTCTGCTAGTTTGTTTGTATTCGTTTTTTAAATGTGATACAACTTTCCTGATATCATGAGAACAATGCCTTCTTAAAATAATGAAATTAAGTTGTTTGGCATAATCTTTTGTGTACAGTACAGTACTGATTTGTAACAACGTAAAAGTTCTTACCGTCCCTTTTCATAAACTTAATACAACCTTGTATTGATAAAAACATGTATTAATAACACAAAAAACCCTTGACCTACTGTATATAGAATGCAATTACCTCCTGTTCATAGAGTTAAAAAAGAATGATGAACTCCGCACAATACAGTATGTGATGAATGATACAATGCTTTTTTTTAACAAACATCTAGCGCATTAGCCCCCAGTTTCACAGTCAAGGCTGTTTGAGCTGTCTCAGATGAAAATTTCTTGCTCTGATATATCTTAAAACATCTGTAATATTTTCTTATAAGGCATTTTTTCATAAAAGTTGCTCAAAAATCTTAATTTAACTAATGCCTAGTCCTGGCTTAAGCTTTGTGAAACCGGGCCTAGGTGTTGTTTCACTTCACTTGTTTCACTGAACATGTTGTAAAACACCAGTGACCTTACCAAAAACAGCATCAGCCAGCGACAGACGTCTAGTCGCCAATAGTCTTCACCCCCCTGGTGTCTTGGTATTTGTTCTATCTATCCTATTACATACTCTCTTTTTGTTCTCGGTCCGATCTTAATCCCTGATCTCCACCTCTCATTCACTGCTCTGAAATCATCTTAAGTCATATAAAGTCTTTGCGTGACTAATAATTTAGCACTTTTGTTGCAGTGCCGTTGGACTCAGGACTGGTACAGTAAATCTGGAATGTGGAGTTGAGAGTGACACAAGTTAATAATAACTCTCGTCCTATGCTGATAAGAAGACCTAGCCCATTCAAAGCCTGGGGCGGAAACCACAAAGACTAAAAGATTAGACAGCGGTGCTTACTGCTGATGGATTGAGGTGTGGTCACAGAAATCATCTGCTCATGTTCTCTCTTTCTCAACCCAATTTCATAATCAGCCGATAAGTTTGCCCTTTTCCCTGATCATGCAGTTATATATAATTCTAATTATTTAATTATCATTTTAATTGATTTCTTTTTATTTAATGTATTTAGATTAGGTTATTTCTTAATGTATATGTATATATTGGCCGTCTAATTAACTAAAGAAATCAACAGATCAATTATGAAAATGATCATTAGTCAGGCCTAGATTATAGGCAGGCTTCATTTGTTGAGCGTTGAGGTAGGCAAGCTTCTTCTTGTAGGGAAATCATTGCGAATAGAATAACTATTGACAACAAATGTTACATTTCCATGAGAATTTCATTCATCAGTGTGTCATAATGAAACAACTGCTGTGAGACTTGACATCATGTGATATAAATACAGCACTGCTCAACCCCAGCTGCATTTAGATCACCGCAGTTCTCCAGATGTTCAATGAAAGAGACAGTTCACCCAACAATGACAGTTCAGCCATTTACTCACTCTGTCTTTCTTCTGTGCAAAAAAATATTTAAAGTCTTTAAATATTTTTAAAGTCTTTAAACTTGTAATTAGTCATAAAACTAATTACAAGTAACATAATCTCAGACATGACGCTATTTCATGGCATTGTAGACCACAAGAGTGTTTCATAGTCAACTATTCTGTTCTCAACAACCTTTGCCATGACATGGACCACTGAGCGAATACAAAACACCAGCGTCTTATGAGCCTCACCCCATGATCACATTGATGCACTCCTAAAACTGCGGGCGTGGAAAAACTAAAAAAATTCACATTCCACAGATGAAAGTCCATCATGTTAGGATGAGTGCATGATCCCAAAAATGATATCACCCAATTGTGAAATAGAAGCAAACGCAAAATCACACAGGTCAGCCTATTGCATCTCCTGACACTGTTGAAATCAAGATTTTATTCGTTTTTTTCTGATTTGGGTTAACAAGTCTGGGGTGTGACTGGGTGTCAGATAAAGTTTCAGACAACTACAGCCATTAGAGAATATTCTGACAAAACCCTGTTAGTCATCCTGATACTAAGGGTGGGTTTTTGTGTATATTTATAAAACTCACACTCTCTGAAGAGTCTCAAGTAACATTTGCCTCTGGAATCTCTCAAGTCTTCAAAATGACAAGCTTAACATTCCTTGTGAATCACACAAGATATCCAGGACACAAGAAATCTACCCTGACTGCTTTTTAACCTTTAGAACATAAACCACAGCGCACACAATGTCTGGCTGGCATGCAATTAAACCTACATGCAAATTTGTCAGTGTTTACAAAGTGCCAGAAAAGTTACAAGCGAGCCAGAAAACTCAGAACAAGTTGTAGCAGGACAAGACAGATACGCAGTTCAGCCTGCTCCAACAGCCTTTAATCAAATGGTAAATCAGGTCTCAAAAATGACATGTAGGTACTCATTACTGAGCATGACCTGCTTATGGATCACATTAGAATCATAAACCCTGTAAAACCTTATATTTCAGTGAGATAAATCAGTTTATTAAACTTTATGCAAAATCGAAAACAAACATACCTATATAAAAACGTAAGTAAATATTAGGTAACACTGCTAAAAAAAAAAAAAAAAAAGAATCATCTTGACAGGCCTTTTATTTTCAGGACCCTTTATGAATTAATACACAGCATACAACAAACTACAGTATTACTAAATAAACAAAAGCATGGATACGCATTTGAGAGATTCAAAGACATCGTTCAGGTAGAATAATGAACTATGTATTGTTCAGTGGACAGTTAAACGAGCACCGACTACAAAAGCTCCTGCGTGGGTTTTCAAGACATCTGATTTCCATTAAAGCGCTCTGACCCCTTCTTCTCGTACACTTCCTCACAAAGGTACAAAGACGCCTTTCAAAATCTTTCGACACAGCAGACATGATTAGTTTAAAAACAACCCTTAAAAATGTTGCTGAAAAAGGCCTGCCAGAACAGACACGACCGAGTCTACTGAACAATCCACATCGCCTCCTTCTCAAAGCCAAGAAAAGCTGCGAGCTGGACTTTCAAGGAAGGCGCAGAATCACAAACGGCATAAATAGTTTCCGGTACCTTGAACAGCTGTAATAAGTGTGAGGTTGTCGTTGTCGTTAAGTCCTAGAACTTAGTCCCGCCGAGCATGGATGTGTTACATGACTAGCTGGAAAACATGTCAGTGGTGTTGAACTCTTGAGATATTGAGTCCAGCCCACTGCTTCTGAAACCCGAGCCAGGTGCTCCAGACACACAGCTGGCGCAGGTAAACAATGCGCTGAAGGGCGGCCGGCGAGAGCTTTATTTTTCTTCTTTCTTATTGATATCGTATTGTTTTCTTGTGTTTATTTTAGAGCTATTTAGAAGACGTTGTTTTGTAAACATTCTCGTATAATGTTACTATTAAACATAAACTATGTATGAAATGGGGAAATAATCTTTAAATAAAGGATCTTTAGAGTTACATGTAAAATAAAAATAATAATAATGACAATAAAATAATATTGTGCAAAACGCGCGTTCTAGATCTCATGAATATTAATATTGCGTCATTAATATTACACAGGCGCAGCGTCCACGTGACGTCCTTATCCTCCCGCCTCCACAGATGACGCATTTCCGCCAAGATGGTTGTCGGTGCCTTTCCAATTGCAAAGCTGCTCTATCTGGGCGTACGACAATTGAGCAAACCAGTGGCTAACAGGATAAAAGCAGGAGCACGGAGAAGTGAATTCTTTAAGAACTATATCTGCCTTCCTCCGGCTCAAGGTAAGCTGGCTTTTGTTTGCTCGTGTTTAACGATATGATATCAGTTAATGATGGGACTGTCTGTAGGCGTAAACGTCGATGGAAGACAGCCAATAGCCGTGTGCTCGTGTATGCTATTTAGCCAATCACGACTGCCGCGATGCTGTCATTGGGTGTTTTCCACAACAGATTTACTCAGAGACCAATAAGATGCTAGAAAGAAGGTTCCCTCTGGACAAATGAGAATCGGGTTTGCTTAAAGGGGCGGGACTCAACTGTCATTGAGGTTACAGCGAGTAACTGAAAGTGCCTTTTGCGGCTCGTTGAATTTATTTGATAATTTGGGACCCTTGACCACAAAACCAGTCAAATTTTGAAAATCAGATTTTAACGCTCTCAAAACTAAATAAATAAGATGTCCTTTGATGTATAGTTGGTTTCAAAAAAGAGTACAGTATATGTCAGAAAATCTGGAATCACGAGGGGTGCAAACAAAATCAGCATTTTCAGAATATCACCTTTAAAGCTGTCCAGATGAAGTAGAACATTTCTTAATGGAACAGGATACCTGATATCCTAAAGTCTCTTTACTGTTTTTATACAGTAGTCTCTGTTATGTAGGTTACCTCAAGCATGAATGTAAAACCAAAGTGTCTTAACTTTTGTTTTTACAGTGGATTGTTGAAATAAATCTGTCAAGTAACTCAATGTGTGGTGCGCCTTCTTTTCTCTCTAGCATATCACTGGATCGAGATGAGAACAAAGATGAGAATTATGGGTTTCCGTGGCTCCACCATTAAACCCCTGAATGAAGACGCAGCTGCGGAGCTTGGAGCAGAGCTTCTTGGTGAAGCTATTATTTTCATAATCGGCGGAGGTTGCATGGTGCTTGAGTACAGCCGCCAGGCCACCAACTCCAGGCGCAAAGAAGAGGAGCTCGCACAATCCATTACCAGTCTTCAGACGCAACTAGGAGAGCTTGCACTAGCCACAGAGACACTTGATGCCCAGATCAGAGAGGTTAATAGACTTCTGTTGTCCCTCCCATCCGCTCCAAGTACCAAGTAAAAATATGCATTGATAAAATACGCCCTTTTTAAGAAGGGCAAAGAGACTGATTTATGAGAACATATCAGTAGTGGTGCAGCACTGCCATATATACACACAAAGTCTTGTTTCGGGCCATTTCACACACACACAAAGAAACCCAAGGCTATACAAAGGAACAGAGAGTTTGTGTTCGATTGAGTGACTGGCCACCAGTATAACAATTCCTATTTGTTATTTGTTTGTTTGGATGATGCTGTTTTCAATCAAAAGGTTTTAGTTATTTGATTACTCTGTTAAACCATTGCCAATACTTGACCACTTAGTATTCTGCTCATCAGTTTGGACGCTGTTATATTTTCTTCATATAATATTCTGATGGAGTTGGGCATTCATCATCCATTAATGATTTGAAAATGCACTTGAGTTTTCGATACTTGAATCACAAATTCCATGTAGTAAATATGGATGTGTCCCTTACAGGAAACAGAGAGCTGTCTCTGTGTGTACTGCAAGAAAATCCCCATTACATTAAAAGACTGCTGTGTTTAATATGGCATGTGTATATGGGTGTATATTTCTGATTGTAAAATAAAGTGAAATATTCTGATGCTGGCTTTTTCTTAAATCTTGAATGTAATACAATTGTAAAAATATTATGTAGATGTGAAATTCCATTCTCAAATAATCACATTAAAAATTTGTGGCAAGGCACCATAATCTATTTACAGGCCAATTTAAAAAATGAAAAAATCCTTAAATTTAAAAACTTTGAAAAGTTTTAAGATGCTATACAAATTATGTCTAATGCATTTTTTTTTGTATACCCCAGGGGTATACATTTGACATTTTAGGATATGTACATGTACTGTATGTGTGTGGATGTACAGTGCCCTCCACCACCCTTGGTAAATCTGAGCAAAGGTGACTGTGAAAATAAATCTGCGTTGTTCACCCTTTTGATCTTTCATTAAAATTTTTTTACAAAATTCTAACCTACCATTGAATTAAAACAATTAAAATGGGGAGAAAGACTCATGATGAAATAAATGTTTTTCTCCAGTACATGTTGGCCACAATTATTGGCACCCAATTTTTGCTACGTCCTTTTCCCAAGATAACAGCTCTGGGTTTTCTCCTGTAATGCCTGAAGAGTTTGGAGAACACCTGATAAGAGAAAAGAGACCATCCTTTCATCCAGAATCACTCCAGACCCTTTAGATGACCAGCTCCATGTTGATTCTTCTCTTTATTTCACCTCACTCAGGGTTCAGGTCAGAGGACTGGGTGTGATCCTTGAAGACTCTTTAGCCACTCAAACTCTACTCGCCATGTATTAGGATGATATGGACACACGTCCTCTTCCAGGCAGCTTCGAAACATTTTATGTTGATTCTTAATTCTCAGTTTTCACTGATCTAGCTCTTTTCTTAAAGCCACTTCACTAATTGGTGAAGCTCAATTATCTTTTGTAGCATATAAGAAATATTTTTTTGTTTTTTCTCATTGTATTGATGATTAAGGGATTTTGGACTCTGTTTTCTCTCCTATATTTATTTCTGTGAAACAGGAAGCCAGGGCTGGATATATTTTCATGTTCATGATCACCCTGGAGTGCTCTAAATTGGGAATATGAGTGAAAATATACTTCAGAGACATTTTACTCCTAAAGAAATTTGCAAATAATTGTGGCCAACAAATATTGGAGAAAAACATTTATTCCCCTTTTCAATTGTTTTAATTCAATGGTTGGTTAAAATTGTATTAATTTTTTGAACAAAAGATTAAAAGGATAAACAATGCAGATTTATTTTCACAGCCACCTTTGGTCAGATTTACCAAGAGTGCCAATATTGGTGCAGGACATTATATATATATATATAGAGAGAGAGAGAGAGAGAGAGAGGTTAATGAAGGCATACAAACCCCCTTAAATTTTTTCATGTTTTGTTATATTGCAGCCATTTGCTAAAATCATTTAAGTTCCCTCACTAATGTACACACAGCACCCCATATTGACAGAAAAACACGGAATTGTTGACATTTTTGCAGAAGCATTGGTGGACAGTCATTTTTAGGTCTCTCCAGAGATGCTCAATTGGGTTTAGGTCAGGGCTCTGGCTGGGCCATTCAAGAACAGTCACAGAGTTGTTGTGAAGCCACCATTTCATTCTTTTAGCTGTGTGCTTAGGGTCATTGTCTTGTTGGAAGGTAAACCTTCAGCCCAGTCTGAGGTCCTGAGCACTCTGGAGAAGGTTTTCATCCAGGATATCATTGTACTTGGCCACATTCTTCTTTGCCTCGACTGAAACCAGTCGTCCTGTCCCTGCAGCTCTAGGAAGGTGTGTCCCAAACGTCTTCCATTATGGAGGTCACTGTGCTCTTAGGAACCTTAAGTGTGTTGCTTTCCAGTATAATCAAACACAGCTGGACTCAAATGAAGGTGTTGAACCATCTCAAGGATGATCAGAAGAAATGGTTAAATAAATGAGTGTCACATCAAAAAGGTCTGAATACTTGAGACCATGTGATATTTCAGTTTTTCTTTTTTAATAAATCTGCAAAAATGGCAGCAATTCTGAGTTTTTCTGTCAATATGGGGTGCTGTGTGGACATTAATGAGGGGAAAAAAAGAACTTAGCAAATGGCTGCAATATAACAAAGAGTGAAACATTTAAGGGGGTCTGAATACTTTCCGTACCCACTGTATACACACACACACACACACACACACACACATATATATATATATATATATATATATATATGTGTGTGTGTCTGTGTGTGTGGGGGTGTGTGTGTTTGTATATAACCAAAAATCAGGTTTAACAGTCTTCTGTTGAAGAAGTTGACTGAGCAAAGCCAGTGAAGAGAAGAAGCTGGATATGAAGTGCGTGTATGCCACAGACAAAAGCAATGGAAATTACTGCTTACCAACAACATCCCATAGACCTTGAATTTCCATAAACATTCCCTCTTATCTTTTTCTTAGGAAGACAAATCCCTTGAAACGCAAGAGAAGGCTTTTATATGACTTTTTCAAAAATGAATCAACTACTATAAATAATATAATATTAAGTAATAATCAGTTAATGAATCTATGAAATGAGTATAAAAATGGGTTTAATTGTTATAAATAATTATGCTATTAAATGGAATAAAAATATATTAAATGATTATTAATGAATTAATTAATAATAAAAGAAGGTAAATATGGTTGCTTACAGTTAATTACAGATAACTGAGAGAACATAACATGTAAACTATACACAGAGTTCAACTATATACAGAGGTTTTTAGGTTCTTGAACATTTTCATTTCCTGAACATTTTTTTTCTATCTTTTCTTTTCTTTTCTTTTGTTTTTGTTTGTTTCTTTTGTTTGTGATATTGCGCATTGCTTATTATATTATTTAATTGTATGTGTCTTAATGTCTTTGTTAGTTGATAATTCTGATGTTTTGGCTGTGCAACACCTTTGCCTTTTAAGGTGCTATAAAACCTTTTATTGTTTTTTTATTGTTTTGCCTACAAAATCATTCATGTACGAAATATTGACATTTCTTTTAATTGGGTAGAATAACATGAAAAGAGTAATATAAGCAGCCACTGACTGTGCCTAATGAAAATTTGATCAGTAAAGGAATGCATCGTCACTGAACGATCAGTAAATTCTAGAGGCGTCCAGTAGGTGGCGGCACTCAAACGCTATGGACAACAACATTCAGTACGTCTTCTGCTGCCCTGTCATGAAGCCCGGGCTGTCCTGTGTTGATTACACCACTCAAACCCTCTCCTTCAACTAATCAAGAGCTTGTGCTGTGGTAAGCTCATGACACCTTTTTAACTGGCATTTTAGAATTTGCATTAGAGCGTTGCACGTACATTTACACGAGCTAACATTAGCTCAGCTGGCATAACATATGCTTCATAGCTTCACTAGACATGTGCATGTGTCATTTCTCATTATTTCACATCATAATGCGAATGCATTTACTGAATTACATTAGATGTGCCTGTTTGCCACTGCATTTACTACACAACTTATATGTGCACATGATTTGGCAAATTAGCTGGGTAAATGTCCCACCCTGTCGGTTTGAACTGGTAACGTCAGCTGTGTTTTGGGAAATGATAGCTGCTATCTTGTCATTTGTAGGTCAAAGTTGGTTACTAATAATTAAAGCTGATAGACTATCTTGGACCTGCAACAAACCAGCTATTTTTGGACCAGCAACAAACCAGCATGAAGTGGTCTAGCTGGTTTCTGAAACATGATAACAGGTTTCTGAGCTGGAGACCAACTTTAAGCTGGTTTTTGAGTCAGTCAGCTAGTGACCAGTTTAGACAGATGCTAGAAATTAAGCTAACGTGTTCCAAAACACAGATGTGGACAGGCATTAGCATGTATCGATGCTTTGGCAGGTTTGGGAGCCAGAGCTTCTCGCTATGTCGTGCATGATGAGTGTGGATGTGAAGAAACTGAAAGTGAACGAGCTGAAAGAGGAGTTGCAGAAGCGTGGGCTGGACACCCGAGGCCTCAAAGTGGATCTGGTGGAGCGACTGCAGGAGGTTCTGGAGGCTGAAAAAGAACCCGCCTGCGATGAAGAGACCGAAGCAGGTAGTTGAGTTTGCGTGCTTGAAGATCATCTGGTGCATGCTTGGGCTGCTGAAAGGCACTCGGCTGAAACATTTTTGATCTCTTTGCATGTTTGCCTGTGACAGGTGCTGCAGAGGCTGGGTATGATGAGTGTTCTGACCAAGGGCAGATGGCTGCTGAGAAAGAGCGCTCTTCTATTGACCCTAAAGATGAAAATAAATCAGAAACTGTGGATGTGCAACAGGCAACCGTTGAGACATTCTGCAAAGAGGGTAAGACGGGAACTGGCATAGTTTTGAATTTTGTGACTCGATGCATGTTCATGTAAGCTTAATTATGAGTTATGAGATTTTCTAGCAGTCTGAGGGTCAGATATTCTCAAATAAAGACCAAGTAATTCAAATTTTATATAAAGTACACTGTGAATATAACAGCAACCAGCTGGAGACAACATAGCATACGGTAGTTTGAAATCAAAGGATTTAAAATGCCCCTGTTATGAATTTATCTTTCATGCAGTGCGTAGAAAACCGCTCTAAATAAAATAAGTTTTCAATCTTAAAGTGCACCGTGTGGCTCTCAAAAGAAATAATCGACTCTTAGCTATTCGTTTTTAAAATGAGTCCCACACAGTTTTATGCTGTCAACATTAAATATTAGCATATTGCTTACTCGCTTGTTGCATGCAGACCTTGTTTTGGAAAACTTTGGTCTGAATGAAAATGCAAATGCATTCCTTGCCACTAGGTAACGCTTTTGGAGTATTAAAAGCTCACAAACACTGCTTTAAATGAAATTAACCAATCACCGGAGAGATATTTTTGTTGAATCGTACCAATCGTTTGGGAGTTGTTGAACAAATAAGGTAAAAATGCATATTATAAGAAATTAAAGTGTTCTTTGAACTTGGACGCTTGTTAACCTGTTGTTGGGGACTCCCAAAACCAAAATATGAACTTTCATAACCCATAATAGGGGCACTTTAAAGATTGCCAGAGTTGTGTATCGAGTGACAGCAGAACCCTCCTGTCAGCATCCAATCTGCATATTCATGGTGCTGTAGTAATAAAAATACAATAAAATAAAGGCTTATTGACCAAACTCATTAAAAATGCCGAATCTGAATGCTGTATCAGTCTATCGCTAATATATATAACTCCACTTCATGTAAAATCTGTGAAATAATAATTTTATTGTTGCAGGTTTTTATAAAGTTTAGCATATATATATTTTTTTGATAATCATAAAATGTATCAAAGTTTGCCTTTTGCCCAAATTTTGACTGGGAAGTCAATGTATTGGATTATTAACTTTATTGCTTTCTCCAGATTTTTGACTCTGTTGCTAACAAACATTTTTGACCCCAGGCCCAGGTCCCTTTCAGTGGTTTTGATTTCCTAGAAAAATTTAAGTTATATAATTTAATATTTGTTTTGTCATGTTCTAAGGCACCTCTGAAAGTTTATTGAGGCTTAGCTTGCTCAGCCCCTTGGTTGATAACGTCTGCTTTATATTGAATATTTATTGTTTAACAAAACATGAAGTGGCACCAAAAATGAAAAATGAAGATCAGATAAAGACAGAGCAACGAGAACAGCAGCGATCTGCAGACGTGGAGAGCCAGCAGAATACAGAGATCAAGACCGAACAGGACAGACATGCACATTATGGCCACAAGAGGCGCTATGATGAGAGCCAAGGTTACAGCTATCACAAACACAGTGAAGACACGAGGTGAATTTATTTGCTTTTGTTTTAATCCTACTTCAGCGTTAGGATTTGTGCTTAATGCACACGTGTTTTATCACAGGTCCCGCTCACCTCTGCCACCTGAGGATGAGGAAGACTTTGATGGCACACTAGTGGTCATTGACACTTGTACGTGAGGGCTTGTTTTGTGTAATTATGGTTTACGATATCTCTAGTAATAATAAAAAAATTCTCTCTGTAAACCTTGACAGATAACTGTGACTTGCACTTCAAAGTCTCTCGGGACCGCTGCAGCGGCTGTCCTTTAACCATCGAGGGGTTTGCTTACTTGTGGTCTGGAGCACGAGCAACATACGGTGCAAACAAGGGATGTGTGTGCTATGAGCTGAAGGTAATGTAAGGAAGGTATTAGACTTATCAAGTCTGCATTTATTTGTTCAAAATAGTAATATTGTGAAATATTGTTTCAATTTAAAATAACTGTTTTCTATTTCAGTGTATTTATAATCTAGATGGCAAAGCTAATTTTTTAGCAGCCGTTATTCAGTATTCTGTATCCTGTTGTAATATCTGTTGTAATATCCACTGTATTAATTCACTGTGAACAGAGCCATTCTGAAACGTGGAAAGCACGGGATCACGGGCCAATCTTCTGAACGAAAGGAAACTCTGAAGCCATATTGTGCTAGTGATTTTATTTAGTTTGACAGATAATTTGCCAAAGCATAATGGATCACAGCACACCTTTTAAGACTTTTTTTAGAATAAGAAGTTTGAATATATTTGAAAAACTGCACTTTTTGCCTGGAAGACCCATTTCAAATCGTCACGTGACCATGATAAAATCAAGACAGTACCGTTACATACCTGGAAAACAGATGTGCTGCTTATTATTGTGTGTAAACCATAATACATCCTTAGTGTTCTTTGAGAAATGGAAAGAACAGCTTTGATAAATACAGTATATATAATTTGTGAATTCTAAACATTATAAATGTCTACACTGTCAAAGAAAAAGTAGTAGAGTAATTTCTTTCCAGTCTTATTTACCTCACACTTTTGAATGGTAGTTCAGATTAGTTGTTTCTCTTTAATGAAATGGATATTTTTTAAAATGTAACTTTGTCATTAATTACTCCCCATCATGTCATTCCAAACTGCTTTGTTTACGAAAAGAACACAAAAGTTATTTACAAAAGTTATTTGGAACACAAATTACGATATTTTTTATGAAATCTGAGGGCTTTCTGACCCTCTGTAGACGGCAACACAACTGAAATGTTTAAGGCCTAGAAAAATAGTAAGGACTGTTCAACTTTCTTGTCTGTGCAGGGTCAGAAAGTTCTTGGATTTCATTAAAAATAACTTAATTTGTGTTTTGAAGATGAGCGAAGGTCTTGCTTTGGAACAACACGAGGATGAATGATTTCCAGTGATAGTTCACCGAAAAAATCTCTTTAACTTTCAAATCAACTTAATAGTTTATAAAATCTTGTTTTTTGTCTCCAGGTTATGGAGTATATGCCAGTAAAGCATCTTCCCAGCAGTGAGCCTGACCCTCATGTCGTGAGAGTCGGGTGGTCTCTGGATTCCTGCAGCACACAGCTCGGTGAGGGATCACAAGTACTCTCACATGGGTTTGTTTATAGAAATGATCCTTCTGTGTTCTTATGTAGGGAATTACTTTGTTTCAGGAGAGGAGCCGTTCTCTTATGGCTATGGCGGAACAGGGAAAAAGTCTACCTGCTGCAAATTTGAAGATTTCGGAGAGAAATTTGGTGAAAGTGATGTCATTGGATGTTATATTGTGAGGGCTATTCTTGCTTTTATTTTAGAATCTGTCAAATCAGTGTCTCTGCTGCAAAACCTAGTCTAACAAACGACAAAAGACTCATTTGGCTATCTAGTTTTCATCTGAACACTGATTAAGAATAGACTACATAGACCACAATTTAGTGTTGCATAAATAGATTCTAATTAAGTTTAGAATAGGGTAAAAGGTGCCATGCTGTTAGGATGTTGTTAGCTTAGCAACATGCTAACAACTTGACACCATATTCTATGGTGACCTTATGTGCCATTTTTCTCAGACTCATCCGGGCCAGGATTTCTATATTGGTTTGATTCAAAATACCTCAAAGAGTGTTTTAAAAACATAATGAACCAGCGATGTATGTGTCTTCTGCAGGACTTTACCAGTCATGAGCATGTGAAAATGGCTTTCTCAAAGAACGGGAAGTGGCTTGATGTGGCATTTCACATACCCAAAGAAGAGCTGTCTGGTCGTGTGCTGTATCCTCACGTTCTTGTGAAGAACTGCTCCGTTGAGTTTAACTTCGGTCAGCGAGCAGAACCTTTCTTTCCTTTGCAAGATGGTTACACTTTGATTGGGGCCATCAACATAGAAAACAGGGTCAGAGGAACTGTTGGTCCCACAAGCAAATCTGATTGTGAGGTAAATTCTCCTTGATTATTTTTATACAGCTAGGGTGAGCATTTATTTTTCACTTCGCTTTTGCAGTATTTTATATAAAAATTTTAAGATGCCTTAAAGGGATAGCACACCCAGAAATGAAAACTAAATGAACTGATACTTTAAGAAGTCTTATTTGACATTGTTGACAAAATCTTACAGTAGATAGATATATTACTCTTCAAAAAAAGCATCAAATCCGAATATTAGAGGGATTTCTGAAGGCTCTTGTGACACTGACGGCTACTGTGAATTTAGCTTTGCCATTATAAAAATAATGACATTTTCAAATATAGTTTTTTATCGTTTTTTATTTTTTTAATTGCAAAGTATTATCAAAATATTATGTTTTTACTGTATTTTTGATCAAATAAATTCACCCTAGGTGAATACCCTAGCACCCTAGGTAGTATTTATGACCTCTGATAAATGTGTACAGTCCAGAGAATATCAGTTTTGTGTGTAGGTACTGATGATGGTTGGTCTTCCTGCTTGCGGTAAAACCACATGGGCCACTAAGCATGCAGAGATGAACCCTGAGAAGAATTACAACATTCTGGGCACAAATGCCATCATGGAGAAAATGAAGGTAGAATCAGCATGTTTAAATGATTCACATAAAAAACTAAAATCAATGTTTTTTTACTTTATTAAAGTTAATAAAGTTTTTATTTTTACTTTATTACTGTAAAAAAAGTTAACTTTATTACTTTAACTTTTTTACTTGAATTTGTGATGTAAATACCTGTATAAAAATATAAATTTCACTGTTCAAAAGTTTAGGTTCAGTAAGAGTTGTTGTTTGTTTGTTTTTAAATGAATAAAAATGTGTTTTTAAATAATTTTTTTTTTATCTTATTACACTTTATTAAATTACATTTTAAAATAAAATAAATAGAAAAGTTATTTTAAACTGTAAGAATATTTCACAGTATTGTTTTTGATTTATTTTTGATCAAATAAATGGTTAATATAAGAGACTTGGCACCCCAAATTTTAAAAAAGGAGTATTATTAATATTATTTAAATTAAACTTTTTATTTTTTAATTATATGGTTCTGCTATGGTCTTAGGTAATGGGATTACGTCGCCAGCGAAACTATGCTGGGCGCTGGGACAATCTGATACAGCAGGCCACTCAGTGCCTGAACCAACTGATCCAGATTGCTGCCCAAAAAAGACGAAACTACATCTTAGATCAGGTACTGCAAACATATTCCTATGACTCCCAGTGAAGACAACTGTCAATGACGTCTTCTGTTTTTCTTCTAATGTGTTATTTATTTATCTTTCAGGAGGCCGTGATATGATAGAGATTGATTGTTGTATATTGCAGTGTCAGAAAAGTTATTAATGTCAAACATGTCTATTTTTAGCATTTACATTATCTTGCATTTGTAATTACATTGAGTTCTGTGAGCCTCTCTGAAGTGCAATATGTGGCGTGTCTCTGATGTGAAAAATGTCAAGATAAATGTAACATTAATATTTCTGAAAATCTCCAGTAATCACATCTGAAATGTTTTGGAGCCCTGAATAATATATATATATATATATATATATATATATATACATACACACACACTAAGTGTAATTTATAATTCAGACACCTGTAAGGTGTTGTAAGGGTGCATCAGCAGGTACAAGGAAAGAAAGAAAAATCACTCTCACTTCATTGCAGGGTTCCAGATTTCCTCCGGGGGGAAAGCAAAGCCACACAAAAGAAACAATAATGAACAGCTTTTACTTCTTTCTTTTCACTACTGCTAGACAAATGTATATGGATCAGCCCAGAGACGAAAAATGCGTCCTTTTGAAGGGTTTCTCCGCAAGGCTGTTGTAATTTGTCCCGCGGATGAAGATTTGAAAGAGCGAACGTTTAAGCAAACTCACGAAGAAGGGAAGGATGTGCCTGATAATGCTGTTTTAGAAATGAAAGGTAGGAGTGCTGCTATAAAAAAAAAAAAAAAAAGTATATAGAAATCATATTTTTGGGGTTTTTTTTGTTTCGCTTTTGCTTTTTAGTTTGAGAACTTGAAAGACACATGTTCTTCTTCATCAAAAGAAACCTTTTTGAACATTTGGATCATCCCACCCTCACCTCGAATGTGCTGCAAACCTACAAAGTGCATTTTCATAAAAAATGGCATTACAAAAACAAGAATTCATAATATAGTACCTGTTAGTCACAATACAGCGGTGGCCATAATTATTAGAACACTAGTATTTTCAGTTATTTCTATCTTTTGATGTAGCATTTCAGTAGGAAATATTTCCAATACTTATTCCCATTAATTATAATAATCAACTGAGAGTTTTGTTTGCAAAGTGCTCCACACAGAGATCTGATCTGATCTGGAAGACCGACTAAATCCAGAGGAACTGGCAAAAGATAGCAATAACTGACTTCAAACTATTTTTTAGCTGCTGAAAATTCTAGCGTTCTAATAATTTCGGCCATTAATGTAAAGAGACACATTTCTTTCCGCACATGTTTTTAAAGTTGCACTTGGTTTTGTCAATTGTCAATTTTCCCATCGTCATTTAGCAATATTTTGTGAAGTCAGAATATTATCAAGTTTCTCTGGTGGTGAGATCTTTGCCAACTTATTTCCCCTTTCCATGGCTTTGAAGCCAACTTTGTGCTGCCAGAGGTTGGAGACTTCCTGGATGAAGTGACCTTCATTGAGCTGCAAAGAGAAGAGGCTTATGAGCTGGTCAAACGGTACAATGAGGAGGGCCGGAAGGCTGGACCTCCTCCCGAGAAACGTTTTGATAACTGGGGACAGCGTAGACGTGAAAGCAGCTTCCAGCTGTACGACAACCACAGAGGGGGCCATCAGAACAGAGGAGGACCTGGAGGAAGCTACAGGGGAGGTGAATTGAACTTAGTCGTGTGTCAACTAATTCAAATGTTTGTCACAAATGTTTTTCAAAGCATCATCTCTGCATTTGTCAGGTTATAACCGTGATGGCTACTATCAGAACCACTGGGGAGGGAATCACAGAGACGGGCGAGATGGGTACAGCAGCAGCCATCAGTCTGGAGGAAGCTACAATAACAACCGCTATAGCTCCTACAACAAAGAGAGATATAACCAAGTGAGCCTGTGAACAGCAATGTATCTGTGATAGACGTTTATCTTTATTAGATGTGTTTATGTTTGTTTCCACATTTCTATTAGAGCTATAACCAGGGCTACAGTCAAGGCTATAACCAGGGCAACTATAGCCAGGGAAACCAAGGCTATAACTACAACCGATACCCAGATTATGGGCAAGGTGATCATGACAGTCGAGGATCTGGACAATCATATAACCAGCAGAGCTACAGTCCACAGTATCAACAGGTGAGTTACAAGGAATGTTCTATGATTAAAACCAACTTTTGTGCTGATAACCTGTCAAATAACAGTTGTAGGAACTTCTAATCTGCTTTTCTTGGTAACATTTTTCAAAATAAGAATGTATCCATCTATACATGGGGTTAGCGCTGTAGATATAAATGAAGCAACCAATTTTGTCAGATAGTCAGCAGTCAATCCAAATGTTAATTTTTAGAAAATCTGAAAAAAAAAAAACAATTCCAAACTACCCTAGTGATAAAAATATATATATTTTTTGTTCCTTTTAAAAATAGAGGAAAGATTTCTAATAATAAAAAATAATCCTATGTAAATTTTTTGACACTTAACGTTCTTGGATTCCAATTTTAATATCTTTATCGCTTTCATTATTATTATTTATTATTACATATTTTATCTTTTTTTTCTTAATTTTATTATTATTACCAGTAATGCTTCCACTTTCATACTTTCTAAAAATCATACATTAAAAATACATACATTACTAAAAATGTTTATTGATATATTTGTTTCATTTTGGTACATTCCTGTTGTTTGTTGTTCAATTTTTCTTGAATTTCTGTCATGTTTTTCCAATTTTTGTTGCATTTTAAAAAAATACTATCATGGATTGTTTTTGTTTTAGAGGTTATTGTATTTCTATTAATAAATAGTTTTAAAGTGCTTGCCCCAGATTTCTAGATATTATAATACTAGATATTAACAAAATCATCTTTAAAACCATTTAACAATACTAAACAAATCAAATTTTCTTTTTTTTCTTTCTGTATTTCCCCACTTGTTCTGCTTCTAATGTAATATTATTAGTAGTATTATAAAGACATGGCCACATTTAAACAGTATTTGAACAAATCCATTACCAAGCTTGTCTGTTGTAGCAAATCCTTTCAGCTAGGATACGCAACTTGAAAGAGACATACAGTAACAATAATAATAATGTGATATCACAGTCGTGTTTACATAGCAGTGAGTTAGTTCCATACATTCCATCTGCATCGACCTAGAAAAGTAGTTCCATCTTAAATGGACTATTTCCACGACTTTAAAGGTCAAACCTTTTATTGAATAACCTTGAGCAACAACATATACAAGCTTTATACTTTGAAACCTTCTGCCTTAGATTCTAAGTGCATTACTGTAAAAATATATGCATTTTATGCAGTGAGTAACTGTTCATAATGATCTATTATTTGATTTCTAAATATTCCTTGAATGTGTTGTATAATTTTATTGGGGCTTCTAACATTTAAACACATTTTGTTTTATTAGATCAGCTGATTAAAATGTAAAACTGTATCCATAAAGGTCAATATGTACAGTAGAAGCATTACAAATTGTCCTTTTATTGATGCATGATGTTTTACTGATTGTGCACAGCAGTGGCAGCAGTATTACCAGAATCAGAACCAGTGGAACCAGTACTATGGTCAATATGGGAATTACTCTGGACAGCAGGGCAGCCACGGCTCACAGTAAACAGAAAGTACACTCTGTTATCACAGACACCATGTTAAAGCTCCTGTATTTAAGATGCATCCTTCCACTTTAACTGCCATCATTTCATTTATTTTCTCTTTCGCACATCTTGTCAAACCTTTAGCACATTTTTCCAAGACATAGTAAGTCGACTGTTACGTCAAGGATTGTCGATTGAACTAAATGACTTTATTAATGTAATTCTACTAGTTAGCACAAGCAAACCCAGTGTTTGAGCAGAGATAAGACCGATTTCTAGTGTTGCGAGGTGCTTCTAGTTGTAGTACCACGAACGGCCTGCAGGTGTAGAAACTGTGAGATGCTTCCTCAGCACTGATTGTTTTGGCAAAAACGTCATGCCTTTTTGGCAAAACTAATGTTATTAGTTTTGTTATGCCTAAATTCCATTTAATTTGAAATGTAGATGTTTATCATATGAGCTGTTTAGAGTCTTAATTCAACACGTTAAGTCGTGACAGTAAAAAGCATGCTTTTTCTTTAAATTGTAGTTGTTCAGCGTTTAATATACTCATTGCTATCACCACCACAAAGAATGTTGTTGAATGGTAAAGAATGTTCCATTAAGAAGCAAAAAGTTTTATTCATCTTGATAATGCAAAATTGCTAGGGTTTTAAGAGTGTAAAATGATGATCATTCAAATGAAGGGTTTTTTTTTTTTCGGAGCTGTTAAATTCATATTCAATAACGTTATTTGTTCCATATTCTGTCCAATCCATTGCTGCTTTTAAGAATTAAATCCTAAAACATCACCGTGACTCTGATGATGATTAACAAAATGCAAACATGATTTACAATAGTGTTGTCGTTAAAGCTCAAACCAGTGAAACACCTCAATCGCTTTTTCATTTAGATATTTTAATCACAACAGGCAGTGCTTTATGGAAAATACTTAAGCTTTATCATTCCTCAATAAATAAAAATCTATAGCCTAAACTCAAGATTTAGTAAAACAGACATTCAAGTTGGAGTTGACAAAAGATCTAACAGAAAACATATTAGAAAAACTATTTCAAATAGGTCCACAGTGTTTGTTTGAATCAACCCTCAATGTCTCTTTCCCGCTCTTTTTCATTAATGCTCATGCTCTAATTCACCGAATGGACACGAGCACTAACAAAGCAGATTGTGATCGTTTTGAACTGAGACCGGCCTATTGTTTGATCTAAACAGTGATATAACACCCTTTGTCTCCTACTCAATGAATTGTTCATTACATAAGTCACAGTGATGCATTGTAGGTGTTATATCAGCACCGAAATCACGTCCCTTAACAGAGGAGGTACATTCTTGCTGTTCAAGTTCAATACAGTTGGTCACAGTGTATATTTTCCATCAGTGTAAATATTAAGGCAACAGTTTTGTTCTCAGTCGAACTGAACCTCGCTCTCCTTGATAAAGGTAAGTAAGTCCGTCTGTCCCGTATGAAGATGAGTGGTAGTGAAATCGATGATGCAGCAGTCCGCTTTTGAGTACTTGTGGCAATGTGAAGTCCATTGATCTGGTCTTCGCTGGCAGTTGACGCTGGTGCATAGAGAGTTCTTACCGTACGGATCCACCGACAAGGTTTTAAAGAGCCCAGAGGGAGCGGACCATCTGTAATCCCTTAAATAAAATCCCTTCTTGCTAGAATTTCATCACATTTAATGAACGTCATGAACAATCTGTTGAAGACAATAGAACAAGACAGTTGGCGAGAAAGACGAGGACATGTTCTTCAGTCTTTTCTGTCCAGTGTATTGAACAGTTCCACCACACACAAACAAACGGCCACATGCACAGACTACTTCAGTCTGGTTCCTTTCGTTTATCTTTGTTCAGCTTCAGTTCATCCATTTTCTCCTGTAGGAGAGAACTAGGGGCAGATGAACCTCGCACCCTTGCTGGTAGCGTAGTGCTCTGGGATGATAAGGCAGGCAGGTAACGTTAGTCTCAGAAGTGTACTGTGTGCTACCCAGTCTCGCTCACCAAATTAGCTTTCTATGCAGTGTATTTTGAATATATCCCACTATACTCGCTGTGGAAATATGTAAAGAATTTATGTTAGTGGTTTTATGGCAATACCTTTTCAAGGGGTGGGTGTTGTTTCTGGGAAGGAAGGCGATCTTTCTGTTTGGCCACCGGTGTCCAGACTCCTGGGTCCGTTTGAGTGGACATGTCGGATAGCGAGCCCGCCTCTGCATCGCTGTCTGATGAAGTTTGGCCTTTGGAGTGTTCAGATCCGTTTCCATTAGGAAAGACAAATGTTTCCTCTTCTGAACCTGATTGAAAGGTCGGGAAAGAGCCAGTTAACCGTATGCCAGCTTAACATTTTAAAACTTGTGTGGTGCTTTGATGCTAGTGTGCTAGATTCTATATTTCACCATTCATAATTAGAGTCTGATAACCCTCCTCTTTCAATATTTAAATACAATGTTTTTTATGATAATTATTTCGCTGTAATGGCCAACTTCCTTGTTTTGTATCAACTTACTCCAGCTGTTGCCCTTAGTGTGGAGGCTTGATACTGGGCCCGGGGTGCAGGGACAAGAGCTACTAGTCACCTGAAACCTCTTCATACACTCCATTCCCACCACATCTTTACAGTGCTTATGACAGTTCACTCCACAGTCTGCAGAGAGAGAGAGGCAGCAGGGTTACGATGGCCTTGAGGTAATACCGGAAACTGATTAAGAAGTACTGTATGGTACTAACCTTTGCAGTGGTAGCCTTGCTTTATGACTCCCCATAACTAATGGAAAAAGAGGGGAAATAAGTTAGATAATGTACAAAGACACAACTGACACAGTCCTGAGTTTAAACACTTACAAATCCTCCACAGGTGTCACAGAATGTGGGCCTTTTGTACGTGGTCTCATGAAAGTTGTGAAGGTTGTGGAGGTTGAAGCCGAGTTTAGCACACACTGACATCCCACGCATGAAATATGAAGTGATTTCCTCCCTACTGATCTCTCCTTCCCTACAGAAAAGAACAAAGCATGATGAGAACTGATTTGATTCATTTAATGAAAATTTAACATGCAGTAAAACAATCGAGTGTGAAAAAAAAAAAATTGTTCTAGTCATATTTTTACAGTGGTTCACATCAGTACACTGAAAATAATAAATCTTTAAATGAACCGAAAAAAAGAAAAGAAAAAAGAAAAGCGTGGCTGTGTAAATTATGGTAAAGGGGTTTTATATAATTCTAGAATTTTGATTCAAAGAATATCAAAGAAGTTTTCTTGGTTAAAAAACCTAAGCTGGATTTTCCATGACATTAAAAAGAAAGACCTTACTAAGGTCTAAAGGGGTCTTCTGTGATATTTCCTGTTTTAAGTTTGTCTTTGTCACATGACAACAGAATGGCTTCCTGCATGCTGATTTCATCACTCTCACTGACATTGATTTGACTTCACTTCCACTGCTTTTGAAAAAACTAAAATGATTTGATAACCAGCTTACGCTTCAGTGTTTTAGATAAAAGCTTTTTTTATGATTTGTGTGTTGGTATTTGTGGTTTGTGGAGTCTCAAATTTTGACACGGGTATGACAGAGGTGTTTATGAGGATACTACCTATTTCCCCATAACTCTAAATGTTAAATAAAACATACTATATTTGTTGTTTTGCTATATTTGTGAAGCCCAAATGTCCCCACAAGGTTATTAAAACATTTTTGACTTGCTAAATTTATCTTAAAATGTAAAAATGCAAAACGTTTTCTGTGATGGGTAGGGTTGATAAAAAATATTGTTTGTAAAAAATGATAATATTTATATATGTATAATGACATGGGTATGACTTAGGTATTACGATATGTATCCCCGTAATTTTAAAAGGCTTAAAAAACATACTAAATGGTGTGTTTTTTTCTTTTCCTATCTAAAATTTAATCTAATCTAAAAATGCACACAGTTTCCTGTAAGGGGTAGGTTTAGGTGTAGGGTCAGTGTAGGACAATACCACATTCAGTTTGTCCAGTATAAAAACCATTACCCCTGTGTGTGTGTGTGTGTGTGTGTGTGTGTGAACTTTGTTTATCAAAGAATCCTGATAAAGATGGGTTCCGTTAAAATATGGAAGCCATCTTTACGCAACCATAACCGATAATAATAACACGTTTCTCAATGTTTCTGAAATCAACACAGTGGAACCATTTCTGAAGGATCATGTGACATTGAAGACTGAAGCAATGGCTGCTGAAAATTCAGCTTTACATTTCAAAAAAGTGACATTAAAAATAATGACCAAATAAATAATATTTAATCAAATAAACACAGCCTTGGTGTGCGTGCAAGACTTTCCAAAGCACCAGAAATCAGCCGACCCCAAACCTTTAAGTGAAAGTGTAAACAAATCGGTTTCAATTCTGTCATTAACACAACCCTGCGTGTTCTCAGAAGTCACATCTATCAGAGTGTAAAAGACCTCGTCTCACCTATCGCTCTCATGTGTGCAGAAAGAGAAAGGAAAGTTTGCAGCGATCTTCTCAAAGTCCTCCAATGAAATGTAGCCGTCCATGTTCAAATCATAATTCTTCATGATAGACTGTAGAGGGCAACATAATCATTGTGATTGAATGTAAGTCACTGACTTCTAAAATTATCAGCCTGTGACATCTGGTCTCGAAGGGCCAGCACGTTATTAAGGAAGTGAGAGTGGACAGCCAGGAACTGGCCGTCTCAGTGTCACACTAAGGAACTGGCCCTAAAAGTGGGAATAAACACGTTTATCACTTACATCCACCATCTGTTTTACGTGTTTGGAGATGGTGGCGGGATCCAGGCGTGGAGTCACTCCTAATCCCCACTCGGCTACCACCGGGGGCTTCACCGGAGCTAAGGGCTACAGGAAAAAGGCTGGTTAGAGACCTGACAGTTTTGTTTTGACACTCAACACCAACTTGCAGAAGATCGGCAACTGAGAAACGCTGCTGTGAAAACACTATACAAATGATGCTGGGTTATTTGTAAAACGCGAGCGCTGTCACAGGCAGAGGCTTTATAGGAAACAATCAAAAAAGCTTGTACGTAACAACACCCACACTGAAAGAGACGAAGATAACGATCGCGCGTCTTTCAGCAATGTGTCTTTTTTGTGGTTTTCTTTGAAGTGTGCTTGCACAAAGAGGAGTGCGCTAGGCCCTGTACCCACACATTAGCACGGGATACTCCCTGTCTATAAACGGGTCACATACAAGGTCAGACTATATGAAAATACTTGCTGCAGTTGTTAACACCAGCCTGTCGCATATGTAAAACGAGATCATGTTTGGTTATGCAGTCTTTAGATGTTAGAGATTACTGTATTTTCTTACGTTCTGAATAAAATCAGAGTTTTACTTGTTTCTAATACTTCCAGGGTGCTGCTTGAGGTTACCAGGGTGTTGCTATGTGGGTGCTCGCATGTTATAAGTGGTTTTAAGGGTGTTCCTATATGGTTGATATAGTTTCTACTGGTTTCTTTATGCTCCATGTAAAAAGAACATGCATGTAGTTCTCTGTGATGATGGTCCATATACTGTATATGGGATGTTTCAGTGTGTGTGTGTTTGTGTGTATATATATATATATATATATATATATGTATATGCGTGTGTGTGTGTGTGTGTGTGTGTGTGTATATATATGTGTATGTATATTCATGTGTGTGTGTGTGTGTGTGTGTATATATATATATATATGTATATGCATATATGTGTGTGTGTGTGTATATATATATATATGTATATATATATGTGTATGTATATACATGTGTGTGTGTGTGTGTGTGTATATATGTATATGCATATATGTGTGTGTGTGTGTGTGTGTGTGTGTGTATATATATATATATATAAATGCGCTATAGAGATGCTAATCTCTACAGTTTTCACTTTTATCGAAATTATTAAATATAATAGTATATTATCATTATTTTATATGAATTAATATATACAAATTGGTAAATTATTAATACAAGAATGAGAAACATAATTAATGCTAATGTCTACAGTTTTCACTTTTTCTGAAACTGCTAATAAATTTCACACTTAATTAAAAAAAAACATTAATTTTAACAAAATGTTAGTATTTTGTTTGTCTTCTTAAAACAATGTTTTTGTTTTTTTTACACCATTGGAAAATAATTTCTTTTTAACAGTGTAGTGTTATGGGTTTAATTGAACCCTGAACCCTGAGCTTGACCTATGACACAATATGTATACAATAAACAATGCAATGTTTAATTTGAAAGCCTCACCTGAATTTTGGGGTTCTTGGGCTCCTTGGTGTAGGAGAGCTCATATATCTCGTCCTCTGTGTAACACAAGTCTAGAGAAAGCTGTGGGCGAGGCGGGGCAGAACGGTTACACATGAGAGGACACCCACTGTTTGCAATCCACATCTCTTAGTATCACACACAAACAGCCGGGCATAACCACAAAGATGAGGGCTGGGTTTAAAAATACTCATTTAGACTTATAAATAGATGCAGGCCCTCTGTGGAAATAAAATAAAGGCATGTTTATGTGCTTCTAAATAGGCACATGTACTTATTCCAGTACATGTTATTCCATGTACTGAAGGGGCCTAGTCAGGTATTCTTGAGCCACAGCACAAGTCACAACAAACACTTCTGAGAAGAGAGGCTTTCCAGGAATACATTCCTCTGAAGGCACTCTCAAAGCACTGTTTTCCCTCGGTCTCACCGTTAGCAGGTGCAGCAGGTCTTTGTTGGCCTCAAACGGTGGGGTGCAGTCATGGATGGACAACAAGTCGCTAATGTTGCTGTATAAATGCTGCATTTTGCCCAGGTTGATCTTATCGTCCTCAAGGTAGTCTGGCAGTGCTTCGTTGAGGGAGATCAGGTCTTTGAGATGAACGCCCAAGATGGGCACCTTGAATCCAGTGCAGTCGTTGTACACCCGCCTGTAGTTTGAGTAGTTGCTGTAGGACGACAGCAGCTCTGTGAGCTCACTGAGAGTCTGCAGGAAAACACAGGAAAACAATTTTTTTTTTTTGGGTTATCTTTTTATTGCCGTAGTTAGCTGTATTATATATACGATTTACCTTTTCTACTTTGCACCTTCATCAAACACTGGTTTGCCATTTTTCTTTGCCAAATGCCATTTACTTTTTTTATTGTATGTTTTCAAGTGATTTATGCTACACTCACAAAAACCTGAAGTAACTTGTGTTGTATCTTGCTCAAGGGCACACAGCAAGATTGTTATTTCAATTTTTCTTCCAAAATAGGACAGCAACTACAAAATTTGTGTAAGGACCTTGAATCCTTAAAAGGTCACTCCGCACCAAAATGAAAATTTTGTCATTAATCATTTACTCCCACGTCGTTCCAAACCTATAAAGTTTCGTTCATCTTTAGAACACAATTTAAGATATTGTGGATGAAAATCGAGAGGCTTGTGTCTGTCCCATTGACTGCAGGTAATGGACACTGTCAAGGTGTAGAACAGTCCATCTGCCATCAGTGGTTCAACCATAACGTCATGAAGCAACAATAATATATTTGTACAGAAAGAAAACTAAAATAATGACCTTTTTTTCAACAAATAGGGCAGCATAGCGTCACCATAGCACCATTTTGAAGAGTATACACTCTTTTGTGCCACCACAAGGACATGTGTTCTACATTTATTTAAGCTTTGATCTGAAATAAAACTGCGCATCCATGTGTAGCGGCTGACACAGAAGAGCATACACTATTTGTGTGCAGCACACAGATACTCTCCAAAATACTCTACAGTGCTGAACATGTTGTATGAAGTCGTTATTTTTCTCTTTTTTTCGTACACAAAAAGCTGCATAATGTTACGGTTGAACCACTGGCAGTGCCATTTCCTAGCAGTTAATGGGACAGTCACAAGCCTCCCGGTTTTCATCTGAAAT
Organism: Enteromius unitaeniatus; assembly: GCA_032359435.1. Classification (NCBI taxonomy): domain Eukaryota; kingdom Metazoa; phylum Chordata; class Actinopteri; order Cypriniformes; family Cyprinidae; genus Enteromius; species Enteromius unitaeniatus. Next base: position 7,880,877 of record JAUMHI010000063.1, on the reverse strand, counting down.
ATCTTTAATTGTGTTTGGAAGACAAAGAAAGCTTTATGGGTTTGGAATGACATGGAGGTAAGTAAGGTAAACTCTTTCCCTGCCATTGACGAGATATCTCGTCAACTGGGTTACAGCGCTTCCCCGCCAAAGATGAGAAATCCCTGTTCTAGGTGTATTACGGTAAGGCAAGCAATCATGTCCTGAATGAGTTATGGGACTTCCCATACCAGCTCAACAAAAAAAACCGACGATCATCATGAACGGAAGGATCAGAAACAATATAGATCATATATGTATATCATGCATGTAGATCGTGTTTTGAATCTGAGTAGGCTAATCAGTAAAGGAGATGCCTTAGTTATGTTGTGGATATATCTATAACCTGGCGATATGAATATAAATATGTATGTGTGTGTGTGTGATCTATATATATGTGTGTGTGTATATATAGGGACATATGTATGTGTAGCCTAAATGTATGTGTGTGTGTATGTCTTTTCTGTTTACTGAATGCAATATCATTTATTCATATCATCATTTACAGGTGAAAGAATATGATATCTGAATGTATTTTGCTTGAAAATGCAGTACTTTGATGAACAAGCATTACTTTCGATCATTTTTTTGTCCAAAATGTTGTATGTCTGATGAAACTTATCTGCATTCAAGTGATGATAAAACATAAACACATGAAGATTTGTGTTTGTTACTTTTTTTGAAAGCAGACATTTGGTTCTTTATTTTAAAATATAATATGTTCACATATGCATAACAGAACATATTCTGAATGCCGTCAAATTTAGGTAAAAACATAAAAAAATGCTGGCGGTGGCTGGCAACTTAAAAAAAATAAATAAATAATGCTGGAGGAGAAAAGAGTTAATTACTAAATTTTTATTTTGGGGTGGAGTAACCCTAAACAGCATAAACAGGCCCACAATTATTATTATTATTAAATTGTTTTTGCACTGAATTTGTGAAAAAATTTAGATTTCTGCAGATTTGTCTCTAATAGAAACCACAACTGCAAAAACTAAACTAATACTAACACCACAAACAGTAAAAATCATTCACTTCTAATTGCTTTTATGATGTTCTTTCACATCAATTTGAGACATTTCTAATATGAATGTACTGTATATGACTTTTTCACAACAAGTGACCTCTAAGCATATATTGTGTTGAATGTGTTTCTAACTAATCAAAGAATCAATATACATCAATAGCTAAAAATCAATTGCTATAGATCGTGCCATTGGTTAAACCCTTACAAAAACATCAGCGTGAGAGCAAAAAGGATGTGGGCAGCAATTGCGGGGGGTCAGACTGACCTTTGTGACATCAGAGGACAGCAGGCTGGCTGTGTCTTTGAGACGAGAGATAGAACTATGACACAGACCTCCTATCACTGCCATCAGTGTATTGAAATTCTGTAGGGCTCTCAGCTTCTGCTCAGACAGGTACACATAAAAAAAGAAAAAAAAATATGAATTGAAAATATGAAGAGAGCATGGCAACATTAAGTTACTTACATCCTCTTTCCTGTAAAAAGCACTTGTAAGCAACAGTTATGCAACAGTTCTCCCAAAGCATTTCCCAATACAGGAACATTACTTTTAATGGCACTCTTATATCAGATTTCCTCACTATCACATTGACGCATTTACTTATTTCCTAGGTGTTTCTTTGGGTTGTCTTGTTCGCACATTGATGTTTGTGTGGTTAAAAGCAGGGCAGCACTCAAAGCACATCTGATGTAATCTTTTCCTCTGAGCTAATACGTTAAATGTTCAGTCTTACTGGCACATCCTGAAAGACGTTGATCATCAACTCGTATGATGAAGTACAATGATTTTGAATGTTGTAATCCTAAAAAAAACCCATGTTGGCCTAAAATGTTGAGTCAGACATCTCACAAACAGATATCACAGGAAACCTTAAAAACGATTTGCCCCAGGGTTTGGAGTAAAACCACATATTTTGTCATGCCAGGGCTTCTCTCTACGTCAGTGTTTCGATGGAAAGTTATGGCAGTCTTGTTTCAGAGCATTACTGACATATGCATTTCAACATGTGCTGTACAATTCTTTCATTTTCAGATCCACGATGCATAACGCAACATTGACTGCTCACTTTTGTAGGGACTTTGATTGTGGAAGTATTTATACAGTACATTTTTATCCATTGGACTAAGTTAAGATTTAAAAGCCATAATCCAAATCTCTCAGCTATGAAATTATTTACACATCACAAAATGTTAATTTGAATCAAAAGTTTAGGGAAAAAAAGAACTAGGAATTTCCCAAAACACTACCAATGCTGTATACAAAACAACCAGTCAGCAACTGTGATAAATGATAAACATACTACATAATTATATTATTTATTGATTATAAGTCATTTATTGTAAGTATGAAAATATGTAGTTTATCCCAAAAATGTCACTTAAAACTGATAAAATGGTGTAGAAACAATTTCATTCAAAAATATATTTTGTGTATATATATATATATATATATATATATATATGTATATAGTGCTGTCAAATGATTAATCGCATGCAAAAAAGGTTTTTGTTTACAAAATATATGTGTACATACTGTGCATATTTATTATAAATATATAAATACAAACACACGCACGCATATATTTAAGAAAAATTGTATGTTTATATATTAAAAATATTTATATATAATACAAAATATAAGAATATAAATGTATATACATTAAAATATTTTTAAATATAAATACTGTATGTGTGTGTATCTATATATAAAACGTTTAATTTGGATGTGATTAATCATGTGACAAAAAACAATGTGTGTGTGAGTATAAATACATATATAGTGTATATGTATATATGTATATATATATATATATATATATATACACTCACCGGCCACTTTATAAGGCACACCTGTCCATGACAACCTGTCAAACTGCTCATTAACGCAATTTACTGATTAGACAATCACATGGTGGTAACTCAATGTATATAGGCATGTTGACATGGTCAAGATGAACAGCTTCAGTTCAAACCGAGCTTCAGAATGGGGAAGAAAGGTGATTTAAGTGACTTTAAATGTGGCATGGTTGTTGGGATCTTCTGGGATTGTTACGCGCAACCATCTCTAGGGTGTACAGAGAATGGTCCGAAAAAAGGAAAACATCCAGTGAGGGGCAGTTCTGTGCTACTCCTGTCAGCTAAGAACAGGAAACTTAGGCTACAATTCGCACAGGCTCACCCCAGTGTACCCATCTTCTGATGGCTACAGTACTTCCAGCTGGATAAATGTCATAGAGCTCGAATCATCTCAGACTGGTTTCTTGAACATGACAATGAGTTCACTGTTCTTAAATTGCCTGCACAGTCACCAGATCTCAATCCAATAGAGCACCTTTGGGATGTGATGGAATGGGAGATTCACATCATGGATGTGCAGCCGACAAATCTGCAGCAACTGCGTGATGCTATCATGTCAATATGGACCAGTATCTCTGAGGATTGTTTCCAGTACCTTGTTGAACCTATGCCATGAAGGATTAAGGTGTTTCTTAAGGCAAAAGGGGGTCCAACCCGGTACTAGCAAGGTGTACCCAATAAATTGGCTAGTGAGTGTAAATAATAGTGCTGTCAAATGATTAATCACATCTAAAATAAAAAAGGTTTTTGTTTACATAATATACACACATATAGTTCACATTCATATACTGTATTATGTAAACAAAAAAATTTATTTTTGATGAGATTAATCATTGTAATATATATATTCGGTTGGGGGGAGGATTATGAGTAATGTAGCTCTTCATTGAGAATTTTTTTCCACAGAAACATACACCAACATTTAACAACCTCTGAGTTTATTGTAGGAGTCTTGTTTTGAAACATTCATATTGCATTGCTATAAATGAATTTCACAAGAGAAACTAATTGTCATTTGAGTTTTTGTATTTCCTGAATGGTCCAATGCACTCGGTTGAATGTGTGTGTGTTTGTAAGTACCTGTGCTACATGAATGAACTTGGTGAAGACCTCTGCCCGCTGCTGTGAGGTGTGTTTGTTGAGGATCATGAGCTGGACCCACTGGGAGACTCCGTTGCAGAGCATGACAGAGCGCTCGAGCGCAGGATTATTCCTCACAGAGCCATGGACCACGTAACTGTGGTAGTCCAGAAACTAAGGTGACACATAACAACAACAGGCACAGCTGAATCTGAAATCCAGATGTGCTAAGTACTCACAAATGTGATCAACAAGACATAACGATCCTCTGATATGAACCGACACGTCTAGGTATGAGTACAACGGGTGTGATCACTGTTGTTTTATTAGTCAGCTTCGGCGGTATAAGGCTGTTCTGTCACTACAGAGCTATACTGAGGTTAGGCCATCAGATAAACTCAGTTTGCATTAGCAACATCTGGTCATAGAATCTGAGTGAAACTGTCTTGAGCCTTCAGGGTGAGAGACTTACTGAGACGTTGCAAAAGTTTTTGAACTCCAGGTAGCTGAGGTGTTCGGCCATCTCATCTGGTTCCATGTGGTCAAACAGAAGGGAAACTTTCCTTTTCTTCACAGAGGGAGAGGGAGTCTGGGAAATATTCACTGGAGGATTACTGCTTTCAGACATAGTGATGGACAAACAGAAACCAAACAGATCATCACAAATCTGACAGGTGAAGGCACGAATACAGTCAGACAGTCAAAATGACTTGTCACAGCGCACAAAACTAATTTTTACTGTATTAATATTATTGATTATTTGGTAATTATTTAATTAAGTGATGACATGATATACATATATATAAATTTTGTATTAAATAACTACCAAATAATCCACACACACATATATATATATATATATATATATATATATATGGATTATTTGGTAATTATGTATATAGTGCTGTATATAGCATGATTAATCGCATCCAAAATAAAAGTTTTTGTTTACACAACATGTGTCTATATTGTGTATTTTTATTATGTATATATAAATATGTATATAAAACACTTTATGTTTATATAATAAATATATTTATATATAATATATAATAATTTGAATATATAAATGAATCAACAAGTATTTAAAAATATATATATGTGTTAGTGTATTTATATATATATATATATATATACATTTTTATATAAAGAGAGAGAAAGAGAGAGTACATTTACATTTTACATTTATTCATTTAGCAGACGCTTTTATCCAAAGCGACTTACAGGTGGGGATGATTATATATTAATATAATGTAATTATAATATTTCGATTTTTAACAAAAGCACTACATATAATAATAATAATTTTCTGTCACACAAATGTAATATATACATAATACACACACTGCATATATTAAAGAAAAAACTGAAAAATATAGACTTTAATATATTATGATTATTATAATATAATTAATATTTTATAATAATTCTGTATTACAGATATTAGCTATATTAGGTTTGGTAAATAATTTGTGTGACATTATTGAAAATATATAATTATAGGCTAGTTATTGTAGTAAATCCGACCTCTGTGGCTTTCTCCGACCGGCAGCAGCGGGAACCATCCCCCGAGTACTAGTTTCCGCACTGACCAAGTTTCAGGAACACCTCATCACTTCCGCGACAGGTGTTCGCTGTTATCTAGACTATTTAAGCCCACGCTTCACGTAAGCAAGTCGCGAAGTTTTGCTCTGCTATTTGTATCAATCCTAAGCATTATTCTTAGTGAAATCGGACTGCCTTTCTGTTGACCTTGGACTGCCTTTCTTACCTGTGAACCTTTGCTGAATACCTCGACCCATTGCCTGTTTATCGACCTTTAATCTTGCCTGTGTTTTATCAAATGGCTCACAAGCTCACTCAAGATGACATCACTCAAATGCTGCAGACTCTAGCCACTGCCATTGCTGTGCTCACTCCACTGCCAGCAGCTGCTGTGCCAGTGCCACTGCCTATCAGTAAGCCCAGACTTTCACTTCCTGAGAAGTTTGATGGTGCGACAGGGAAATGCTGGGGTTTCCTGTTGCAGGTTGACATTTATATTAACCAGCAGCCACACGATTTCCTCACTGATGACAGCAGAGTCTCGCTGATTTACTCACTACTCACTGGGAGAGCGCTGGAATGGACCACCATGCTTTGGGACAGCAGGCGGATGGTCTTTCCCTCCTATCAGGGGTTCGTTCGTCTCTTCAGGGATGTTTTTGATCACGCTGCAGGAGGAAAAGAACCAGGGGAGGAAATCCTTGCGCTCTGCCAGGGCAGTCAATCCACCGCCGACTTCACCATCCGGTTCCGTACTCTTGCGGCTCAGACCGGTTGGCCACCGGCTCCCTTGAAGGTGTTGTACCGTAAATAACTGAGAGAGGATCTTTAAAACGGAAATGGCGTGCCATGACGAGGGAAAGACCCTAGATCAATACATGGATCTGATGATTCAAATAGATAACTTGCTCTGCTCTTGTCGCTCAAGACGTCCAGCTGCCTTCACTGCTGCGCCTCTTCAGTCATCTTTCACAGAGTCAGAACCTATGCAGCTCGGTACCACACACCTGACACAAGAGGAACGTGATCGGAGACTCCACACTCATCTGTGCTTTTACTGCGGACAGCCCAACTCATCAAGCCACTAATCGGGTGAGCGAAAGATTGTCTCTCATCATTCCTATTAAAATTCTCGTGAGAGATCAAGAGTTTATCACCTCTGTCTTTATAGACTCAGGGGCAGAGGGTAATTTCATTGACCAAGGTTTTGCTAAACGATGTGGTATTCTGCTTTCTCCATGTGGTCAACGGGTGGCTGTGGCAGCCTTAGATGGATGTCCACTCGGCTCCGGCCAGGAAACAACCGTCACCGAGGAGCTCACCATGCACATTGGATCTCTGCACCAAGAGATGATCAGACTGTTCACGATTGAATCACCCGTTCACTCAGTAATCCTCGGTTCGCCCTGGCTGGAGCAACACAATCCCACCATCTCATGGAGAGAAAAGGAGATCACTCAATGGTCACCATATTGTCACCGCCACTGCCTCAGGGGTCTTATCAAAGCACCCAGTATCACATCACCTGCACCAGAGGGACACACCAAAGATTCAGAGCACGAGCACTTGCCTGCCCAATATCAAGACCTGCGGGAGGCCTTCAGCAAGGAGAAAGCCACGACCCTACCACCACACAGAGCCACTGACTGTGCCATAGAGCTTCTTCCTGGAGCTGTGCCTCCCAAGGGCAGAATCTTCCCACTCTCACAGCCTGAGACAGAGAGTATGCAACACTATATTCAAGAAGAACTAAGTAAGGGGTTTATTCGACCTTCCACGTCCCCAGCCTCAGCCAGGTTCTTTTTTGTAAAAAAAAAGGACGGTAGTCTCCGACCCTGCATTGATTATCGTGGGCTGAACGAAGTAACTGTGAAATAAAGTTACCCGCTACCCCTGGTGCCATCTGCCCTCGAACAGCTCCGAAAGGCCAAATATTTCACCAAGCTTGATCTTAGGAGCGCCTATAACCTCGTCCGCATAAAAGCAGGAGATGAGTGGAAGATGGCATTCTCCACAACCACCGGGCACTACGAGCACCGGGTTATGCCCTTCAGGCTGGCCAACAGTCCGTCCATTTTCCAAGCCCTAGTTAATGAGCTCTTCAGAGATATGCTGAATCACCAGGTACTTGTGTACATAGATGGTATATTAATTTACTCAGAGGACCTCACCTCCCATGTCCAGCACGTCCGCACCGTCTTGAAGAGGCTTATTCAGCATAAACTGTATGCCAAGTTGCAAAAATGCAAATTCCACCAGACACGCCTTACTTACCTGGGTTACATCATCAGTGCTGAAGGGGTGACGATGGATGAACAAAAGGTGAACGCCATTCTCAACTGGACCTGCAACGATTCCTGGGCTTCGCAAATTTCTACCAGCGTTTCATTAGAGGATTCAGTCAGCTATCAGGACTCCTTACCTCAATGACCCACAAAGGCCCTTACATCCTCCACTGGTCCACGGCGAGCAAGAATGCTTTCCAAGCCCTAAAAGAACGTTTTACCACAGCCCCTTTTCTCCGCCACCCAGACCCTGAACAAGCATTCATCGTGGAGGTAGATGCGTCCAACTCAGGCATAGGGGCGGTACTCTCACAACGTCCCGGCAGTCCACCCAAACTGTTCCCCTGTACCTTCTATTCTCGTAAACTCACCTCAGCAGAACTCAACTACAACGTGGGAGATAAGGAGTTGCTTGCCATGAAATGTGCATTAGAAGAATAGAGGCACTGGCTCGAGGAATCAAAACTTCCTTTCCTGGTTTTAACCGATCACCGCAACCTGCGTTCAGTCTGCAAAACGCCTAAACTCCAGACAGGCAAGATGCAGTTTCAAGGTACCCTCACCACATTCTGAACCTGAAAACATCATCCCCACTTTACTCATTGTGGCCCCGGTACAGTGGGACATCATGGCCCAGATCCTAGAACCTACACCCCAACAATGTCCTCCAGAAAGAGAATAGGTACCAGAAACCTTACGCTCACGAGTGATGCAACTTGTACACGACACCCCCAGCTACCCAAGAATTAGTCAGTAACCGGTTCTGGTGGCCCACCTTGATCCCTGATGTCACCCGGTTTGTCCAGCAATGCGTCACCTGTAACCTTACCAAAACATCACACCAAAGACCTGCCGGTTTACTCCATCCCTTAGAAACCCCACAGAGGCCATGGTCACACATCGCCATGGATTTCGTTACAGATCTTCCACCCTCTAACAATTACACCACTATACTTACTGTCGTCGACCGGTTCTCCAAGGCCTGCCGGCTCATACCACTGGTCAAACTGACTTCAGCATGGGAGACAGCCGAAATTATCCAGTTTTCATGACTCCCAAAGGACAAGGTCACTGACCGGGGTCACCTCACGCCTCTGGTCCACCTTCTACCAACAACTGAATATCAACATCAGTCTCACGTCTGGATACCATCCAGAATCCAATGGCCAGGCCGAGTGCTTGAACCAAGAGCTAACCCACTTCCTCAGGTCCTACTGCTATCAGGACCAGAGAGAATGGAGTATGGGCGAGTACGCACAGAACTCCTTACATAAACCTTCCACCGGTATGACCCCCTTCCAGTGCGTGCTCGGCTTCCAGCCACCACTCTTCCCTTGGTCTGGAGAACCTACCAGCCTCCCAGCCTTAAACCACTGGCTCCAGCAAAGCGAGGAGACATGGAATTAGGCTAATGTACATCTCAGGTGGGCAGTTCTACGCTACACGGACCAGGCAGATCACCATCGACGGCCTAATCCCCCATACGAACCAGGTCAATGGGTCTGGCTGTCAACCAGGAACCTCCGACTACGGCAACCTTGCCGTAAACTTACTCAAAGGTACGTGGGTACCTTTTCAGACAGATCAGACAGATAACACCAGTTTCATATCATTTAAACCTACCTGCTCAGTACCGAATCTCATCCATATTCCATGTTTCTCTGCTCAAGCCTGCAGCTGCTCCGGAAGGAGAGAGGGACCTAGACGAGGTCGAGCCTCAAGAAGACCCCCCCCCCCTCATCAACAACGAGGATACTTACCAGGTTAACGAGATCCTGGACTCTCGACGTCGGGAGTGAGTGCTGTAGTATCTCATCGACTGGGAGGGATATGGTCCGGAAGAAAGATTGTGGGTCGACGCTCAGGACATCCTTGAACACCTCTTTCAGGAACACCTCATCACTTCCGCGACAGGTGTTCGCTGTTATCTAGACTATTTAAGCCCACGCTTCACGTAAGCAAGTCACGAAGTTTTGCTGTTATTTGTATCAATCCTAAGCGTTATTCCTAGTGGAATCGGACTGCCTTTCTGTTGATCTTGGACTGCCTTTCTTACCTGTGAACCTTTGCTGAATACCTCGACCCATTGCCTGTTTATCGACCTTGAATCTTTCCTGTGATCCTGATCTTCTGTCTGGACCTTGACTTTGCTTCTGCCTCTCTACGTTGTTCCCATTTCCTGGTATTTGAACTCTGCCTGTTTGACCTAGTTATGGTTTATGTTACAGACTGTTATGATCTATCTATATCTATCAATCTACATATATTAGTGCTATCAAATTATTAATTGTACTAAAAATACGTTGTTTTTAAAAAAATAATATGTATGTGTATATTGTGTGTATTTAATATGTATATATAAAAACAAATGCATGTATATATTTAAGAAAGATATAATGCTTATATATTATTTATATTTATTGTAAAATAGAATAAAATAAATATATACATGTATGTACATGTAAATATTTTCCAAATACACATCGTATGTGTGTGTGTGTGTGTGTGTGTATACATAATAAATGTACGCAGTACACACACATATATATTATGTAAACAAAAACTTTTTTTTGGATGGGATTAATACTGTATGATGTATGTTTAATACATGGCAGTGGCAGAAAGCTTTTTGAATCTGAATCTCAAATGTAAAAACACTCACATGTATGGTGTAATGATGCGATGATCAGGTGGACTGGTTACATCACCCCTGACCAGAGCCCAGAGATCTACCATAACTTTTTCTAACAAAGCATCCACCTCAAACATTATTCGGAACTGATTAATCCACAGCCTGAGACAGACACAGAAGAAGCATGACATAAATCCTTTCATTCATTTTGGGATCTTTAGGTGCACGTGTGAATGTTGTGGATTCACCAACCTGATAAAGTGGCAGATTTGTATGCGCCTCTGTTCCCTTTTCTCCGCGGGACAATCCTTATATGTTATCACAAGTCAAGGAAGAATCACAAAATAGTGAGATTACAAACCCTTACACTCTGAGAAAATAACCCACCCTCAATAAAGAGGCTAAAGTAAAACAGGGCAGCTCTTGTTTCTTTTGTCAGTGGGATTAAGAGCCATTTGAGGCGGCGTGTTGCTGTGCCTGAACCCTGTGAATGATGGACTGTCAGCTGTTCTGGGATCAACTGCATAAATCAATCTTTTTCAATTAAGATTCAGGTCAAAGTAAAATATTAGCAATGGGGCTTGAAAAGGATATAGAGAAAGCAGCTTTTGGACGAACAAGTGTGATGGTACGACCCAGTTATGCATCATCAGGGTCATGTGGACAAGCTGTGTCCCTCTGATCAGCTTCCCATCTGAGTCTAAAAAACAAAATATTTAGAACTAGAAGCAAGATGGTTACAACATTTGTGTGTGGTTATTTAAAATCATTTATTGTCCTACAATGACTGTGATTTTAACAGTAAAAGAATTGTGAAAAAACCTTTTACATCTAATGTTAATGTTTATTTCATATTTCAGTTTACTTAGTCTCAACAATGATGGTGTTTAGTGTTTGTGTGAATGACACTGAGCATCTCCTTATATGCTTATATTTAACAGCTGCTTGTGATAGGCTTTGGTTCATCATGTGACTTTCTCAAACACCACCTTGGTGGTTATCAGTGTATTTTAAAGGTACAAAACAGATTTCAGTACTTTAATAGGTTTGTATATTAACATTATATGAATTAATGGACTTACGGTATTTAACTGCAAATTTAAGTTAAAACTGTAAAACATAAAATGCTGTTACCGTATTTTTTTACAGTAGAATTTTGACATCCACAGCTGCCAGTTTTTCAATAGTATGTTTTATAACAGTAATTTTAGAGTGATGTCAGTAAACATAGTATGAAATAAATATAATTGTTTAGAAATTGTTTAATCCTTAACAGAAATAGCGCAGGATGATTATTTTAATGTTGGGGCTGATAAACTGCACATATTAAAAATAATTTATTTCTATCTCACCCTGTTTCAACTTCAGTACTATTTTATCTAAATAAATGAAAAACTAAAACACGGCTAAAAGGCTAAAAACATTTGTTTCCACATGTGTTAGGCATCACAACGTTAAAATGTGTGAAAATGTGTGAAATGGATATTCATTTAATTATCTTTAAAGTGAGTATTAGGAAAATGTCATGTTAATGTAAAAATGGGGTTAATTAGCATGAAATATAAAGTACAGACTGATTTTTATGAAATAAAAACTATAACCAACATGTCACTAATACAAATACACACAAATTGTGTATCTCTAGTCTAAATAGTTGAGCACATTTCAAATAAAAAAGGCATAAGGGGATGATTAAAGAACAAATGAGAGAGAGGAGAGAGAGAGAGGGTAGGCCTGCGAAACTGAGGCAGACAATCAGGCTTTGTCTCATTAGCATAGAGAGACAAACACATTCCCAGGCCCTGAATGCTAGTAAACCAAAAGATTTCTTTCTGTTTCTCTTTCTCTCTCCCTCTCTCTTTGACAAGAGCTGCTGTCCCTCTGTCCCTCACACTACTCGGCAGACTTACATAATCCGGTTGGCACATGGAGACTGAGAATGATGGGCACATGAGGCCAGAGACAGGGCTGAGAACCCCAGGAAAGTGGAATGTGGGAGATCTATGACTTTATGTTGTGACGTGATGTAAGCTGCAACTACTCGTAAGTCAACATTTGGTGATGTTTTCTTCATGAAACACGACCTGACATACGTAAATGGTTTTCATGTAGCTCGGGGGTTATTGATAGATGAGATGAGCTGGGCACTGACCGAAGCAGTGGAGGCATCGGAGGATGAGTTCATCCAGGCTGGCAGAGCGGAAAGAAGAGTGAGCCGGTGGACTTTGAAGAGCCCGGCTGATCTCATGAGGACTGGGGCATGTCATCCTCCTCTGCACCGGTCTTCTGCTCTTTATCACACTTCCTCCTTCCTGACGGGACTTCCTGCTGCTGGAGACAAATTAAAAAATTTAATTTTGGGGCTGAAATACTCAACCAAGTCTTAACAATGTACAGGTGTATTCAAACAACCAATGTGATCAACAGTACAAGTGAAGCATGGATGCCAGCATTTATTCAAATTGGCTCTCACAAATAAACAAAACTAAGTGTCCATAGCAACAGACTGTTTGCGTAGTTTAAGCCACTTGTCAGACCACAGATGTTTCGCAGTAACCGCTTGTCTTTACCAGGCAAGCAGCATTTTTATCTGTTTAATATTTGCTATGTTGAAGCCTCCATATGTGGGTTTTTTCAGAGTCACAGTTCACCCAGAAATGAACATTGTGTCCTCATTAACTAACCCTCAAGTTGTTCCCAACCTGTATGAATAAAAGAAGATATTTTGAATGTGGGTAACCGAAAACTTGCTGGTGACTGTCATTGTATATTTTTCCAATATCACTGCCTTCCGTCAACTGTTTGGTTACACACATTCTTTAAAATGTTGTCTTTTGTGTTAAACAGAAGAAAGGAACTTTCGTCCATGTTTAAATGATAACAGAATTGTCATTTTTGGATGAACTATCACTTTAAAATCGCAGAGAAAACCGCAGCAGTGACAGTTGTGCGTTTTCATCATTTGTGCAAGTCATGGGTTATACCTAAAGCTGATGAGATCTTGTCATGAGAAATGCTCTGTTTTGCTAAATACATCCTCTAATTGTCACCACATACAAGATACTACCACCTAACGCATCTGTCCAGTTACTTTTCTCACAGATTTGAAATTACGTTTTACATGCCATAAAAATGTAATGGTCTAATACTAGGAGAGAGGCAAGGAATATTTAAGGGCGAGAATATTGTATAGATATGGCCCTTTTGACCAATAAGTAAATGTTTGCAATGTCCAAACAAGCTAAAACAGATACTATTGTACATAGCATCCAGTCGAAACATTTCAATGCATTAGTAAACTGCCAAAACACACCTTTGATGCCCTAGCGGCCAATTAAATATGCCCTAGCAACCATCGAGAACACCTTAGGAATCGATTGTAAAATACCAAATATCAATCAGCCACAATAACCTGCCTAGCAACTACTTGGCCTGGTTTATTTGGGGTATTATTAAGTGGTTGCTAATGTATTCCGAGTGTTTTCTAAGGTGTTTCTAAGTGGTTAAACTTAGTAAACTGTCATAACATCAAAAAACTACTACCTAGCAGCCTGCCAGTAAACCTAGCAATGACACCATGCTAAAGCCAACCTCAGAAAACCATTGGTGGACTCAAACTTGCAAAAATATACTGATGTCTTTCCGTAGTTTAAATAAAATACCTTCTGATGTTCATTCATGTTTATTTCATGCTATAACAAGTCAGGCATAGCATAACAGTAACTAAGGAGGCTGGATCTTTGCAAAGGCTCAGATTAAAGGTACATTTACTTCCGATTTGAAATGAAATGCCACTCAGATCGGCTCTAACATCCTTTTTTACACACCCTGTAAGCCTTTGATTATACCTGAGAGCGGCGGGTTCCCCTGCGACTGTTTGCGCCCTGCAATTCCTACCAGTACATCAGCTGTGTTGATGTTTATATGTAAGGCTGTGTGTTGATATCTGCCACCCTATACAGTAGGTGTCACTATTCAGGCCGTCAATGTCACAGGAAGAGAGACAGTTAGAAAGTGTAGATAAGCATCTCTGTCTCACTGCTTTCCTCTGTATTTTGTCAGTCACACAAAGAGAACAATAACATTGTACATCAGGGTAACAGTCTGTAAAACTCACAGCTGCTGGGTAATTTAAATGTACAAAGCCTAATGACTTTAAAAATTTAAAAGTGTGCTTTCTGACTTGGACATCGAGTTGAGCCTGTGACAACATCAGCAAGAATCACTGTGGTCTGTGACAGCAGTGACATGAACAGGAAGCTGGCCGTGACTGCAGAGAAGTAGCAGATGAGTTCTTAGAACGTCCAAACCCCTCCTAACCACTCTCTCTCTCTTCCTCCTGCAGCAGTGTCCAGTTCAGCACACTCGTTTTCAATTCTCTCAGCGCTCAGACACGCTGACGCTTACCTTCTCACCTCATTAAGCAACCCAAACACCTGACCACTGAGATCAGACCCACACAAATACGCACTCCAGACAAGAGCGTAAATTAGAAGCATGTAGACCAGGGCAACTTTTTTTTTTTGCATGGCCTTCATAAAATACACCTCATATTTCCTTCTCTTCGGTTCTTTCTATTTCTGACAGGCCGAACACTTCGATATGCAAATTCCCCATCGTATTTTCACCTCTCTCTCTCTCGCTTATTTGCATCAACCTGCTCTACATCTGATGACAATACACAATACTCACTCTGCAGCTCTCTCAGGCCTGAGAAAAGCACGCATGCACATGGATACAGACTCACGCATACAGTAAACAAATGAGGGAAAATGCTCTTGGTTAATGTAAATGAATTTGTAAACAAGTCTATGCAAATTTATATGCAGCGTGGAATCAGCTACGACCTGGTGATTTCAATATTTGGGTTACAATACAATAACAATATTATAAAGATGCGACTGCTATTCTCTTTGTTAGAACACTGAAAATTGAAGTCAACTCTATTATGTTTCAAAGTTACGACTTTATGTATTGTGACGTATTGTATAAGATATGATTGCATGGAAGAGTTCGTAAAATGCCAGTCTGCAGATAGCATAAAATTGCATTATGGGCACAGACTCCATATTTTTAGCTTCATCCTGTGATGCAGAGGATGCATCATGATGTTTGATATTTTACGATAATCTTTGAAAACATGTTTTCATTTGTCACGTTTCTCCTTGCAACAAGGCACATGTGAGTTTATTGTTTTTGGAACAACTTGGTCTGGTAGTGTGTGATCCTCCATCATAAAGTTTTTCCTCAGTAACTATTTACAGTCAACAAGTGTGTGATGCCTCATATTTTTCAATGTGTTTTTTTGAAGTCACGTAGTGTATTCCGGTCTTTAGTGTTTTTCAATTGCGACTTATATCTGCTAATATATATATATATATATATATATATATTAATCAATCGCATAATAATGTGCTTTAATTCTTACTTTAAAGGTGAGGTCACATGTTTCAGTAGACAAAAATGTCACTTTCAAAGCAAGCAGCTTTCTACTGATCAACATGACAATCTTACATAAATGAACATGAGCGAAAAATCCATGAGAAACTTTATCGCCCTCGTGCAGTACTCCAACACAGCACTGATAGTCATTGAAACTGGATTTTGCCCAAGAAATTTCACAAAACAAATAGGCAGAAACAGGCTTCCGTAGTTTGGATTTTGGTCAATTTTAAATTTTTTATTTATTTTCAATAAATAATGAAACATCTATTGATTGGTGCTATTTTTATCACCATAATCATGAGACAAAAGCTACCTGTGCCAAAAGTACGATTTATTTGAGCTGCAGCATGGTTTGTTTGCATCGGCACACGACACCCTGGCATTTAGTATCATAATCCAATGTAACAGTTGCAATCATACAGTGTATGAGCGTTTCAGCCATGCATAGCACCTACTCTCTCACTTTCTCTTCCTCTCCTCCTGCAGCCTTTGCTCTATTCATGTCATTCAGAAAACAACTTCTCCTTTCTCTTTGGAAATCCCCCCAACATCCCCCTACCCCTTCCCTGCCACAGTAGCCAGTGTTTTACTCCCAGTTCCTGGCTACATCTCCAGCTCTATTACCCTACCCCCAACCCTCTCCCTCCTGCCTCCTGCTTTCTCCTCATCTCCCTCTTTTTCTTTTTTCTCTCTGCGCTAACAAACACACACACAGTCAGGGAACATGCAAATTCCTCCCTTTCTCTCGTTAATTGATTAATTGATGGCAGACCCCTTTGAACGCCTTATTTGTCGCCCACCATTGCTCTATCTCTTTCTCCATGAGTCTATCTGCACCCACTCCATCCCTGCTCCATGTCATATGTCGGACATGACAACAAAACATGTATATTTGACAAATTCTGCTATTCATATGTATGGATTTCAAATACATTTTAAATGACTTTAATTTAAACTACATAATGTATATTACTATATATAACATTAATCTTACTATACATACTTACTTACTGACACTGCACATATCTTAAGTATATATATATATGTGAATTCAATATAGAAAGAAAGTATATATTAAGTAAATATCATAAATTATTATAAATATATACTTTATATGTATTTAATTTATAGTAACTATACTTTCATAAGTTCATGTATAGGCTACACACACACATATATTGTCATATATTATAATATTTCATATATTTAATATTCAACATTTCATTATGTTTCAATTCTGAATATGAAATATTAAACATTAAATATCACATAGTATATGCTTGCAAAAACTTGCTTTAATGAGATTGTAATATGCTGATAGCATCACTGTACTTGCTTCTAACTTTGTCATTTCCAAGCAATCAGATAAGACCTCTGAGATAACATGCACATAAGAGACACCCCCAAAACGTCCTAGTCAGAGACATCGATTCTTCTGTTCTCATGTAGCTTCATGTGATTTATCTTGCTGTACCAGTTTGTATGTATACTGACTCTCTCACATGTAGCTCGCTATATATATTATCACGTATATAAAAATCTGACTCCATATGTAGCGTTGGCTAACTTGCTTATTAAGTTTTGAATGAGTTGACACTAGCAATGTTTCTTCACCACACCAACCATTATGTTCGTGCTAATGCCTCTTATGTACTGTAAACACAACAAGTGAACATACCTCTATCCACAACAGGTCACAGGAGAATAACTAGGTCAAAAGCAATTCATCTCCCTAGTGCGAAATCCCCTCTTAAAGATCAGAGACAAGCACCACTGCTTCTTCACAGCATAAACATGTGAATCTACATGATCTTGCAAATGCAAACCTAGTCTGAGCCCCAACGGGAGAGTCTGAATGATGAATGTGCAGTTTGAACCATTTTGAGAGTGACTAGCCTGTCTCTCTCGCAGAGAACTGAAACCTAAACACAAAATTCTGAAGAACATGAGGAGAAACCACAGCTTTGACAGATAACTGCGGTGTTCACTTTGCAGTGCACTGCAAAAAGAGGCACAGACAGACCTGTTAAACCTCAAATGTGCATTAAACTCAAAGAACTAAAGCAGATTTTTGTGTTGAGCCAATGTCAAATCATTTCTAACGAGCATGTCAAAGCACAGTCAGGCATGAAAAGACAGTCAGAAGTATGTACCTCTTTGACTCCTTGCGATTCATGGTGTCTACCGGTGTCCTCTCGGTGTCCCCCGGGCTGCTTAAACCTTTACTTGTCCCATTGGGTATCTTGCAGTCTCTCTCCTCCAGCCAGAGGTACTAAGTGACCTCCTACAGGCTGGGACGTACAGTGGCTCTTCAGTCACGGCTGTCAAAACGTAAAACCTGAAAACCAGCTGCTGCGGCTCAGAGTTTTCTCTCTCTCTAGCTCTCTTTTACTCACTCACTCACTCACTCACTCACTCTCTCTCTCTCACACACCCCCTCTTTTCTTTCTCTCTGAATATTACCAGAAAACGTGAACCACAGGGCACAGAGTTAACCAAAACAATAAATAAAAGAACCCCTATTCGACGATAAGGCATTAAAAATAAAGAAAAACTTTAAACCGTAGGCTCAAAAAGCTGTCAGCATGATCACAACAAACAACTAACTGCATTCAACACAAACAAGTCCCTATTTGAAATACAGGCATTGGCTCTGACAGATAAGGGAACTGTCATCTGTTTGACAGAGGGATGGGGAAATGTGAGTCAGAGAGAGGAGAGGGAGGCATTGAGGGATTTTCAAACAGTGCGAGAGTAAGTAATACGAATTAAAAACCAGTAAAAAGACAATCAGAAATTAGTTTGTTCATATTAGCCTCCAACATGTGTCCTTTAAACATATTTCAGCTGTTTTATTTCACACACTGTCTGTACCAGTTCCTTGCCTTGAGGCTATAGGTAAATTGGGTGTGTTTTCACGAATTTCCTCGTACAAGGTGTTAGAAGTAATACCTGCGTGTCTGTACCTGCTGTATCTGGTCATTTGTTAGCCTTGGGTCTGTTTTTAGTAGTCTCCATCCCTTCTTTTTCTCTCTTTAACAGTAAGGTAGTGTCTCCAGGGTTGAATCCCTCCACGTGCAGCTGGAGCGGGACACTGAAAGGATGCCTTGTTGAGGATGGAGGAGAGGGGAGATGATAGGAAAGACTGCTGCATGTGTGTTCGTGCGTGTGTCTGCATGCAAACTCTGTGGGAACCTGTGTCTGTGCGTGTGTTCATGTGAGTGTGTTTTCACACAGAGGTGGGATTCTCATACAAGCCAAACGAGGGGGGGCTTCTGTCGGTTGAAAGATGGGTGTGAATGAATCAACTGCCATCTTTCAGAATGACACCTAGAATATCAATTCTGTGAAATGTGGGCCGCCTTTTCAGTATTAAAGGAGACACAGATAAGTCTGGGTTGTTGCAGTTGCTGTTGTGTTTTTTTTTTTCACCACAAATGAACTTGCAAAAGGGCCCTTGCTCATCACTCCACCTTTGTTTACTTCCTCAAAATGGTTAAGCTAATCTAAAACTTTCACATAGTAAGAAGAACTTATTGTGCAGTTATTTCTGAGAGAGGATGGTGTTTTTGTCAGTAACAGGTGAAACTAGACTTGTATTCTCCTGCAAATATTGTTTTTGCTCTTGACCATGTCATCTTTAGTAAGTTTCTTGCTACAAATTCTGCAATTGCGATTGCACAACTGAAGAAACCGCATCTCATCACCAATCTTCAGTTTTGTAGTGTTTAAAATTACTACAGTATTAATAGAAATTCAACTGAATTGTCCACTCAGTTAATGACTTAATGACTGTGTTTAGAAACTGGTCTTGTTAATTACTTCATCTGTTTGGTTATTTAGAACACAAAATTCCCATACGGTAACCACTGTTTCCAAAAATACCATTGTTACTATGGTTGTCGATATTCTCGAAAATATCTATAAAGTATTAGTATAAGAGCTCTCATATTAGCTGTATTATATTTAATATAAATTCACTGTCCTGTTGATTCTTTCAAGAACCTGTATTAACTATATAGTCTTTAAAATTAATTTAGCGCAGAAATGTTCACGTGAAAACAGCTCCAAGGTGATTAAAATGGTAAATCACTTAAAATATCCAGTTAAAAATAAATAGATAGATAAATAACTAAATTAGTTAAATTTACCAACTAGAAATGGAGGCCTGGAAGTCCATAGAAAAACTTAATTTCCACAACAGGGCTTGTTTTAAGACATTGAAGGAACTTCACTTATCTCTTTTTATAAACATACTATCATTAAAATCTAATTAAGTTTTGATTTTTCCCGCTTTTCAATTAAAAACACGTCATGGTGGCAGGTCGACCACAGAGTATGAATGCGATCTAGCAGTTTAATTCATTATCATTTTAATATTATATAATTGTGTATTAGCGTTACTTACTATAGACATCTAATACATTATCTCACATTTAGCTAAATATAACGTTAGTTTAAACTGCAAATGGTTCTAGCTTCAATGTTATTTCCGTAATGAGTTTGTGAGATGCTACGACGCCATCTATCGGTCACTTCACACGACTGCAGGGGAGCACGCAGCACTCGCTTTCCCAGTCTTCATTACGTGCTGTCTGAGCATGCTCTCTGAAGTTCAGCCCTCGGCTGCCAAGAAGACCCCCAAAAATCCATCAGCATCCTTCTTACTCCATACTCAGATGTAGTTGCAGGTGGACTTAGGAGAGAGGAGGGACACGCTCAGAGATGACACTTAGATGGAGATTGTGGAGGTGAGGAGTAATGCCAGCTGTCATATTTATTTGTGCTTGTGGCCTGTTTGAGAGTGTGTGTGTGTGTGTATGTGTGTTTTTGGGTGCAGCACGTTGGCTGTTTTTTCCTAGAGTAATTTTAGGGGTGTGTTGCTTATGCAGCTGTCAGACTGTCTAGCCGTCTGGTGATGTGTGTCTGTGGATGCAGAAAAGGAAAATATATGATTGAAAATATAGACATACCTTGTTATGTCTATACATCTGTACTTCTGCTGCACATCTGTCTATCTATCTATCTATCTATCTATCTTATCTAATTGACTGCTTAATTGACCTGCTGGCTCAGTACCCTGTTATACTCTTGTGTTGATTTTACTTTTATCACTAGCATTCCTGTTCCACGGTCACATCATTTTAATGTGATGTTTATGTAGTATATTGCATAATTTAATGTAATGTCAGAATATATACCACTCTTGTATTTCCAAATGAAGGTTAAGCAGATAAAAGTAATGGTTTAGCATTATACTAAAAAGGAATTTACCTTCTCCGGTACCCAAATATTGACAAAACAACCTTATCCTACACATAGCCATTTGTGTTTTAATAATTTGCATTCTAATTGTTTATATATATATATATATATATATATATATATATTATTTTCATTCATTTTATTTCATCATTAATTATTTGTATACAATTATATACTATTTATACATTTTATATAATTGTATAAAATGTATATTTGTTAAACCATATATTCTATATATCATTATTAGATTTAAATATAATTGTTGTTATATAAATGCAGTGATATATATCTATATCTATATCTATATATATATATACACATACAGTGCCTGAAATAAATGTAATTCAGTTTAGCTGTTAATTCGCTGTCTGTATTCTGTTTCAGTCACGGCGCGTGCTGAGCACACATATGTACCCAATATATCCGGCTGTGTTCAGCTCACATTAGGACTCCACTGCGTTCGAGCTGTTTACTGTGTGTTTTTGCACAAATATTGTCATAAAATATCACAAGTTCTTTGTCATCTTTGTTCTTTGTCAAGTGTCATTATTTGATTGATTCTGATGTAATTCAGGCTTCTCGTGCGGCTGAGTATGCGCGTGTGTGTCTTAGTGTCTTCTGCCAGACATCATCACACACAAGCACATTTTCCATTTATAGCTCATTAGACCTGTGGGAGGATCAGTTTTAGGCAAAGGGGGTGGCCCAGTTGTGCAAATATGGTTGCAGTGTGAATGTGTAAGAAGGTAGAGCACCATCCACAGGATCTGAGAGCAAGGAAGCTGAGGGAGAGAGAGAGCGAGAGAG
>JAUMHI010000063.1:7836671-7858813 GCA_032359435.1 Enteromius unitaeniatus | reverse complement strand
GAGAGAGCGAGAGAGAGAGAGAGAGAGAGACAGGAGCAGCGCTGAATCTTCTGTCACTCTCTCTCACTCCACCGTGAGAGCTACAGGACTCATGCTGTCCTCCAGCACACCCACACACACACACTGAGAGAGAGAGAGAGAAGACACTGAAACACACTGAAGAGAAAACGGAAGGATTTTCTGATTTCTCCTGAGGAGCTGCAAATAACCCTCGGAGAAGGATGGCAGAGGGAGAGGGGGGAGATGAAGAGATACAGTTCCTACGGACGGTAAGTAATGCCTTCTTGACCTGTTTTGATTTTAGAATAATGCTTCAAAGAATGCGTTTTTTTTCGTGGGTGGGGGGTCTCAAAGTTATTTCTCAGCGTAAGAGTTTGAGCTAGTTTTTTGCCTGTGCATTATGGGTATTTCTGCATATACAGAGCCAAACCAGCATAGACGTGGGGGGCGATCATGTTTCCATGTTTCATATTTAGACTAGCGGTAAAGTAGTAAAATGCAAGATTCTTAAACTTTTTAGAACATATAGGTACATCATTGCTGTTGGTGAAGTGATATCCCTGCATCTGTTTTTAAGATTGGATGCTTAAAGTGCGATCACATAAGTGAAATTTTTCGGGCCATTATTTTGTAGTGATGGATGAACATACTTTCAAACAAAGCAATTTTCAGAAATTTGCCTGAACATCTTGACTCCTTTGCGAAAAATACATTTCCAATAGATGTAGATTCCTATCTAAATGACCGGATTTCGCCAGGGGAAATTCACCTAGCACTGGTAAATGTGATTACACTTTACTGGATGTTTTGTGAACGTCCCCATCAACCCCTTTAGGTTTAATTATTGGACTGGTTTGTTAAATTGTTAAAAGTGTTGTTTTATGTAAAATTTTTGCTGGACGTTTTTGCAAGCCTGTATTTGGTTGACTATTTTTATGGTGGCCCACGTCTTTTGACCTGCTTATGGAGTTGATAGCCTGCCTGACAACTCAGTGAGGGACGACATCTCAATCAGGGACATGTCCTGCTTTTATTGTTGCTGACTGTGAACTCATATTGTAAATGCTGCATTTTTTGCTTATTCTTCTAGAAGATTCTGTCATTCAATGGATGTACGTGAGTGTGTGGATAGACAGCGGCTGGTGCATCTGTTTACATCGTTAGCTATTTTTACCTCAGGAAAGGAGAGACTTTCAGAACAGGAGTGAAAGACGCAACAAGCAGGCCAGCTCCTTGAGGGGGGACAGCTGGCCTCTGCCCCCTCATCTCTCAAACTGAAGTGGAGCGTAAGAAAGCAGCAAACTGCTTAGACAGTCTAGGGTCGAACGTACAGGCAAAACCAAAGGCTGGAGTCAAAAGTACAAACGAGATGAAAAAGAAAAGCAAGCAGGATTGGAATTAAACAGCGTTCATTGCATATATTGGAGATTGAAAGGTTGTGAAGAAGAAAGATCAAGTGGATGATTTGCAGCTGAGATTGGCAACATGGTTCTTACACAGGGGTCTCGGAAAAAATAAATAAACAAAAATACACAGTGGGCTTGGGCCCACTAGGGGGCCTCAGCCAATTTCCAACTAGGCTGCAGGATAACGTAATAGTAAATATTAATTAAAATAAATTATCTTCAAATTAAAATGCTTAAAAACACATGAACAATCAATAACTACATCAATAAATAAAATATGTAATAATTGTTTGTATCAAAGACCCTACAGCTCTTCAAACTTCTACAATTACAAACTGAATTGTGGTTAATTCATTTAATATTTTAAGACCATAGACCTTGAAATTTTGTTAGAAAAGAAACGAGTCCCATTTTTGGCACTAATTCCAGAAGACACAATAAATGAGCAGGTTCAGAATTATACATTATAGAATGTATTATAGAAATCCTATATTAAATAATCCAAAGTAAAATCACTGTACACACACTCCTCTTATTGCTCTTAAAATGGCAACATATAATGAAAGTGAAAGGTACCAGTGTTCAATAATATTTATTATTTATAAATAGTAAATAATAATTATGCGCAATTTCTTTTTCTTTTATAATAATACAATTCTATTGAAAAGAAGTTACACACATTTAGTGGCCTAACTCTAGTCTCTTTAGAGTTGCCAAGCTATGCAGTATCCAATCAGAATTTAGAGTGTTAGCATAGATATGTACTTAGATACCCTATTAGTGGCTGCTTCTATAGACCGTCATACAAAAGCCATATTGGAATGGTCAAAGTAGGTCTGAGAACCCTCAAAAACAAGTTGTCCTGTATGTCCGCAACCCTAGTTATACGTGTTGTATGAATATCGATATTTTCAATAGACTTCACAAGATGGCATTAGCTAACACTGCATTTAAAAGGTAGGCTACCTTTACCTTTAGTTTAAAGGAACGCTCCACTTTTTTGAAAATAGGCTTATTTTCCAGCTCCCTTAAAGTTGAACACTTTGAGTTTTACCGTTTTTGAATCCATTCAGCTGATCTTAGGTTCTGGCAGTAGCACTTTTAGCTTAGTTTAGCATAGATCATTGAATTGGATTAGACCGTTAGCATCTTGCTAAAAAAATGACCAAATAGATAATTGTCCTATTTAAAGTTTGACTCTTCTTTAGTTACATCCTGTACTAAGATGGAAGGAAATTTACATTTTAATGAAAGATTTTTCTAAGTCGATATGGCTAGGAACTATACTCTCATTCTGGCGTAATAATCATGGGTGCCGTCAGTGCTGCAGGTGCAATGATATTACCTACCTTGCCTAGAAAATCACCACCTTTAATTTTCTGTTGGTCTTACTACATGATTTAACTACAGAAAAGTCAAGTTTTAAAAACTTTAAAAAGGAAAATTTCAAAACTCTGATCAGTGTAATCAGATTGAATGATGTATGCTATGCTGAAGCTAAAAGAGCTATCTACAATAACTGGCGATCAGCTGAATGGATTCAAAAATGGTAAAACTCAACTCTTTAACTCTAGGGGATATGGAAAATGAGTGGAGTGTTCTTTTAAAAACTTGTAATACTGAGTTAATACATATTAAAAACACAAACCAGCCTATGAAATTTAAAAGTTGGCCTTTTTTAACATCCAAAGGCTCCGCAATGTTGTGGTATCTTAAAACATTTTAACGTGTCTGGAGTAGTCAAATTTGGCATCTACCATACCTATACATATCTATGACTACCAGTTTTACATTCCGTTGTCTTTTGAGACGTCTGTCTGGAAGACTGTCAATCCGTTAGTCCAGTGGGATAAGCTGATATCTCATAATATACCCTCATGCCTCTTTTAGGAATGCTAATAAGAGTGTTATGTGGATGACAATGCTGCTGAGAATCCCTTTATGATCAAAGGTCAACTTTTTATATTCTTCACACCAAAACAAAGTCTCACAGCTGTCCTGTGTCCACACATTTGTAAAGAGACATTTTTGTATAGTTGTCGGGAAGGAAGGAGACTAGTCTGTGGTAGAAATCATTCTTTACAGGTATCACAAGATTTTAAATGAAGCCTAACAATTGATCTTTGAACATTTTGCTGTTTTGGTTACATAATTAATTTAGTTGGTTTTTCAGTCGTTCTGTGTTTCAAGTTTAGTGTCATCTGTATTGTATGTGTGTGTTTGTGTGTGTGGATGGTAGAGGTGACCCACTTCTTCCTCTCAACACTCCCACTTTCACTTTCTGTTGTTTTTTATATCACTGTGAGGACTGGAGAAGAGAGGGATGAGTGGAAGGGAAAGAGGAGTGTATATTGTAGTACACTCCGAAACAGATATGAGAGAGCATATTCTGTCACTGCAATTTAAATCAACATGATATCGCGGATCCTATTTTACTAATTGTGAACAGTGCATGTTATTTCAAATCAAATTGAATATTTTACCGTACATTTAACTAAACCTTAAATCTTAAAAATATTAGAAATTATTTCAGTTGATTAAAATAAAGCTAAAATACAATAAAATAAATATTTGATTTAAGAAATGAGAAAAAAGTTAAGTACTAAAATAAAATTCATCAAATTAATAAATACTATAAAATTAATATAAATGATACTGGTCTCAATATATCTATGAAAGAATCTTCGGGCACTCTTTAGTATAGGGTCTAATTTTTCTATATTATTCAAGATTTTTCCCACAATAAATTCCTAATTTCTGCTTATTAGTAGTTAGGTAGTTGTTACACTGTAGGTTAAATATTAAGCAATAATGCTAATGAGCAACCAATTAATAGTGAACATTGGTTCCTACTGTATACTTAAGTGTTACAGAATCTTTACTTTTTCCATTTTGGATACTGTAATTATAGACTAGTCCTAGCCATAAATAGTCGTTACTATTTAGGATTTGTTTTCAGCTATCTTCCATTAAAGTCTGGATCTATACTTTTCACAACACAATCAATAAAGACAATAACCTACAATATCCTACTTTTTTGTCTTGTTTCCCTTGGTTCAGATTACAAAAGTAAAATGGATTGCGAACAGGCAAAGTGACAGTAAAAAAGAATGATTAACGTGGCATCCAATCTTTTTTTAGGGGCTTTCTTACCGAAATATGTTAGATTTTCTTTATCTGCATGTATAACAGGAACATAACAGCTGCAGGTTAATGTAATATTTTCTTTGTGTGTATTTTAGAGCTACACAAGGTGCAGTATATCTGCTGTGTGGAAAGTGTATGACTGCTGGAAACCATACAGTGACTCAGCATGTGTGGGTCATTTAAGAATTGGTAGTTTTCTGAAGGGCTCAACAGTATGTGTCCCTGGGGGAATCCTTTCAGGAAAACCCTTTGCCTTTCATCCACTGTTTCTGTTTCTTTATCCTTTTGTCATGCCATGCCTCTCTTTCATACTAAGAGCTGTGATATAAATGTTGTATGACATTTGTGTTCTAATAGAGTCATTGATAGCATTTTCATGCAGCTTCAGAATCACATGGCATTTACAGCTCAGGTGATTGACTCAAACAAATGCCCAGGGCCAAAGAAGGCATATTTCAAAGGAGGTCCTGCTCCAGCCAGGCAACTGCCATTGAGATGAACGCAAATGCTTATGAATAGGTTTCTCCAGATTTTACTGAGCTCACTTAAGGGTGTTGAAAAAAAAGAGATGGAAAATAGAGAGAGAATAGCATCAGTGGTGTTGGAGTGCTTTTGAGGGGGTATTCGGGTTCCAGGCTATAACAGCAGTTTCCTTTTATAGTTTCACCACTATAAGCGCCTGACACTCAGGAGGGAGAGCAAGAGAGTCTGTGTCCTACTTCGTCTTTGCCTGAATCCACAGGGAGGAGAGCAAGTGTGTGTGTGTATGTGTTTTTACATGTGTGTTGCACATGAAGTATAAAGGAACTTATTCACTTCTGTAATCCGTTCACACTTTTCGAACTGAAGGTTCTTTTTTGGCATCTGTGGTTCTAAAAAGAACCTTTAACATCCATGGAATCTTTCTATTGCATGAAGTGTTCTTTACACTGTTAAAAGGATCTTTAGATCATTAAAATGTGAATACTGTAAGAATCAGGCAAAACTGTTTATGTATAGCTGTATTCTTTAGAAAACCCCCTCATCTTCACACACACACACACACACAAAAAATGGTTAGAGGCTGCTTTGGTATATTGAACATTTAAACATATCACATTCTTAGTAATTTGGTTATTAAGGAGGTTGCAGTTTAAAATGCTGTATTTTGTTTTTTCCCCTAAACACATCTGTGAAGATCGGCCTCAGAAATGAGGAGAGAAGGATCTAGAAGCACTAATTTTAGTGCTCATTTATGCAATGATTCTTCATGGGCGGTGAATAGAGGTGTTAGGTGTGTGTGTGTGTGTGTTTGATGGAGAATTAGCCCAGGAGCTCATCAGAAGATTCCTCAGGTCTTCCTCAGGCTTATGTTTTCTTTAGCCCACAGATGAACAAATCTACACCTCAGGCCTAACAGACCATCTGTTCATTGACAGCCAGGGTTCATGTGCGCTGTCATGACCACATCTTGCACAATAAACAGGTGTTGCTTCTGCTAGCACTCCAATACCTTTAAAGAGAAGAATCATTTACGTCAGCTAGAAACTTTAACTGACCCCACGGGTCTACTGTACTGTAATGTGTGAAGGAAGATTACTCATGGCATGGTCTAATGCTAATGCAGATCTGCCAGCTTCACGCTGTAATTTCTCTCATGTTCCATATTTGTACATTTCTTTGGATAGTGTGGTCTGTTAAATTACAGAATGTAGATCTTGGCTTCAAAACAACATCTAAAATTGTATCATTGTAGAATATTTTATCTGCTCATTAATATTATGTAATCATTTGATTTGTAAATAGGAAGGCTAATCACTTTTATTACTATGTTATGTTCACTCTTAAAAATAAAGGTTCCAAAAGGGAAATACCCCAAAATAATAATGAATTCGCTTGTAAAAAAAAGTTGAGTAAGTTTGAGTAAGCATTTTAAATTATACTGAACATTTACATTACATAATAGAGTAATGTAAAGCAATGTAACAGTTTTTCTAAATTTGCATAGTAATTTGTTGTGCAAACTGACAAAGGGTGAGTTACAACTTGTAAAACAAAGAACTAATTAATGCTAAAATATCATTTCATTTCGAATTATAAATATGTATACCCATGGAAATTATTCAAGTATGTAGTTTAAGTAAAATTGTAAACTACTAAATCGCCTAAAGATTGACTTTATATGTATATATATTGGTAAATAAAGAATTGAGTCAAGCAGGGGGTGCTAATCATTGCTCATAAAAACAGTAGTGGAAGTGTTCAGAAATAAATGAACAGAATATGACATTAGCAGTGGAGTGACTCAAATATCTGCATAATGTCAGAACACAAATAAACATTAGTATTGTCAGCCCACCTTTCATATGGGACTATGAGAGTTAAATACACAGTGTAATATGATTTAACTTGTTTTGATCACTAGTGTAGTCCTTAGTGATATACTAACTAACAAAAAACTACTGACATTAAAATAATAGTAAAAATGAAAATCTGTCATTCACTCAATTTTCATGTCTTTTCAAACCTGTTTGACTTTTATTTGGAAGACTGTTGGGAACCAATCTTTGCTTATTGGATAAACAAAGACTTACGTTATCTTATCTTAAGCAAAGAGCCATAAGCACAGAGCTTTTATGAGTCAAACATTTTGAAATTCAGTTGGTGAAGTCATGGTTATGACTCATAAAACTGCAGATTTTTCATGTTTAAGTGCTCTAGATGTTTTCAACCGTTGATGAAACTGCATGATGAGAAGCTTTATAAGTGCCTCTCATGTAAACCCCTCGGACCGAGCCACAGTAAAGTTATTACACATACAGAATGAGGTGTACACACATTTTGTTTATTCACTTAGCCAAAAGATTTTCATCAGTGGGCCATTAGTTTGTTTATGATAATATCAAAAGATGTTTTTTTTAAATCTCAAGTTGTACCACTTGCTGAGCAAATATATTCATACTGATATAGCAATGAGTTTGATATACTTTATATTTGACCATTTCAGAATGACTGTTATTAGCCTAGTTAGTCGAGCTGTAGGCTAGATTAACTGATTATTAAAAATTACAGTTTACAGTATGATTCATTTCTGCCATTTAGTTGAACTTACTATAAACCCTACACATACATTTTTTTTCATGCTTTTCAAGTCTATATTCACAAAGGCTACTTTTAGTGATCATTTTATGTATTATCAGTGTATAAACAGTTGTGCCGCTTAACATTTTGTTCAAACCACAATACATAACAAATTATTTAATAAATGCGAACAGCTGTCGTATTTGATATATTTATTGCACTCTTGTTGAATAAAATGAGTATTATTCCTAATGCTTTCTATAGTTTTGTGCGTGATGGGATTCAGTGGTTGATCAAATCAAGTTAAAGCATGATTTTCTGTGTGGCTGTGGGATCAGAGACTCTTCTGCCCTGAAAGAGCCTCTGAACTATCTGCCAGTCAGCAGTGGATGGGAATGTGAGAATGACAGGTGCACTCACCCAAAATAGCTATGTTAAGGAGTGGGGGAAGGCCCACGGCAGAGCGAGAAAGAGAAAGAAGCTGGGGAAGTGTAAAGATGGATGAAATCGGAAGGAATCAGCAAAGCATGTTTTGGACCAAATGAACTGCAATAAGTGAAGTTAAGGCTGTATTAATAGCAGAGAAGTGCGTTTGTGAATGTAGGGTTTATTTGTGTTTGAAGAGACCGCTAATTTTCCTGTGAGTTATAATTTGAGTGGCCTCATAAAATAAGTGCAGTTTTTTAAAAGCAAGACCAGTTTTTGAGCTTGTAAGATAAATGAT
Source organism: Enteromius unitaeniatus (assembly GCA_032359435.1). Lineage (NCBI taxonomy): Eukaryota > Metazoa > Chordata > Actinopteri > Cypriniformes > Cyprinidae > Enteromius > Enteromius unitaeniatus. The sequence goes on along the minus strand of JAUMHI010000063.1, from coordinate 7,850,476 downwards.
GTAGTACTGTTCGTAAACAAAACACTTAAGACACTTTTTAGTTGTCAGTTGTAGTTATTGCCATAAACTGTTAATGTACATTAACTAATATCACCTTGACACTAGTCGATTGAAAGTAACGGCAACAGTGGCTCAGTGAATGTCATTATTTTGTATCCTATACTATTACGTTTTTAAAAGAGTCTAAATACTTTTTGGGACCACAGTGTAAATAAAAACCGGACTTGTTCTTTGTATTCTTTTTGTTTTCACTCAAGAGAGTCACGAACACAGACATGCCTGTTTCTGTGTGCATTTATGTGGCTGTCAAAATGCTGCCAATCTTTAAAAAGCTGTGAAGTAGGACACTGACAAGCGTTTTGTCGTGCTCTTCACCTGCTGTGGTTCTGTCTTCGTGGTAAGTGATATCTCCTTCCTGGAGTGACTGCCTGCAGTAAGATCTGCTATCGAATCCCGGTTAACTGAGCTACACTGATGTTATGACATGCACACACACTCCTCTGAAGCTAGAAAATCTGCTGCTCTTTAAAGGTGTCTTATTTCTGGAGCTGGAAAAGGTGCTGAATGGAGCCACCAAAGACATTTTGGGGACCTTTCCTCTCAACATATCATTGGACTTGCAAAACAAAAAGATAAATTGTAAAAAGTATTTTCAACCAGGTTTCTCAAACAAACCAAATTGGTCAAAGTAGTTCACCCAAAATGAAAATAATGTTATCTAATGTAATACACGTTTGATGTTTTTCCCCAACAGTTCACTTACTGTATTATATATACTGATTATGTTGTGTGAACACTTACTGTAATTTTATGTATATTTAATGACAGTTTTTTGGGGGTGCTTCAGATGACAGTTTAATTGCTATTTGGAGCATTGACGTTACAAGATGAGGGTTTAAAGGGATCGTTCGGCCAAAAATTTTTATTCATTAATTTGAATGAAAATGTAAATTGTAATTAAAATGTCATTAATTACTCCTCATCATGTTGTTCCGAACCTGTAAGACCTCCGTTTATCTTTTCATCTCGGTTCAGCCGTAATTTTACGACGCAACAAGATAATTTTTTGTGCGTAAAGAAAATAAAATCAATGGCAAATTGTATTCACTGAAATCGTATGCTTTTTCTGTGTGGTTATTTTTATTTTGTTTGCACTCAAAAATAAAAAAAAATATGATAATATATTACTTATACTTATTTTACTTATAATTATAATGCTTTTTTTTTTAAGTTCAAAATTTGCCTGTGCAAAATCCGACTCATTTTGCCAGCACAGGTCACATATACACTTTCTTGTATTGAGCATAATAATTGCTTACTGTGTGCTTACTAATGCATTAAAATATTTACTCCTACTGTCACTGATACTACATAATTTAACACAGTTATTAATATGTTTTGATTGCAAAATTACTCAAAAGATGTCAATGGTATTCAGTATTTTTGGACCAACACGTTTTATTAATCGACAATTGTGGTAATAAACTAAAATAAATACTTAAATACAATCACTGGGAGTTAACAGCTAAACATAAGCTATGAACAAACTACACCATGGTCACATCAGATTATTTAGAAAAAAAAACCCTATAAATTTGAGAAAGCAAGGCAACACAGCTACCGCTTTCAAGACAAATGAAAGCCACAAAAAAAAAAAAAAAACACAAGGGCATATTACTCATGTATTTTATGTCATAGAATAAAACCTAAAAATATATTGAGTGTTTGTTAAACCTGTAGTCCCTATTTCAGGTGTTTAACCAAAAATCCATTGGCTTTGGTGCGACAGAAACAGGAACTTGTTTCTAAATTTTGGCCAACAGCGATACATCATCCCTGCAGCGCTCTAAACATAACAAGCAACTTTGTAATTCCGTTGTGCCGACAGGAAAACAATAACCGTTGTCCTATAAATACCACACTGTATGACCACAGGCAGCCCACCTAGAGAGGAAGTGACATTTTGTATTGGGAAACAGTCGCAGGAGGTCCTGCTTGTAAAGAGGGATGTGCCTTTGTGGTCCAGGTTAGTCAGGGCAGACTAAAGCATTTAAAAAGGGACAGTCTTTAGCAGCAGCCCCTCCTTCTCCACCATATCGATTCTTGTTAATCCACCCACATCTGTCAGTGTCAGCGGTCAGTGATGGCAGGAGTCAGAAAGAAGGGATTTGGCTTGATCAGCACACTGGAGGAGAAGGGGAATCCCCGCACTGATTCTAATTATAAACTGTGTTGTGTTTTGATGGCGCACTTTGCATTTCCTCTTTCCCTCGTAAAGCTTGTTTGTGCAGCAGCAGCTTGTTTATGCAGTCATTGAGGGTAATGAGGTAGTTTTTAGGTTTATCGCAGTTTTGTAATTTCTTATGTCACTCTAGTGATGGATAAATGACTGAATTAAATAGAAATACAGTTTATTCTGTCAATGTCTGACTTTTAATGTAGTTTTGCAGACTGTAGACTGAACAATACCTAATGTGAGTGCTGTTGTTTAGAAAAGAGATTCTAGTCCAGGATGTTCATTCATTAATAAATATAGTAGATGTAAGTTCTTTTAAATTGTAATATTTCACAATAGTACCTCTTTTACTGTACTTGTGATAAAATAATAACAGCAAAGATGTAATTAGTAACTGTAAATATGACAATTCAATAATAATTTAATAAATGTAATACTTTTAATAATTTATGTCTGTCCATTTCTAACTTATGTTCATATATTGTGCATAGTTGCTTGTTTTTTGTGCATTTATGTATTATGCTGACAATAATTACATAATTGCATAAGTTTTCTTCATTCATTCAGCCACTCCAGAGTCATTTTGTCATGATATAATCATACATCTTCTGTGAAATCCTGTGTATGTACAGTGTAGCATGGCCTTTTATTCCTTATTGCTGAATTGCGACACAATATGTGTAGAAACATTAGGCAACTGTGGTTTTGCACAGCTTTGTTCACATCAAGTAACATCTCAGCTTCCTCTGAACCCACCATGACCTTTGTGACATCAGTGGTGATCAAGCACCATGTGCCTCTGGAGCTCTTTGACACCCACAGGTGCCACAGCATGTCTGTAAGTTCACAGTTTGGGCTCTTCAGAGAGATGAGCCAATTTATTAAACTCTGAAAGCAGCTGCGGCTGTTCAGTCATTAAACTCAGTTCGTTAAATTGATATATAGTGGAAGATTTTATTTTGATAAATTAAACATTGATTGATTGTACTATACAGTAGGGCTGCAACTAATGACTATTTCAGTAGTCGACTGATCATCAACTACCTTAACGACTAGTCATTATGAGCTGAAAAAAAAAAAAATAAATAAATAAAAAAAAATAATACATATATATATATATATGGCTTTGTATCTTTTGTATATTTAATATATTTTGTTTTTAGCATTTTTCCTTCCATTTAAAAAGATGAAACACAAAAAAATTAGAAGACATAACATTTAATGCTTCCCAGTGCATTTTCTGCATAGCATATATGAACAAAAAGTTTGCAGTATTGCAGTAAACAAGTAAACAAAACAGTTGCAGTAAGCAATAAAATAAACACTGTTCCATAAACTAAAGTGCATTGCATGTAAACAATGTAAACAAAAATCTGTGATCCATTCATGTCAAAACACAACTTAATGAAGTGACAGGTCAATCACAGTTTGTTCATACTGAGGAAAGTCAGCATCTCTACGTGGTCCTGAGTGAGGCTTGCTCTCTTTTTGGAGAGCAGATGTTACCAGCTGCAGAGAATATTGCATATTGTGGCCTGGAGAGGAACTACATGTGAGAGCAAGACTTTGAGTGAGCCCTGGAGGGTGATATTTATTAAGGAAGTGACAGGTAAACAAACAGTAGTGCTGGTGATGGCGTCTTCGGTGCTCGGTGCGATCATGAATCCTCTTCTGAATCCGTGGTCAGCGCCCGTTTGATCACCTGGAAGGCCCGCTCTGCTTCCTCCGTCCAGCGAATCCTATTGGGTTGCCCCTTCCTGGTCATGTCTGTCAGGGGGGCAGCTATAGAGGAAAAGCTGGGGATAAAACAATGGTAGTAGCCCGCCAACCCCAAGAACATTTGTACCTGGGTTTTTGTGGAGGGCTTCATGGGGGCCCAGGATGGCTTGATGAGTCCTCGTCCCACGGTGAAACCCAAGTACCTCGTTCATCGCTAGGTGGCACTTGCGGGGGTTGGCGGTCAGTCCAGCCCGACAGAGCTCGGACAGCACCCTCTGAAGCCACTCCAGTTGGTCCTCCCATGCCTCCAAGTGGATCATGACGTCATCCAGGTAAGCAGCAGCTTATGTTTGGTGAGGTCGGAGTATCATGTCCATCAGCCTCTGGAACATTGAGCCCAACAATGTAGCCCAAAGGAAAAGGGTCCGGTACTGCCAGTGTCCAGATGGCATAGAGAAGGCCGTTTTGGGCTTTGCTTCGTCAGTGAGGGGGACTTGCTAGTAGCCCTTTGTGAGGTCGAGGGTTGTGATGTACTGGGTCCTTCCCAGGCGCTCCAGCAGTTCATCCATTCGGGGCATGGGATAGCTGTCGAAGTCTGAGACCTCATTCAGGTCGCCGGTAATCATTACAGAAGCAGAGGGTGCCATCCGGCTTGGGTACCAGGACAATCGGGCTGGACCATGGGCTCTGGGATGGTTCTATTAACCCCAGCCTGAACATTTTCTGGATTTCCTCCTCTATGTCCTGCCGGCGGGCCTCAGGTACTCGGTAGGGCTGTTGCCGGACGATGATGCCGGAAGGAGTGCGAATGTCGTGGGACAAGACGTTACTCTGGCCGGGGACGTCGGAGAAGATGTCCTGGAATTGACCGGTCAGGTGCCGTAGCTCAGTCTTCTGGGCGGTGGACAGGTTGGGGTTGGTATCCACAACCACGGGATCTGGAAGAGTGAGTCCCGGTCCCCAACCCATTTCTTCAACAGGTTGATATGGTAGGTTTGCACGGCTTGCCTTCGTCCAGGCTGTCTCACAAGGTAGTTCACCGGGCCCAAACTTTCCCCTATGGTGTAGGGGCCCTGCAATTGGGCCAGGAATTTGCAGGCAGTGGTGGGGACCAGGACCATCACCTTGTCGCCAGGCTGGAACTCCCGTGGTTGGGCCGCCCTGTTGAAAAGACGTTGCTGGGCCTGTTGGGACTTCACCAGGTGTTCCCAGACTAATGGCATGACGCTGTCGATTTTGGTCCTCATGTCCTTCACGTGTTCGATGGCGGCTGCTGCTCCCAGGCTTCTCGGGCTACGTCGAGGAGGCCACGGGGCTGCCGACCAAACAGGAGTTCGAATGGGGTGAACCCCGTGTATGGCTTAAGGTACCTCCCGAATGCTGAACAGCACATAAGGTAGGAGTTGGTCCCAGTCTTTCTTGTCTTCTGCAGCTACCCGTCGAAGCATCTGCTTTAAAGTCTGGGTAAACCTCTCGACGAGCCCGTCGGTCTGGGGATGGTATACAGATGTTTTTACTTGCTTTACCTTCAGCAGCCGGCAGAGGACAGCCATTAGCCGGGACATGAACGGGGTTTCCTGGTCGGTCGGTATCTCCGACGGAAGGCCCACCCGGCTGGAGAGCAGGAACAGCTCACGGGCGATGTTCTTGGCGGTGGTTTGGCAAAGGGGGACTGCCTCAGGGTACCGGGTAGCGTAGTCCACGTTTACGAGTATGTGCTTGTGTCCCCGACCAGACCTCGGCAACGGCCCTACGATGTCCATCCTGATCTGCTCGAAGGGCACCCCGATGATGGGAAGTGGAATGAGCGGGCTAGGGGGAGGTCTCCTCGGTGAGGTCCATTGACACATGGGACAGGCCTCTTCACCTCTCCCTCTAAGCCGGGCCAGTGGAACCTGTCCCGGATGCGCTGTACCGTGTTTTGCCCCCTGAGGTGTCCAGCCATGGGGTGTGAGTGGGCTAGCCAGGGCTCTAGAGTGCAACCTAATTTCTCAATGGTGCGACAAAAAAAAAATCAAAAGTTGCACCGGTGCGACCAGCCGTTTGAGGGGGGAAAAACGAAACTCTGTGACTCTTAAAAGTTGTGTCAGCGATTTCAAGCCTGTAACATAAAGTGTCAGATTCAGCTGACCTTTCTTCACGCTCGCTCGCTGCCTGCCCCATAAATTGGCTGTGAAAAAAACGCGTCTCTATTCTCAGCCTAGGGTCTGAGATATGCCACAATTATGCCGGTGATTGGTTGAACACCAATTTCTGTGGAAAGGTTGGTAGCACCGATTGTTTTTTTGGCGTAAACCCGACGTACAGTAATGATGTCGCGTGCACCCAATTTATAGGAGACATCGCAGATGCATTAAAAAAAAAAAGGATAAAGTAAACTTTATCACATTATCCTTCAGAAACCTTTCTTAATCTTTATTATTCTGCTCTTTATTATTGTGCTCAGCGTTTATTTAAAATATAAATATTTAAAAATTTTGTTTTACCATTTGCTGTCCCTTTTTTTTTTTATAAATTGAATGCATCTTTGCAGAATGAAAGTATTCATGTAATAAATAAAAATCATACGCACTCCAGACTTTTGAATGGTAGTGCACTTAATCAAGGTTACCACAGAAATATTAACCAGCAAAAACCTCAACATTGATAATAATTGTTTCTTGAGTATCAGATCAGCATATGAAAATAGTTTCTAAAAAATCATGTTTCTCTGAAGACTTAATGGCTGGTAAAAAAAAAAGCTTTGCCAGAAATAAATTTATTTTTGAATAAATTAATATAGAACTTAATAAGATTTAACAATATTACAGTTTTTTTAATCAAATAAAGCTTTTAGCATAAGTTCATATCACAGATACAGACTTTTGAAAACAATTCATTTTAATTATTGCAAACGTTTGATCATTATTGTAAATGTATTTCTGATTTAATTGAATGAATTTTTTTTTTACTAACAATAAAAAAAGTTGAAATGGAGCCTGTTTTTCATATTCACAGCTGACAGATAAGTGATCTGAAATGTGCGCATATTTATAGACCTATTAATAATCTGATGCATTGTAAAAACATTTTTAGGATTTTCATCGAATATAATATATTATTTATTGTTATAATACTTATTACTTGTTATAATATATAGGCCTTAACAAGACATTTATCTGTGTGCAAACCTGTTGAGTATCCATAGAAATAATTGAACTGACCACATAAAGTTTACAAAATTATTACAGAACTTAAAAGCATTGAAAGTACAGTATATATCTGCCTTCTTAATTTATAACATGTTCATGATCCCTAAGTGTATTTACGGTCGCCATGCTATGAAACTAGACCTAAATATGGTTTGGCTGTAATCTTATACCTGTCTTAAGAGGCAGAAATAAGTGTGACATATTGATAAGGCCCATGTTTTCAGGGCGGTGTTCATCCAAACCTTCCTAGTTTGTCCTCCTACACTCTTTGTTCACTGTAATGTGCATGAGCTCTGAAGCATTTAAGCAACACATTAGCGCTGATTGTTTGTGTCTCGTGGCGTAAAGTGTTCTGCATCTGCCAAATCCCAGCGCTGCTCTGGGCCTATTTATACAAGGATGAGCTAAGCCTGCAGATCATGAGGCTCAGCACAGCAGCTTACCATGAGACCAGCATATCAGACAGACAGAAACGCTCAGAATGCTTCAGTGCCTGCTACAGACCATATTAATGGGTCTGTTTCATTCATAAAAGATTTGTGTATGACTTTAGTCTTTCACATAAGGATCAAGTTCTCATATTTAACAAACAATGTATACATATTAACACTATTAAATGTAATTTAAAAAAATATAATTTCATGAATGTTATAAATGAATAAATTAATGTTATATTATAATGTTACCAATATAAATTCACTTGTGGGATTGTAAATAATTGGTTTTAGTCTTGTCATTTATTTAGTCAAAATAGCATACAATTTTGCCCTTTTTTTTGCTGTTTATCATTCATCAGCCATAAAATGAAAAAGATAATTGTTTTTTAAGTATTGACCAGCTATTTACTTTATGTGTGTCTTTTAAGAATTAAAACAGCAAAAATAAGATGCTTATATATATAACGATAAATGCAAAAATATCAGGGATATCCTGTCGTCCTGTCCTTGCAGCTGAAAAACACCCCCACAGCATGATGAGCAGTGCCTGGTTTTCTCCACACATACCTCTTAGAATTAAGGCCAAAAAGTTCTATCCCTGTCTCATCAGACCAGAGAATCTTACTTCTCACTTGGAGTCTGGACTCTTGGAGTGCTTCAGATGTTTTTTAGCAAACTCCATGCAGGCTTGTCTTGCACTGAGAAGAGGCTTCCGTCGGGCCACTCTGCCATAATGCCCCGACTGGTGAAGGGCTGCAGTGATGGTTGACTTTCTACAACTTTCTCTCATCTCTCGACTGCATCTCTGGAGATCAGCCACAGTGATCTCTGCGTTCTTCTTTACCTTTCTCACCAATGCACTTTTCCCCCAATTTGGCCAGACGGCCAGCTCTAGAAAGGGTTCTGGTCCTCCCAAACGTCTTCCATTTAAGGATTATGGAGGCTACTGTCCTCTTAAGAACCTTAAGTGCAGCAGAAATTTTTTTGTAACCTTGACCAGATCTGTGCCTTGTCACAATTCGGTCTGTGAGATCTTTAGGCAGTTCCTTTGACCTCATGATTTTCATTGTTCTGACATGCATTGTGAGCTGTAAGGTCTTATATAGACAGGTGTGTGGCTTTCCTAATCAAGTCCAATCAGTATAACCAAACACAGCTGGACTTAAATGAAGGTGTAGAACCCTCTCAAGGATGATCAGAAGAAACGGACAGCACCTGAGTTAAATATATGAGTGTCACACCATGTGATATTTTAGTTCTTTTTTAATAAATCTGCAAAAATGTCAACAATTCTGTGTTTTTCTGCCCAAATGGGGTGCTGTGTGTACATTAACGAGGAAAAAAATGTACTTAAATGATTTTAGCAAATGGCTGCACAAAACAAATAGTGATACTTTCCGTACCCACTGTATATATGGTGAATTTTAAACATATTGTGTGGAAAACGTTTCATAAATAATAATACATTAAATATATTTTAGGTATCTGCCATCCCAAACTTTTACTATTAGTATTTATGATACATTTTGGATGGGTGCTTTTGTCTCTGGTTTTTACATTTTGTGCAAGGAGTGTGAGTCACCCAGTGTTTTGCTATTTTAAAAACGAATATACAGTACCTGTATGTAGGGTTGTACTCTCTCTCTTTCTCGCTCTCTCTCTCACCCACACACACACACACAGTGTTCTTTCTTCCAGCAACAAACTTGAGATGCTTAAGGTATATCTTGATTATACCTGGCTATATCTGCTTATTCTGCCCCATTATTACCTTATGGTCCAATTCGGTCTACTTTAAAACACTAAAATGTGACCAACTATTAAAATCATTTATTGTGATCTTAATAAATTAAATAAATTAGATATAAAACATCATATTAGCTTTAAGTAGTAAGTGTTATTGACCATATAAGTCACAAAGGCTTCAACACCAGCCATATATGGCCATCTATTTTCTTCCTAGATGTGTTTTAGCGACTATAAACACCTGGAGTTTTAAAGGCTTCCGTGCCCTTTCAAAGGATAGACTGGCCCCATTTCTTCTGTGCAGGGGATTGTGGGACAGAACGTGCCAGCAAAAAATACAGATTCTCTGAAACTTATAGGAGGGTAGAAGATAAATCGTAAGGTTTGAGTTTTTACAAAGTGCTGTTACAAAAGAGGGTAAAAAACAGTAGGACACTGTGAAATATGAAGTAGAGAGAGAGAGACAAAGAACAAATGATGGAGAAAAGGAGGCTGGAGAGAGAGGATATGGCTATATCATGAGTCAGTGGAGGGAACAGCTGAGAATGCTATACATGACAGGTGGAGAGTGTTTGGAAGCGGGTGTGTTTATGACTGTTATTTACACGCTGTGCTATGAACGTACCAGCCCTTGTGTGTTTGTGTCTCACTAATCAGTGTGTTATCATTCAGCATGTTTGCACGTCTCACTAAGAATAGGTATTCATTAGACCTCATTGTCATGAGTCATTGTCACCTTTGCCATCTGGCTCTGATCACACTCTCACTATGTATTCCTTCTGTTTTTTCTTCCTGTTTCATGACCTGCTCTGGCTCACAGGAAGATCAAGTTGTGCTCCAGTGCACCGCAACTGTTCTGAAGGAGCAGATCAAACTATGCCTTTCCTGTGAAGGCTTCGGGAACCGTCTGTGCTTTCTAGAGACTACGTCAAATGCCCAGGTATAGTCACCAACAAGGTGTCAGGGTGTCAGGGAACCCACTGCACATTACAAATATTTGGAGGAAGAACTATTTCAGACAGTTTTCCATGTTCTTATTTAATTTTGTATTATGTAATAATTTTTTAAGCTACATCACAGTTATTCTTATTAATAATAATTCTATAATAATATATAAAAAATGCTAGTTTTTAAATGCTATTTTAAAAATGAATATACCTGTATGTAGGGTTGTACTCTCTCTCTCTCTCACACACACACACACACACACACACACATACACAGTGTTCCTTCTTCCAGCAACAAACTTGAGATGCTTAAGGTATATTTTGATTATACCTGGCTATAGAGGGTTTTTTTTCATTTTTGCTATCACACCATAGAACACATAGAACATTTTTAGATTTCCCATTACAATTATGTAAGTTTGCAAAACATATAATTTGTATTTTTCACACCAGTTGTTTTTGTCAGACAAATAATACTCTATTAAAATGATAATAATGGTAACTTTTTCTTATGCATTTCTTTTATTTTTTACAACAATTATGACATTTTTATTGTATATTTTCAATGATCTAAAACGATAGATTTACTATCGTTAGATTTACATTTTATAATATTATACAACATATAAACGTACATATAACAGTATGTTATTTTATTAATATTTTAATATTCTTCATTACAATATCCAGTAAACCAGATTATTTTACTACACACAACAGTTATTTTCATGAGACTCTGTGAATAAAATGCCTACTTTTATATATTTTTATGTACTTTTATATATATAAAAGATATACAGTGAGATCAATAAGTATTTGATCACCCTGTGATTTTGCAAGTTCTCTTACTTAGAAATCATGGAGGGGTCTACAATTTTCAGCATAGGTACGTTTCCACTGTGAGAGACAGAATCTAAAAAATTTCAATCACATTGTATGATTTTTTAACAATTTATTGGGAATTACTGTGTCAAATAAGTATTTGATCACTTGAGTTAAAAAAGTTTAATATTTGGTACAGAAGCCTTTGTTAACAATTACAGAGGTCAAACGGTTCCTGTAGTTCTTTCTGTAGTTGGGATTTTGACTCCTCCACACAGATCTTCTCTAGATCTGTCAGGTTCCGGGGCTGAGCAACAGAGTTTCACACTCCTTGGTTTTCCTGGCTGTTTGCTTTGGGTCATTGTCATATTGGAAGACCCAGCCACGACCCATCTTTAATGCTCTAACTAAGGGAAGAAGGTTTTTGCCCAATATTTTACAATACATGGCCCTCTTCATCCTCTCCTTAATACAGTGCAATCACTCAGTCCCCTGTGCAAAAAAAACACCCCCAGAGCAAGATGATTCCAGCCCCATGCTTTACTGTAGGTATGGTAATATTGGGATGATCATCATTCTTCTTCCTCCAAACATGGCGAATGGAATTGCCCCATAGCCCTTTCCAGCTTTGTGAAGGTCTACAATTTTGTCTCTTGTATGTTTTGGCAGCTCTTTGGTTTTGCCCATGTTGCTCCCTAGACTTTGGTTGATTATGGGGTGCGCAGGTGTCTTTATGACAGCTAACGACCTCAAACAGATGCTACTAATTTAGAATCATGAGCAGAGTGTAGCTGGGCTATTTAAAAGCAGAATTACATGTCTTTGAGGGTCAGAAATCTGGCTGATAAGCAAGTGATCAAATACTTATTTGACACAGTAATTCCCAAATAAATTGTTAAAAAAATCATACAATGTGATTTCCGAATTTTTATTTTTAGATTCTGTCTCTCACAGTGGAAATGCACCTATGCTGAAAATTGTAGATCCCTCCATGATTTCTAAGTAAGAGTAAGTACTAAGTAACTTGCAAAATCACAGGGTAAACAAATAATTATTGACCTCACTGTCTATATATATATATATATATATAGATAGATGCATACATAGATACATATTAATACAATAATTATTATTGTACTGTTTTGGTTTTGTTACTTTGTACGGAAAAAAATTCTTAGTTCTTGTAGACAAAGACAATGTGCTGTGCTGCTCTTATTTACAAGCACTGGTGAATACAAATACACAAAACTGAATTTATTTTTATGTTTAAAATACAGCAGTCAATATTTTTCATCACTAAACATTATTTCCTAAAGATCAAGGTTTTGAGTATACTATGCATGAGTCCTAAAATTTGTGTGTTTCGTTATCATGGTCTGCAGAATGTGCCGCCTGATCTGGCAATCTGTGCCTTTGTACTGGAGCAGTCGCTGTCAGTACGAGCCCTGCAGGAGATGCTGGCCAACACCGTGGAGATGAACGAGGTGAGAGTCTCCTTCAAGGAGAAAGAGGGAGAGTGAGCAAGAGCGTGAGAGGGAAGGATGGAGAGCTGGAGAGCAGGGAGCAATTCGAAAAGCAGAGGACCAAAAAGAAAAGGAATGACAAACAAAAAATATTACATTCTTTTACTATTTACAAATGCATACAGTAAGATGTAGCCTGTAGAGCTAATAAAGAAAACGAGTTGAGGAAAATGATCAGTTTGGTGAAATAAATCTCAGTGTCACAAAGCTTTGATCAATAATGATCCGAAAAATTCAAAAATAGTTCAAAGTTATTTTGATTTTGGGAAAAAATGGCCTTCTTCTTTCAGAACACCACCGCACATGAATGATAGATGTTTTTTTCATTATGTTGTCAGACATTTGGAGCGTTTATGAAAAAAGCACACACACATTATTTTTTTACATATTTTACCTTTATTTTTCACCCTTCTTCATTTAATGCTCTGATCAGTTCCTGGTTTTATGAAGCCCCTCCCTCAGACATACGCAATGGGCTTAGATTGGTTAGCTGGCCCGGTGTGTCGTGATTCACCAGACTCCCTAGTGAACATTTAGAAACATCAATTTGAGCTGAATTGAGACCCAGAGAATATTAGTGAAGAGGATTGTGCCGAACCTGTCCAAGCAAGGATCTTACAGGACTGCTACTGTTTGTGTTAGCTCATTAATACAGCAGAATACATGATTTTGTTGTATGATTTTTGTAAAGTAATTGTTTATTTTGTCACAGTAAAAAATGTTTGCCAGAAACTATTGCTCACTATCACTGCAACCGCGTGAATGTCCATGTTTAACACTTCTAGCTATGTGTCTATACACATAAAGTTTATAATTGGATCATAGTTCAGTGATGGAACAGTTTGTTATGTCACAAACCCAGGAAGTAGCTCATTGTAGTCCCTACGAAATGTTTTTGTAGGCATTACCCTGTCATAATTTTAAAAGACAATATCTCCTTTTGCAATGAACTTTCAGTGTTGTAACTTTGCAGACATTGTTTATGCTTTTGTATTGTTTACAGTAACATTACACACTAACTAAATTTAAAAAGTTAAATCATAATCAACCACCCCTTTAAGCTTTCTTCAGGCCGAATTCTGGAAACTTTGGGAAATTGTGTAAGCCAATATACAGGGTGGGCCATTTATATGGATACACCTTAATAAAATGGGAATGGTTGGTGAAGAATTAACTTCCTGTTT
>JAUMHI010000063.1:7780835-7832377 GCA_032359435.1 Enteromius unitaeniatus | reverse complement strand
AATATTTTATACAATTAAAGTAGAAACATACATTTTAGGGGTTGCAGGATGTGAAATGTCCTCTTAAATCTGGAAAAAAAACCAAGAAATATAGTAGTTACAGGTGTACTGCATCCGCAAGAAATTCTTTAAAAATTGTAAATAAAGTGTAGCAGTGTTCATGAAGTAAAAACTGCTGGGTATAACTAAGTATATATAAGTAAGGTACACTATTGGATTTTACAGTGAATGTCCTGCTAAAATAAACTAGGCCTTCCCTGAAATAGATGTCATCTGGAGGGAAGCATAAGTTGCTCTTAAACCTTTATATACCTTCCAACATTCATAGTTCCTTCCAAAACATGCAAGCTGGTGTATGCACTTATGCACCCCCAAACTAATGCTGGCTTTTGAACCGAATGCTGATAACATGTAGGAAGGTCTCCCTTTTTGGCCCTGAGGACATGGCGTCAAAGATTTCCAGCAAGAATGTCAAATTTAAACTCTTCTGACCACAGAATACTTTTATACTTTGAGCGGCGCTTCTTGGAGCTCTAGTTGGCATCTGCAGATGGCACGGCAGAGTGTGTTTACAGACATGGTTTCTGGAAGTATTCCTGGGCCCATTTAGTAATGTTCACAGGCATCCAACAAAGGTCTTCGACCTTGTCCCTTACGCACAGAGAATTTTACAGTTTCTCTGAATCTTTTGATGATGTTGTGCACAGTAGATCATGAGATTTGCAAACCTTTGCAATTTGACATTGTTTTAAAGTATTCCACAATCTTTTTACCCACTCTTTCACAGATTGGAGAGCCACTGCCCATATTTACTTTTGAAAGACTCTCTCTCCAAATTATGCTTTTAATATTTAATCATTTTATAATCACTTAACTTAATTAGTTTCTAGTTGTCCTCCCAAAAAAGTCTTGGTTTTTCAGCCCTTTGTTGCCCTGACGCCAACTTTTTTGAGACCTGTAGCAGACATTAAATTTGAAATTAGCTCATTATATAAAAGGGTATAAAAGTGTAACATTTCTCAGTTTAAAAATGTGTTACATTCTCTTACGATTATATGAAGTAATGGTTTGTGTGATTTGATAGTCCCAACATTTCCAGAGTTCAGGTTGTACCTTATTTTGCTGCATGGGTGCATGGGGTCATCTAAAAGCCAGTTTATAAGAGGTATTTTCTGGTAGATTTGTTAGTATAACTTCATTTCCTGTACTTTTTGTCTCTCTCCTGACCCTCCGTCTCCCTTTCCTGCCAACTTTAGGCAGTCGATTTGGATAAATGGGTATGTCTCATGTCTCATCGTAACCTCAGCACCCTTCTTCTCCTCTGTACCAAAGTCTCCTACTCAATGTCCGGTGTGGATGAAATAATTCTGTAGCTCTTCTTTACCCCTAAACCTTTTACTTCTGTCTGACCTTTGACCGCTGTCCCCTTTTCCTCACTTTGTCTGATTTGGTCAGAGTTGGAATCCCATTTGCTCTCCAAATGGCATTTCAAATGACACCTCGTCCGTGTGTATTAGTGTGTACATTTGTAAGAGAGAGAGAGCGAGAGAGAGAGAGAGAGAGAGAGAGAGCATTCCAGTGTGTAAGATGAGCTCAGTGCCACTGAATCCTGGATAAGGATCTTCAGCATACAGCCCACAGCACTAACACTTATTCCTGGCTAACATGAAAGTTAATAAGCATGAAAGCTGGGGGCCATACAATTATTTAAGTTTTTAAAGGGACAGTTCACCAAAAAATGAAAATTCTGTCATCAAACAGTCACAATTTTGTTGTGCCAAACCCGACAGACCGTAGTTTTTTATCAGAATACAAATTAAGATTTATTTTTATGAAATGCAATTCATGTGTGTGGTGCTGCTAATGTTATTTTTGTTTGCTTTGTGCACAAAAATGTTCTCAAAACTTCATAAAATTACAGTTGAACCACTGATGTCTTATGGGGTATCTTAACTACATTTCTGGGCCTTGAATGTGGTAATTGCATTGCTGTCTATGAAGGGTCAGAAAGGTTTGGAACAACCGGAGGGTGATGATGAATTACATAATTTTTTATTTTTTTGAGTGCACTATCCCTCTTCTCTTTTTATTTCCATTGAAATCAAATTTTTAATATTCTTTTAGACAAACAAACAAATATTAAATATCTAGCAGGTTCTGTGGGCTTCAGATCCATTAACAAAATCTCATACAAACTCATTTGGAGATACTCATCTGGAAAACAATCAGCAAAATTAAGGGCTGAAAAAGTTTTTTATTCCATTAAATACCTCCTCAGTAGGATAGTCATTTATGCTAACATCAACCTTTTCATTTCATCTCACCTCACCTCATTTGGCACCATGATTGGGTGATTGTTCTACTGTATAAACCAGCTGAGAAAATGTAAAACTTTAGTTTGTATATTATAGTTTTTAACAGTGCTTCATTTGCCTGAATTTTGCCAATATTCTTCAGTAATTTTTCAGAGCGTAATGCTATTTTCAAATCATTACTGCACAGTTCTGTCTGTGTTTTTACTGTATCATAATACATAAGACATACCACAATGGCAATTTCTTCCAGTAAACATCATAACCATTTCAGCATATAGAAAATTTTTTTGATAAGATGCACCAATTGCTTTTAAGTTTCCAACACAGTTGGGTAAACTAGACATGAACTCATTGTTTAATGCTATCACATATTTTTATTTATTTATTTATTTATTTTTTTTGTATAATTGCAAATACCTAATATTTTCAAGTCATGAGTTCCCTCACAACCTATTAAAATGGCAGTTTTAGTTAAAATATGTAAAAATAGGTTTGTCTTTAAAATTGCTTTTGTTATTAAGAAGTTAAATAAGAATGGCCAAAAATCTGAGGCAGCTGAGTAGATACCTCTGGAAGTAACATGCTGACCAGTTCTGAATGGACACATCTGTTGTGGTGAATTAATCTAAAAAAAACAATTCTGATGATTTTCTCATCCCTTGTGTCTTTTCAAACCTGATTCTCTTCTGTACAAAAAGAAAAATCAATAATTGTGACCCATACTACAGTATGTATTTTTGGCTATTGCTACAAATATACCCCAGCGACTTAAGACTTAAGTTTTGTGTTCCAGGGTCACATATATAAATATTTTTTTTTATCTAACAATGGATTTGGAGCAACATAAGGTTGACAAACAATGTTAGAATTTTCTTTTTTTAGGAGAACTGTCACTTAAAAGTCTGTTATGGTATGCTCTCTCTCTTGCGTATGTAATCATACTCATAAATAGTAATAAACTATAGACAAAACTCACTAATAGCAACAATAATCGTGTTCTCTTGCTTTGAATCCTTTCTGGATGTTGAGAAAAGGTAAGCCGTCCACAGGATGTGTTTGTTGTCCTCACCACGCCTGAATGTGACCTTTGACTCTTTGACTCTGCTGTTCATTGGTTGTTTCTGTACCTATGTATGCTCTCTTCATGGTACTGTAACCCACTTCTTGTGAATGTGAACTTACAGTATATAAAGAAAATCTCTGGTACTTTATTCCTCTGTCGTTTTTGTTTTCAATTTACTTATGTCTCACTGTTGTCGCCATGTAAAAACGGTGGAGCTCTTCCTTTTCCTGTTTAAAACTCTGCCATTTATCATCCAACATTGTCCGCTTTGCTGTGTCCTTACAGCACTGTTTGATTACAAAGAAGTTGTTTTAACTTTATTTTCTTTGTTGTTCCTCAATCTCTAGTCATCTCAGGGAGGGGGACACCGAACGCTGCTTTATGGTCACGCCATCCTCCTGAGACACTACCACTCTAGCATGGTGAGAGATGCATGACAGGCTTTCATCATTTACCATCATTTTCATCATGACACTAATTTTAAGGAGATGTGTTTATTACCCTGAATTACAGTATCTCAGCTGCCTGACGACATCACGTTCACTCACAGACAAGCTGGCCTTTGATGTGGGCCTGCAAGAGGATTCTACAGGTACATGTTGATCAAGAGCAATAGGTAGTTCTTAAATTGAATAATAATAATAATAATAATAATATAATAATAATAATAATTCTAATTAATTAATTACCTTTTTCCTGAACATATTAAAAACATGTTTATTATTATTATTACTGTTGTTGTTAATGTAAACCTGATTTTTTTTTATTTACTAGTACGGCAACAATGAAAAAACGAAACAAAACAAAAAAACAATAATTATTTAATTAATTACTTTTTTTTAAGCTGAACAAAAACAGCAACAAAATAATAATAATAATAATATAATATAATATAATATATTAGTAATTAATATTGTTATTACTTAATTTATTTAATTTTTTTCCTGAGTGGAACAAAGATATTTATTATTATTATTATTATTATTATTATGCTCTTCTTCTTCTTCTTCTTGTAAACCTGACATTATTTATTTATTTATTTAATTTATTGGTACTGCAGCAATAAAATAAACATTATAATATTATATTATAATATTATTAGCCATATATTAATATTATTATCCATATTATGAATGTAATTTTGAAAAAATCTTTTAATTGTTGTATGTACAATCATAAATGACAATTGCATTAGAATTATGCATACTTTACGTTAATAATATTATATTAACAGTGTTACGCTTTACAACTGAAATGCAAATATATTGTAGCTGGGTTAAAGAGAGCATCCAGTCACATTTATTGACAGTTCACTATGAAACCCCAGACTTCAGGGATTTGAAAACCAACAACAATGCAATGTCCAGTCTCACTATAGAAACCTTGTGTGTCTTGTCAGTGTGAACCAGATGGCAAAACTAATGAATGTCTGTCTGCCACCATCTCCCCTACAGTCTGCAAATGGCACATTTATATCACCATGAAACACCATGCTGATGCTCCACAGTGAAAGTAAGCTCTCTGGCTAACAACACTTGAGAACAATCAAAGAGGGACACAAATAATAAAAAAAAAAAAAAAAAAAAACATTCACACAAAGAGTAACCACTACGTTGCACTAGGGTATAAAATAGCACTAGGTTATTGCACAGTTTCACAATTACACAAAAATATTAATTATTATTATTGCACAATTTAAAAATCAGTATTAACAATGTGTATTATAGCAACTGATGCATAATTCTTTGCGTCTTTGTATGCTCAGGGGAAGCATGTTGGTGGACTATCCATCCTGCATCCAAGCAGAGGTCAGAGGGTGAGAAGGTCAGGGTAGGAGACGACCTGATCCTGGTTAGCGTGTCATCAGAGAGATACCTAGTAAGACTCTTTAGTTTCTTAGTGACCTGATAATAATATCAAACGTGATTCTCTGTGCAGCTGACAGCTGGTATCTGTGATAACTTTTGCAGCATCTGTCATACGCCAGTGGGGACCTGATGGTAGATGCCTCCTTTATGCAGACCTTATGGAACATGAATCCAGTCTGCTCAGGCTGTGAGCTGGCAGAGGGTAAGTGTTCAGCAAATGGACCCTTTTCACATTTCCGGGTTTCTCCGCAGCGGAAGTCGTCATAGTTGGGTAAACTTGAATAGCAGTGAATGGAATGGTACCACAAATTGGGCGGCAGTCAAAGAGAAAACGATGCGAAATTTACCATAGACGTATTAGAAACACCCTCGCATTAGCGTAAACTATCTTTTTGTAATTTGCATGGGTAATATAATACAAGAAATATATAAGAAAATATAAGAAAAGCTTTTAAGGATTTATGATGCTGTTGACAGAGAATTCCCAATCAAATAAAATCTAAATGTTCTGAAGTATATCTATTTTTTTTTAAGACAGTGTAACCTTTCTGACTGTGTTCTGCTCTTTTCAGGGTACTTAACTGGAGGTCATGTCTTAAGATTGTTTCATGGTCACATGGATGAGTGTCTAGCCATCTCAACACCTGATCAGGGAGAGGAGCAGCGCAAGTAAGAGAAGAATATGTTTACATTTTTTCATAAATTTACATACCCCTTGCAGAATATGCAAATATGTTAATCATTTTAACAAAATAAGAGAGCTCATAAAAAGTATATGTTATTTATTATTTAATACTGACCTGAATAAGCTATTTCACATAACAGATATTTATATGTACTTTAAAAGGGAAAAAAAAATAATAACTGAATTTATAAAAAATTACCCTGTTCAAAAGTTTACATACCCTTAATCTTAATACTTTATGGAATTTCCTGGATAATCCACAATTGTTTTTCTGTTTTGTGATGAGTCATGAGTCCCTTGTTGGTCCTGAGCAGTTAAACTGCCTGCTGTTCTCCAGAAAAATCCCCACAGATCCAGCATATTTCTTGGTTTTCCAGCATCTCTGGCATATTTGAACCTTTTCCAAAAGTGACTGTATGTTTTGAGCCGCATGTTGTCACACAGAGGACATCTGAGGGACTCGTATGCGCCTATTACAGAAGGTTTAAACACTCACTGATGCTTGAAAATTAGGGTACATTTTTTTGTCTTCTGAGAAACAAAAACTATATTTAGGCAAAATAAAAAAAATGTCCACATCTCCATTCTGATAAAAGGTTTTCAACCCCCACCCCCTGGCTCTTAATGCATGGTTTCTCATACAGAAATCATACAGTCACTATTGAAAAAGGTTAAAATATACAGAATATGTTCGAAAAACCAAATAATGTGCAGGAGCTGTTTTTTTTTTCTAAAGAACAGCAGGCAGTTATATATTATTATTTAAGCATGTGGTTTTCCTTTCTAAACTTTCTGTATGTACAGTAAATTAAGTTTTATACTGTGTAATTCTCACTGAATTCTTAATTGAAATGATAGTTATATCATTTTCTTACTAGGATTGCACAATATGAAGGAGGGGCGGTATGCAGTCAGGCCCGTTCATTGTGGAGACTCGAGCCTCTGAGAATTGGGTGAGAATATTATCTAACTGTGACATTATTACAACATGTTTTGCATATACGTTTTGTAATACACATCTGTTTCTGCAGTTGGAGCGGTAGCCACATGAAGTGGGGCCAGGCTTTCCGCGTACGCCACATCACAACGGGTCGGTACCTGTGTCTGGACGAGGAGAAAGGTCTGATGGTTCTGGATCCAGAGAAAGCCAACACCAAATTGTCTGCTTTCTGTTTCCGGGCTTCAAAGGTAGGTTTGAATTTCGTAAAAAATATCTGCTTTTTATTTTACCAGATTCTAATGGCATTTCTCATTCCTGGAGAACAGGAGAAAGTGGAGGGGGCTCAAAAGAAGCGAGACGTGGAAGGAATGGGTGTTCCTGAGATCAAGTATGGGGAGTCTATGTGTTTTATGCAGCATCTTTCCACAGGGCTGTGGCTCACATATGCTGCTTTAGATGCTAAAGCTGCTCGCCTGGGAACTATGAAGAGAAGGGTATGAAGCGAACCACATGATAATACCAACTCACCAACTCAATGTCAAGCCTTTCAAACTGTTGTATTTCTTATGGCCTTACATTTAATCCAAAATCTGTCTTTATCTTTCTCTCAGGCCATATTGCATCAAGAGGGCCATATGGATGATGCACTGACCTGCTCTCGCTCTCAGATGGAAGAGTCTCAGGCTGCTCGTATGATCTACAGCACCACAGGCCTTTTTACACAATTTATCAAGTACGACTGTACATCCAATCCATACAATCTAACCCACATACGTTCCTAACGTCACTAATTATTGTGTAATAGAATAAGAATTCTGCAGTATTCTATTTTTACATTTATTGTTTAATTAAAAATAAATAAATGCCAAACATATTAAAATATTAATATTTTTTAATCTTTATTTGTTTTAATAAAATTATTATTTTATCAAGCAAGACATTAATAAAAATTTTGCTGTTCTTTTTTTAACAGAAAATTAAAATGGTTTTCACAAATATACTTAACAATATAACATGTTTTGATAATGTTACATGAAGCTGAATATTAATACGATTTCTAAAAGATATTTAATGTGAAAATTCAGTTTTGGCATCATAGGTATAAAATGCATTGTACAGTATATTACAATGGAATAATACAATTATTTTAAATTTAAATAATTTCACAATAACACTTTTATTAAATATATATTTTTGTATTGCTCTATAAATATTGTATTATTAAATAATATTTTATATTGTTTATATAAATTAGTGCTGCCAAATGATTAATCATGCTTAATCACATCCAAAATAAAAAATGTTTGTTTACATAATATATATGTGTGTACTGTTCATATTTATAGATCACTATAAAGTATATATATAGACACTTAAAATTTTAAACAGAAAAAATTTGTGTGTCTGTATGAATGTGCACGCATCCTCTTCTCTCTCTCTTGGACATCAGAGGTCTGGACTCTTTGAGTGGGAAGAACAAATCCCCCGGTCCGGTGTCCCTGCCATTGGATGGAGTGGTCCTGTCTTTGCAGGATCTGATCCATTACTTCCGGCCTCCAGAAGAGGAGCTGGAACACGAGGAGAAACAGACCAAGCTGCGCTCTCTACGCAACCGACAGAACCTCTTCCAAGAAGAGGTGTGCGTGTGTTTGTGTCTGTCTGTCTGACAATGATATATGATCCCCTTTAATTAATGTTTCTTTTCTGTTGCAGGGGCTGATCACCATCGTGCTGGAGTGTATTGACCGCCTAAATGTCTACAACACTGCTGCACACTTCTCTGAGTTTGCTGGAGAGGAAGCTGCTGAATCCTGGAAGGAGATTGTCAACCTGCTCTATGAACTGCTTGGTGACTGAATATAAATATATACATATATATATATTTTTTTTGTTGTTTTGGAAAGAAGTCTTTTAAAATACAGTGAAACACTTATCTTGTGAAATATTACAACTACTACTAAAGTACTGTTTTCTATTTTAAAATTTAATTTATTCCTGTGCTGCGGTGTCATGTGATGCTTTAGAAAAGAATTATGCTGATTTTGTGCTTAATTACTATCAATTATTGTTAGTGCTCAGTTATTAATATTGGTTATGATTTTAACCTAAATATATATTACTAAATATATTTAGGTACTTATAAAAATACCCTGCAATTGTACTTTTAGTATACTAAAATACTAAAGTCTGTTAAATTGGAACATCTAATTTTGTACTTAATGCACTTTAATTGTACAGAAGTAGTATTGAAGTCCAACTGAATATATATTTACGTATGTCTGATTGTGTAAAATTTCATTTATACTTCAGGTACACTTTAAATATCTTCCATTTAAAGACGATACTAATAAACAATCATACAGTCCTCATGAATAGGGGAATTTTAGGCTTAATATTAAGAAATATGCATAGTGCACAAGTAGTACTCCAAATAAAGTTGAATTATAATTTTTAAATCAGTAAGTCTCAAGCAATTTGTTGATAAATATGTTAATAAAGCAAAACTTTGTTTGAAATAATTGTATTATAAATATATTACTTTTTTGCTAGGAAAGATATGTTAAAATAGAAAACAGTAATTTAAAAATGTATTCATATTTCAGAATATTTTTATTTTTACTGTATTTTTGATTAACTAAAAACATAAAAAACATAATGTGCATAAAATACTTCAAAAACTTAAATAAATAAATCATTATTGAATAGCATCTAAAAGCATACTTTAATTTATTTCTTTTTTATCAGGTTGATTGATTACATTTGTGAATGCTTCTCTGTTTTCACAGCGTCACTGATTAGAGGAAATCGCTCTAACTGTGCTCTGTTTTGTGATAACCTCGACTGGCTGGTTAGTAAACTGGATCGTCTGGAAGCTTCTTCAGGTACACCTATAAAACCTTTCTATAAAACCAGCACACGGTCAACAAATGCCACAAAATGACTAACAACCCATCTTTAAACCTTGCCACGTGCTTCTTGCTCTCATACGTCTTTCCTATCTGTTGGTCTGCAGGCATCCTAGAGGTGCTGTATTGTGTTTTGATTGAAAGTCCTGAAGTCTTGAACATCATTCAGGAGAATCACATCAAGTCTATTATCTCTCTCTTGGACAAGCACGGTCGAAACCATAAGGTCTGACTGCAAACTTGATTTAGTAATTCGAACGTTTATCCTTTTGCTACACCTTGAAGAACTCACTGTCCTCTGCATTTGTCCGGACAGGTTTTAGATGTATTGCGTTCTCTGTGTGTGTGTAACGGTGTGGCTGTGAGGTCCAATCAAAACCTCATCACAGAAAATCTGCTTCCGGGCCGTGACCTCCTGCTGCAGACCAACATCGTTAACTATGTATCAAGGTAATATCTCTTGGTTTTCCTCCAGTTGTTTTCTTTTACTGCAGCTTTTGTTTCTGAAGGTGTACTAAATCAAGGAATTTCAAATGCTTTAACTACATGAATGTGACTTACTCCTTGTAGCGTGAGGCCCAATATCTTCTTGGGGACTTGTGAAGGTTCTACACAGTATAAGAAGTGGTACTTTGAGGTGATGGTAGACTATGTGGAGCCATTTGTGACAGCTCAGGCTAGCCATCTGCGCGTTGGCTGGGCTCTAACTGAGGGCTTCAGTCCGTACCCAGGAGGAGGAGAGGGTTGGGGTGGCAACGGTGTGGGTGATGACCTATATTCTTATGGCTTTGATGGCCTTCACTTGTGGTCAGGTAAGTGTGGTGATCTTCTATATTCTATATGTTTGAGTGTTACTAGTTCTTAAAACCATATGTTTTTTCTTGGTGTAGGTCATGTGTCACGTCAGGTGGCTTCGCCGAACCAGCACATCCTGGCAGCAGATGACGTTGTGAGCTGCTGTCTGGATTTGAGTGTACCCAGTATCTCCTTCCGTATCAATGGCCATCCAGTCCAGGGAATGTTTGAGAACTTCAACGTAGATGGCCTCTTCTTTCCCGCCATTAGCTTCTCTGCTGGAGTGAAGTAATTAACATCCTTTTCTTTAAAGGATCGTTCAAAAATGAAAACTGTTGATGATTTACTCAACCTCAAGACATCCTAGTCCTTTATATGACTTCTTTTTAGAAAAGTCCAATCAGAGTCCATCTCTGAAAACATCCTTGCTCTTCTAAGTTTTATATTGGCAGTGAATGGGTGTTATTTTTCAGTATTACAATAAAGCACAACAAACGCATTTATCATAAAAAATATCCCATTATATATAATACATTCCTCCTTTTGTAATATCATACTCAAAATGTTATGAACCTTTATCTCTAGCTTCTGATTTTGCACATGAATTTTTTATATTTATTAATTGTTTGAAAAGAAATTAATACTTTTATTTAGCAGGGTTATATAAAAGTAATCAAAAGTGTCGTTAAAATTATTTATAATGCTTCAAAACACTTGTTTACTCTGTATGCAAATTTTTTTAACTTTATCAAATAATCCGGAAAAAATATTTCCACAAAAAAATATTGTAAGAAATGTTTCTTGAGCACTAAATCAGAATATTAGAATAAATTCTGAAGAATCGTGTGACAGTGAAATCTATGGTGGCCTATCAGTGCACAACACAGTGAAATCATACTAATTTAAAAAATAAGTACAACCTCATGTTGTGTCAATCATGTTTACACACTGCCTCTGAAACTTTCGTCCGTCATAAAAATAACAATTTGGATCGGGTACAATTTTCTGCATTTTCGCATCCATATCATGTATTTTGAAAGGAAAGGATGCCAACCTGAAAAAAAAGTATGCAAAAATGTTTGACTCCATGTGCAATAACCTTTATTGTGTTAATTTAATTGTGTTTCTGTTGTGTTGTGGGTTATTATAATTATTGTTTTCCTCATTTTCATTGTGTTTCATTTTTCTTTTGCTAATTCTGTTGCCTTTTGGCTTGTTTTCGTTGTGTTGTTGAGATTGACCAATGACTGTAAATAATTTAAAAAATGTTATTTAAAATTGTAATAATATTTAACAAATTGACTATTTTACAGGTTATTGTGCAAAATAAATGCAGCACTGAGTATTGAGACTTTTCAACATGAACAAATCTGACCAAACCCAAAAATATATATATATAAAAAAAAACAATTAAACATCTAAAATCACTTTTTTTCCATTTCATTTTTCAGAGCTCGCTTCCTTTTGGGTGGTCGCCATGGGGATTTCAAGTTTTTGCCCCCTCCTGGTTACGCACCATGTTATGAAGCTCTCCTCCCCAAAGACAAAATGCGCATTGAACCCATTAAGGAGTATAAACATGACTTTAATGGAGTCAGAAACCTTCTGGGCCCCACACAGTCCCTCACGCACACTTCGTTCACTCCCTGTCCTGTTGACACTGCCCAGGTAAACTAAACTAACCACATACAACTCCACTGTTGATTTCCGAGACATACTTAGACTCAGCAGCCAGTATATGTATTGTATATCTAATGTCATTTGTAGATTGTTCTACCTCCTCATTTGGAGCGGATCAGAGAGAAGCTTGCAGAAAACATTCATGAGCTCTGGGCTGTGACTCGTATTGAGCAGGGTTGGACCTATGGAGTGGTGAGCGCCTTCTGTCAAATAAAAACACAAACTTGCTGTACATACAAACTCAAGATCCTTATTAAAGTTAAATGCTCCCTCTCTCAGTTCAGGGATGATAATAAGAAGTTGCACCCGTGTCTGGTGGACTTTCAGAGTCTTCCAGAACCCGAGAGGAATTATAACCTCCAGATGTCTGGAGAGACCTTGAAGTGAGTGTCTGTTGAATATCAAATGTCTAAAGTTCATTGCTTATGCATCTATCTGTCCGTCCAAATTTATTCAACATCTTTTTTCTCCTTGACCTTTCCAGAACCCTCTTAGCTTTGGGCTGCCATGTAGGTATGGGAGATGAGAAAGCAGAGGAGAATCTAAGGAAGATCAAATTGCCCAAAACGTAAGAAAAACAAAAAGCACACCTAGGTTTATATCATGTGTTTTGGTTTTCATGTTTTTCTTTTTCTTGTTCAGTTATGTGATGAGCAGTGGGTACAAACCTGCTCCTCTGGACCTCAGTCATGTCAAACTGACACCCAATCAGAACCAGTTGGTGGAGAAGTTGGCAGAAAATGGGCATAATGTTTGGGCACGGGACAGAGTGAGACAAGGATGGACCTACAGCATTGTGCAGGTACTGTAGATGTGGACGCTATAAAACATGTTTAGAAAATGTTAGAAAATGTTCCTCAGTCATTCTCAATCACTACTTTTCTGTTTAACTGGTTTACTGTACTTTTTCAATTTTACATTTAAGGTCAATATAGTACAGTGTATCAAAAATTAAAAAAAAAAACATGCTATATTTACAATGTTAACAAGTATAAAATATGCCGTCACAGTCTATGAAAAGGGACAATTCAAATCCTGAATTTAATGTAGCAGACAAGGAACATGGTTAAAATTCAAATTAAAAGATTTAAAAATGATATTTAAAAATATCTTGTTCTATTAATAGCAATAAGCATGAGTTCATCATGAATCGCCAATAAACACTTATGCACACAACATTGTATTTCCATTTTTAAAATATAAATATAGATCATGGTGGAAAAGTGTTTTATTTCACAGACCATACCATGTGATTACATGTTATATAGTCAATAGATCAAAATTTGAATGTCAGTTTACTTCTTTTGATAAGTAAAGTAATTTAAAATTCTAATTAAAATGTTGTACTGGTTTTGTTAATTGTATAATATTTATATTTTAAAAATACATATCTGGCAATTATTAACTATAATTGGTAAAAAAATTAGGGCCACTCATTATTTTTAGGTCCAATTTTTGCTCACCATTAACTATGATTTTGCCTCAATAAATTCTTAATATGCTGTTTATGAATAGTTAATAAGGTGTTTGGTAAGTTTAGGTATTGGGTAGGATTGGGGGCGTAGAATATGGTCATGCAGAATATGTGCTTGATAAGTACTAATAATGTCCAATATGTGAATAATAAGCAAGCTAATAGCAAGAACGGGTCCTGTTACCAAATTTGATATTATATTTTGGACATGTCTTGATATGGTGTTGATGAACACTAATGCAACGAAGAAGGTTAACACACAAGAGTATATTCCACACAGAGGAAGCCTGGTGACAAACATAACATTGTTATTCAAGACCCAACAAACACTAATTGAACAGAAAGGAACTTAAACACAAGAACTTAAAACCAAATAAAGATAATTAATGAGACAAGCCTGAACATAATGACTCAAATTAAAAACAACTCGAACAAAGTCCAAACTAACTGAAACCTTGATGGGACTTCAAAAACATACTCTTGTTCCTAACCTTGTGTTCAACAGGACATTTTGAATAAGCGTAACCCTCGTCTGGTGCCATACATCCTGCTGGACGAGAGAACCAAGAAAACCAACAGAGACAGTGTGAATAATGCTGTCCGCACTCTGATTGGCTATGGATACAACATCGAGCCCCCAGATCAGGAGAGCAGTGAGTCTTTGCCCTCCAGTGATCTCTTATCACTGTTAGGATCCCAAATATGGAAAAGAAATTAATCAAGTCATTGCCCAACTTCAGATACGACTTCAGATTGTTGGGATTCGTATCGTTTTTGCAGTCCTAATCTCTCTTTTCTCTTCACAGGTGGTCATGGGGTTGAGAACGCACGTGGAGATAAAGTGCGTATCTTCAGGGCAGAGAAGCAGTATGCTATTACTTCAGGAAAATGGTACTTTGAGTTTGAAGCCGTAACCACAGGAGAGATGAGAGTTGGCTGGGCTCGACCAAACGTCCGCTCTGATGTTGAGCTTGGTTCTGATGAGCTGGCCTATGTCTTTAATGGAAACAGGGTCAGTGGTGTCATATTCATCTAATTTTTCTGTGTTATATGGTACCAGGCTGTAGGCTATCTTAACGGCTAATTGGGCTGATACATTTTGTGTGTTGCATAAGTTGCTGACAAACTTTTGGATAGCTGCAATAAGCTCTGAATTACTCTCATCTGCTTTTCCTGCAGGCTCAGCGATGGCACATTGGTAATGACCCATTTGGCCGTCAATGGCAGTCTGGTGATGTGGTCGGGTGCATGATAGACCTTACTGAAATGAACATCATGTTCACTCTTAATGGAGAAATGCTGATCAGCGATTCTGGCTCTGAAATGGCCTTCAAAGACATTGAGATCGGAGACGGTAAGGATTTGGGCTATAATGTTTATTATCAATGGGGTTTCAATGAGTTGTTTTGAAGGATAATGTGTTTTGTTTAATAAGCTTTGTCATTTAGCTAGTCAGAAAAGGTCTGTAGTTAGTTTTTGAAGTGTGACAAAGGTTTGTTTTTGTAGACACAGATTAATCCTTGTCTTGGATTTAAAAAGTTTCTGATTACAACCGATTGATTTTTTTTTTACATTAAAGAAAGGGAATCCAGATAATAATTAATTATTTTTTGTTTTTCTAATCAAACACAAAATCACAAAAATAAATGTTTTTGATAAACATTGTGGTCTTTTTTGGGGGAGCTCCAAAATAAAAAGAAAATCATCATAAAAATTGTCCAATGCTACATATTAAGCCATTCAATAACTCCAATAACTTCAATAAATAAAAAATGAGCAAAATTTAAGTAATTCTCTGGGTTCTTTTCAAAATCTAATATGACACCTTTGATGTTGATTATACATTTGCATATGCAATAATGAATGCCATTCATGATTTGGATTGAATCGCAGGAGGCTTTCTGATTTATTTCTCTGAAGCCTAAATCTATGAAAAAACAAAAGAAAACAGCACAATTATTATCCTTGTATCAGGAGTTTAATTCATATTTGCAATATGCAATTGCAAAATTGCCCTTTTAAATATTGCAATACAATGTTGTATTCCCCCTTCCCCCCCACATCTACTAATTTAGCTTCTTCTGTTTGTTCTTCTCCTTCTAGGTTTTATTCCAGTCTGCACTTTGGGTCTTTCTCAGGTTGGCCGTATTAACCTGGGTCAAAATGTTAGCAGCCTACGCTACTTCGCCATCTGTGGGCTCCAAGAAGGCTTTGAGCCATTTGCTATCAACATGAAGAGAGACATCACAATGTGGTTCAGTAAGAGCCTCCCCCAGTATGTTCCAGTCCCCACCGACCACAACCACATTGAGGTACATTATTTAAGCAAAATTTTTGTCATTTATTTGAGTTTAAAGGTATAGATAAAGTTTACGAATCTTATTATTCTCATGTGACCTGTAGGTCTCTCGTGTGGATGGAACCGTAGACAGCGCCCCCTGTATTAAAATAACCCACAAGACTTTTGGATCCCAAAATGCGAACACAGACATGATGTTCTTCAGACTGAGCATGCCTGTAGAGTTTTACCTTACCTTCAAGGTGACTGCAGGCACCACTCCCCTCACACGAACCCTCACTATCCCTGAAGAAGAGGTGCTGGAAGTGGACCCTGACTCTGACTTTGAGGTGCTGAAGAAGTCAGCCAGTCGCAAAGAGCAGGAGGAGAAGGAAAAGGAGCCATCCGTGCCCAAAGATATCTCAAACATGAAGGAAAATGACAAAGATACTGCATCCGAGAAAGGAAAGAAGAAAGGGTGAGATCTGAGGGCTTTTATGAAGTTTGCCCTTCTGGAAGAGTACACTTTAGCATACTTTTCAAAAGAGTACTTATTAATGATAATAATATACTTTAGAAGAAAACACTTGACTCACTGAATTAGAACTTAACTCCCTATTTATATGTAATTTCATAACTTCTTTTGTTTTGGAGGTATGCTTGAAGTGTATGCCTAATGCACTGACAAGCATTTGTGGTAAACTAATATATATTTGTAAATAAGCATGTATAATGATGAAGTTGCAGTTTAGTATATTTAAAATATATCTTAAAAATGTGAAATGTTGAAAAACACCCTGAAAATTCTTCTTTCAGCTTCCTGTTTAAAGCTAAAAAGGCAGCCATGATCGCTCCTCCACCTCCACCTATCATGCCCCGTTTGTTTGAGGATGTGGTGCCTGACGATCGTGATGACCCAGAGATCATCCTCAATACGACCACAGTCAGTCTTCATTACAGGATTGTGTCTGTATATATAAAACATACGTTTTTTTTACCTTATGCTTCTCTTTCCTTGTCTCAACTGTGCAGTACTATTACTCAGTCCGTATCTTCGCCGGTCAAGAACCTAGTGGGGTATGGGTGGGTTGGGTCACCCCAGACTTCCACATGTATGACCTCAACTTTGACCTGTCTAAGGTTCGCACTGTCACTGTGACTGTTGGAGACGATAAGGGCAATATACATGACAGGTGAGATTATATAAAAATTCAGATCACTGAGCTGCCATGTAAAATTACTGAAATGTGGGCCAGTGAGGACAAATAAAAGAAGCTGCAGTGCGGAGAAGCGTTTTGTTAAAAATAAATGTTCGATATAGTGAGGTGATGTAGGTGAATATTGATTTTGGTGATGCAGGAGCAGTGCACCAGTGGCCTAGTTCAGTCACTGACCATCAGAATCAGCTGGGAGTAAAAGAAAATCAAAAAAAATGAAAGTGTAATGCCTGCTTTTATCATATTTACAGTGTAATATTTTGGATTTAAAACTTTTGGATATAAAAGAATAATAAAAAAAAGAAATCTACAATAAAAATCTAAATGAATATCTGAGGCAAGATAAATGTATTTGAGAACCCAATTCAATATTTTTTTTTCCCCCGAAAAATATATTTTGAATTTCTTGAGCTACTGATCAATGTGCCTTAAAATAGAAATGTGGTAAAAAAAAAGATTTAAATTATTAAAGTATCAAAAGTAAATGGAAAAAAAAAAAAAAATTTTTTGTGTCTCTTATGCTTACCTAAGCTGCATTTATCTTATTGAAAATACAGTAAAATATCATTACAATTTTAAATAACTTTTTTTATTTTAATATATTATAAAATATAATTTACTACTGTGATGTCAAAGCTGAAATTTCTGTAGTCTTTACTGAAGTCTGAGGTCAGTGGCAGCCGCCTGAGGGGTGCGCTGGGAGGGGGTCTCGCCCAGGGAGTAATTCAATGTAGAACCGCCACTGTCTGAAGTAATCTTTAATGATAATAGTAAAATGCTGATTTGGTGCTCAAGAAACACCATTTGTTTTAAAAGAGCAGTTTTAATTTAAAATAGAAATGTAAAAATAGAAATTCTTTTTACATTTCTAAATTAAATCTTTTTAAAATTCTAATTAAAATTGCATTACAAAAAAAGAAAGACGGACCACAAACTTTTTGACAGTATTGTTTTATTGTATAATTCTGATTATTCTACAACTATCTGTTTATTCATTACTCAAGAATGCTTAATTTTTTTGTTTACTTATTAGTATAAAGAGGAGTAACTGCTATATGGTGTGGGGAGGAGAGTTTGGCAGCAACACCCAGCAGAGGTTCAGCCAAGAGGATCTGGTGATTGGTTGCTTGGTTGACCTGGCAACAGGTCTCATGAATTTTACAGCTAATGGGAAAGAGATCAACACTTTTTACCAGGTAAGTTAAGGTCAAAGGAGGAACTGTAGTTAAATTTAAAAAGTCCCTGTTAGGAGTGCATTTTCTTCACATTAAGTCATATTTATACATATTCTCTGTCAGGTGGAGCCCAACACTAAGCTGTTCCCAGCTGTGTTTGTTTTGCCGACCAGCCAGAACATGCTGCAGCTGGAACTCGGAAAACTCAAGGTCTACACTATCCTCTGTTTCTATCACTAAAATTAATTCAACTTTCTTTTAGAAATACTTTTACTAAATATTTGTAATATTTCTCACATTTTTTCTCTATCCCATAGAATATCATGCCTCTTTCGGCAGCCATGTTTCATAGTGAGCGCAAGAACCCGGTACCCCAGTGTCCTCCTCGGCTGGATGTTGAGATGCTGACCCCAGTGATCTGGAGCCGGATGCCCAACCACTTCCTGAATCCAAAAGTGGGGCGGGTGAGCGAGAGGCACGGCTGGATGGTGGAATGTACAGAGCCTCTCACCATGATGGCTCTGCATATACCAGAAGAGAACAGGTACAGGAGAAAGAGAAAATAAAAAAGAATTGAAGACAATACCCTATAGGAAAAAAACCCTACAAAAACCAGCAGCCACCCAGAGCATCATAGTAACTTCCATACTGTAATCTGTGGAGAAGGGGGCGGAAGAACCAACTCTCTCCAATACTTTTAGTTTAAACTGCAGTACCAATTTCAACCACTAGCTGTCAAAATTAAAGGGATACAGTAGTTCACCCAAAAATGAAAATTCTGTTAATAATTGCTCACCCTCATGTCGTTCCAAATTTGATGAAATCTGAGAGCTTTCTGACCCTCCATAGCCAGCAAATGCAACTGGTACATTCAAGGCCCATAAAAGTAGTGAGGATGTTGTTAAAATATACCAGTTGTTCAACTTTAATTTAATGAAGCTACAAGAATACTTTTTGTGCACAAAGAAAACAAAAATAAAGACTTAGTCCCACAATGTACAGTATGCACTGTGGCTTGTTTACAAGCAGAGGAAGGCACATGCATACGTTGTGGTACTGACGTGAATGTGCATCATATACTGACATGAAAAAAAATCTGGATAAAGTCGTTATTTTTGTTCTTTTTTTGCACACAAACAAATCTGTCTGTGGAGAGTGAGAAAGATTTTGGATTTCAGCAAAAATGTATATATTTATATTTGTGTTCCGCAAATGAATGAAGGGCGTACATAATTGATGACATAATTTACATATTGGAGTGAACAAACCCTTTAACATACTGCACCATTACAATCTTCAATATTTATTTCTGGCCAGACCATCTCAAGCCAACATCAAAGTTTGTCTTGCCAGTGTTTTTCAGTAGTGGATGTGTTTCTCTCTCATATGCAGGTGCATTGACATTCTGGAACTGTCTGAGCAGCACGACTTGCTGAAGTTCCACTATCACACTCTGATGCTTTATTGCGCCGTGTGTGCATTGGGCAACAACCGTGTGGCTCACGCCCTCTGCAGCCACGTGGATGAATCACAGCTCTTCTATGCAATCGAGAACACCTACCTGCCCGGCCCTCTCCGCAGCGGCTACTACGACCTTCTCATCAGCATCCACCTGGAGTCAGCCAAACGCAACCGCTTGGGAACCAATCGTGAGTTTATTGTTCCCATGACAAAAGAGACGCTCAGCATCACGCTTTTCCCGGATGCAGAAGCGGCCCATGACCTGCCAGGAGTGGGTCTCACGACCTGCCTCAGACCCAAGCTACACTTCTCCCCCATCAACTTTGTGGGTACTGACCCAGATCTGTTCACTATAAGCCCTATAATTCCTCTGCAGGTACGATGAGGATACAATGGTGCCCAAAACGTATTGCTGGTAGACAGATGATCTCTTTGTTAACGTCTCTTTGTGCACTCTTTCATGTCTTACAGGAGCTGAAGACCATGGCTTTAAGCATGCTTACTGAAGCCGTGTTCGACGGCAGCCAGGCCATGCGTGATCCTGTTGGGGGCAGTGTTGAGTTTCACTTCGTTCCAATTCTCAAACTCATCAGCACCCTCCTCATTATGGGCATCTTCAACGATGAAGACGTCAAGCATATTCTCAAGATGATCGATCCCAATGTGTTCGTAAAGAAAGAGGAGGCAGGAGAGACAGAGGAACCGGAAGAGGAAGCTGCCCCCAAGGAAGAAGGAGAGGAGGTGAAAGAGAAAGAAGAAGCGGCTGAAGGAGAGGAGGAAGCCGTGGATGAGGGAGTTGGGGAGGAGGAGGAATTGGATGAGGAGCTGAAAGCTCGGAAGGAGGAGGAGGGACAGGAAGGAGAAGAGGTTGAGAAGGCAGTAGAGGAGGAGGAGGGAGAGAAGGTGGATGGAGAAAAAGCAGAGGAGGAGAAGGAGACAGAAGAAGTAGGAGAAGAAGCCAAAGAGGAAGAAGAGGAGGCTCCAGAGGAGGGACTACTTCAAATGAAGCTGCCAGAATCTGTCAAACTGCAGGCAAGTATCTATCTATATCTCTAAAGTACTTTCTTCATCTCTCATTTAGTTTATCTTTTTGACCGCCTGCCTAGAATATGAATTTGATATTATACTATATACTGCGTTATGTGTATTTTCTCTTGTTTGTGTGTTTTATTAACACTGTATCTGTGTCTTTCTCCCTCTCTTTCAGATGTGTACCCTTCTACAGTATTTCTGTGACTGTGAGCTCAGACACAGAGTTGAGGCAATTTTGGCATTCTCTGATAAATTTGTACAACAGATCCAGTCAAACCAGCGTGAACGATACAATGACCTAATGAGAGCATTTACAATGTCTGCTGCAGAGACCGCTCGCAGGACCAGAGAGTTTCGCTCACCTCCTCTGGAACAGGTATAGTACACAACTTTTTGGGAACACTTTATTTAAAGGTGTCCTTGTTACACTTTACATATTTACACTGTAACAGTAAAGCGTAACCCAACTTTTCATGTTAAACCCACTTATGGGTTTATTTGCTTTCAGGGTGACTAATCGCTGATTGTTTGCATATATGTAGGTGTTCCTGTTGACTAATTTCAAGCACAGCCCAGAAGAAGAGGATTGCCCCGTGCCAGAGGAAGTGCGGGAAACCCTTCAGAATTTCCACAATGAGCTGCTGAATCACTGTGGTCAGTGTTCAAAATATCTCACAAAAATCACACTACATCAACTAAACACTGAGTAGCTGCTGCTGCAAAATCATCTTGTAATCATATTTTCCAGAACTAATTCAGTGTCTGTTATTTTTTTAGTTTGAGGGTTGAAAGTAAAAAAAGGTGTCCAATATGTGTATTGTTTGTATTTTTACCACAGGTGTACACGTAGAAGAAGAAGCAGAGGAGGAAGAGGTAGAGGCATCTCTGAGAGGGAGACTGCTCAGTCTAGTAGAGAAGATTAATACCTTTAGGAAGAAAAAGGAAGAAGAGGAGCCAGAACCAGAGGAAGAACCCAAACCTAGTGAGTAAATGTAGTAAAACACAGGTTGTCAAGATTGACCTCATCAAATGAATCAAATTATAGATACTATTTTACTTTTATTTTCAAACTATTCTAAGTGTTAGTCTAACATTTCCAGAACATTTTATGTCTCAGGTACTTTACAGGAATTGATATCCCACACAATGATCCACTGGGCACAGGAGTCCTTCATTCAGAACCCTGAGCTGGTGCGGCTCATGTTCAGTCTTCTTCATCGACAGTATGATGCTCTGGGAGAGCTGATCCGTGCCCTGCCAAAGGCCTATGCCATCAACGCTGTGTCCGTACAGGACACAATGGACCTGCTGGAGTGCCTGGGACAGATCCGTTCCCTTCTCATCGTCCAGATGGGCCCAGAAGAAGAGAGGCTTATGATTCAGAGCATTGGGTGGGTACTTTTGTATATATTTATAATATATCTTTTGTATCATGTGTAGTATTTCAAAACATATTCTTTCCTGTTTCATAGGAACATCATGAACAACAAGGTGTTCTACCAGCACCCTAACCTGATGCGAGCCCTGGGCATGCATGAGACAGTCATGGAGGTTATGGTCAATGTACTGGGAGGTGGAGGAGACTCTAAGGTACTTTCTTGTTTATGCTATATATACTGAACTGATCTTCCTTGACAAGGATCTGACTCTGTCACTGAAATGAAATGATAAATAAACGTTTTTTTCTGTTTATAGGAAATTCGATTCCCGCAAATGGTTACCAGTTGCTGTCGCTTTCTGTGCTACTTCTGCAGGATCAGCCGTCAGAACCAGCGCTCCATGTTTGACCACCTCTCATACCTGCTGCAGAACAGTGGCATTGGGCTGGGTCGGTCTCTTTGTAAAACTTAACTGACACAGATTGCATATTTTTATTATAGTTAGGCATGTTCACACCAGTGAAAACTATAACGATAATGACTCAATGCCATGAGAATACAGAAGTCCACAGAGCAGCTATAATGAAAACAACACAGAGGAAATATATCACTGGAATTTTTTCAGCTCATGAATTATTCCAGTTGGAATACACAATATATCTGCAGTATGTGCTACTGTTATAATAAATAGAACTTCATTGCGTGTTAATGTGGCTGCTTGATTATTACTATTTTTGTAAATACATTAGTAAAACGATTAATGTTTTAGCCATTGTTCATTTCAACATTTACTAATATGTTTTTTAATCAAAGTTGTATCGTAACACTTTATTTTACGGTTACACCTATTAGTTGCTAATTAATGTTGCTTTTTTAGGGATGCGTGGATCTACTCCTTTGGATGTTGCCGCTGCATCTTGCATTGACAACAATGAACTAGCACTGGCTCTGCAAGAGCAAGACCTTGAGATGGTAATGCTCTGAATGAATTGTGTCTTGTAGCAAATTATTTTATAATGTAGTCCACTGCAAAAAAAACTCAATTATTTCCTGTGTCACAGGTGGTGACGTATCTGGCTGGATGCGGCCTTCGAATGTGCCCCATGCTTCTGTCTAAAGGCTACCCCGACATCGGATGGAATCCGGGTGGAGGAGAGAGATATCTGGACTTCCTGCGTTTTGCTGTGTTTGTAAACGGTGAGCATATGAAACGGTTTCTAATTCTCCTGTCTGAAAGCATTCGCATTCAAACTTGTGTTTGTGTCTCCCCCTGCAGGTGAGAGCGTAGAGGAAAACGCCAATGTGGTTGTTCGTCTGTTGATTCGTCGGCCTGAGTGCTTCGGTCCCGCTCTGAGAGGAGAGGGTGGTGCAGGTCTGTTAGCTGCCATTGAAGAGGCTATTAAGATCTCTGAGGACCCTGCTAGAGATGGGCCAACTCCTAAAAAGGACAGACGTTTCATGTAATGAATGCAGGAATTTTCCTTTTCATTAAAGAATTCGTCATTATATAATTATATCTGTATATTCCATTTTTGTCTGGTTATTGGTTTACAGGTTTGGAGGGGAGGAGCAACATGAAGAGAACAGAGTGCATCTTGGAAATGCTATCATGTCATTTTACTCTGCTCTTATTGACTTGTTGGGTCGCTGTGCTCCTGAGATGCATGTAAGTAAAACATCTTTAATAATTGACCTTCTTTTTGGAAAGAAGCCTCTTTTGCTGCCAGGTCTGCATTTATTTAAATGAAATACAGTAAAATAGCAATATCGTGAAATAATATTACAGTTTAAAATAGGTTTATTTCTATTGCATGATGTTTATTTTTATGAATAGTTGTATACAAGAGAAGAGTAATTTTTTCATATTTCATATGGGCTTCATTTTTAATCCTGTTTACTTCCCACAGTTGATCCAAGCAGGTAAAGGTGAAGCTTTGCGAATCAGAGCTATCTTGAGGTCTCTCGTACCCATTGAAGACCTGGTGGGAGTCATCAGCCTTCCTGTTCAGATCCCCACCTTTGGCAAAGGTACACAAAATGGTCACCACGTGATTATTTCTTATTTTAATCTTTAGTTTCTGTCTGATTTACCTTTTACTTTGAGGTATAAACAGGTTCTCATACATCTTCTGTATACTCAACTCTTCTAATTTTGTCTGTGCTACTTTTCATAGATGGTCAGATTGTTGAGCCAAAAATGTCAGCGAGTTTCGTGCCAGACCACAAAGCCTCCATGGTGCTTTTCTTGGACAGAGTGTATGGTATTGATAACCAGGACTTCCTGTTGCATGTGCTAGAGGTGGGCTTCCTGCCCGATATGAGAGCCTCTGCCTCTCTAGATACAGTGAGTTGGTTTTTTTTTTTTATTGCCATATTTCATCACTTTACTTTTCTTAATGTAATATAATAGAAATATACAAATATTGTAAATATTTTTTATGTAACACTGACCCTAATTGTGATCCCCTAGGTGGCATTCAGCACCACAGAGATGGCTCTGGCTCTAAACCGTTACCTGTGCTCAGCTGTGCTTCCTCTGCTCACAAAGTGTGCCCCACTGTTCGCTGGCACAGACCACCGTGCCATCATGATCGATTCAATGCTTCACACCATCTACAGACTATCCCGTGGCCGTGCTCTTACCAAGGCCCAGAGAGATGTCATTGAGGACTGCCTTATGTCTCTTGTCAAGTTAGTTCACTCTGTAACGTTCGCACTCAAATGTAGAAATGCAAACTTAAAGGGGTTATCAGATGCCCATTTGCAAGTTGATATGATTCTTTAGGGTCTTATCTTAAGTCTATAACATACTTATACCCTTTCAAAAAGTGCTCTTTTCACAGCAATCCATTTCAGTGCTTTTCTCTTTAAATGCTAATGAGCTTCCACGCCTCTTTCCCACTGTGGGGTGATGCACAGTCCACCACTGGGCTGTTTTTTTTTTATCATTATAGGGTTGTGCACACACTGCCATTACAGATTTCATTTCAAACCACATGTAAAAGTGAATTTTGCATCTGGTGACCCCTGTAAAATTGTTTAGCTAATAAAGTAATGTTTGTGTGTTTTAGGTATTTGCGACCATCTATGTTGCAGCATCTGTTGAGAAGGCTGGTGTTTGATGTGCCAATCTTAAACGAGTATGCCAAGATGCCCCTCAAGGTATGCAAATATACTTAATAAGTTAATTTGTTAGATTTATTATTGTTTTAGTTTCTTGTGCTCATAGCTTGTGCTTTAATTTCATTTAGTTGTTGACCAATCACTATGAGCGCTGCTGGAAGTATTATTGCCTGCCTAATGGATGGGCGAACTTTGGAGTCACATCAGAGGAAGAGCTGCATCTCTCTCGCAAACTCTTCTGGGGCATCTTTGAGTCCCTCGCACACAAGGTTTGAAAAACATGGATGGTTAACAGTTGAATTTGAACTGAAAAGCCTGTGTACACTTACATGCCGTCTCGTCTCTGTAGAAATTTGATGCAGAGCTGTTTAAGATTGCCATGCTCTGTATCTGTGCCATTGCGGGTGCCATCCCTCCAGACTATGTGGATGCTAGCTATTCATCTATGACTGAGAAGAAAGCGTCTGTCGACGCTGAGGGAAACTTTGACCCCAAACCAGTGGAGACAACAAAGTGAGAAATTACTCATTACTGGTGTGCATCTTGAGACAAAACATGAATATTATATATTTTAAGATCAGTTAGTGTAAGTTGACTTACATTTTAGTCTGGGAATAGGCTTAAGCCTGGTCTGTCGAACCGGAAGTATATGTTATCTAGTTGTATAGTCACATTGAATTAGGGTTAAAATGAAATCCATCCTTAGCTGATCACATTTAACCTCACTGATAATAACAGAAATAATTGTTTTGAGGGAGTCAAAAAGATTATGAATTACAGCTACTGAACAATTATAATTTGCAGCACCATCATTCCCGAGAGACTTGATGCCTTCATTAACAAATACGCTGAGCACACGCATGATAAATGGGCCTTTGAGAAGGTTAGTATCAGCATTTACACTCATTTGTGAAAGCCAAAGGGATTTGGGACTGGGAATAGGCTTTGCAACCTTTTGCTTCCATCTTGCAGATCCAAAACAACTGGACTTATGGGGAGGTTCTAGATGAGAACAGCAAAACTCACCCCATGCTGCGGCCATACAAGACTTTCTCAGAGAAGGTCTGAATAGATGTTCTTAAATAATTTTCGTAGCAGTTGCTCATTACGTTGCTTTTCCAAAATCAAGGTCAAATTCTCTTTTCAATTCTCTCTAGGATAAAGAGATATATCGCTGGCCCATTAAAGAGTCCATCAAGGCCATGCTGGCATGGGAATGGACTCTGGAGAAAGCCAGAGATGGAGAAACTGAGAAAACGGAAGTGAAGGCCACCAGGAAGATCTCCCAGACCGCTCAAGTAACAAAGAGATGAAACATATAAGATGGAAATTGCATGTTTACTGAACCCATTATCCATAACTATGTATTCATTTCCTGCAGGCCACCTATGACCCTAGCCAGGGATACTCTCCCCAGCCAGTGGAGCTGACAGGCATGGCCTTGTCCAGAGAGCTACAGGTATGTTTTTTTTTTTTTATATCAATTCAGTATAATAACTTTGGTTTCCATAAACCCTTGTGATTGATACACTTCTCATGTTTGGCTCTGTTCAGTCCATGGCAGAGCAGCTTGCTGAGAATTACCATAACACTTGGGGCCGCAAGAAAAAGATGGAGCTGCAAGCCAAGGGTATAACTGTTTATTTTATTCAGCATATTATGTTGCACAAAATAATGTTCCTCAAATGAACCCGTTCGTTTTGTGTTAACAGGTGGTGGCACTCATCCTTTGTTGGTACCATATGATACATTGACTGCCAAAGAGAAGACAAGAGACAGAGAGAAAGCCCAAGACCTGCTCAAATTCCTTCAGTTAAATGGATATGCTGTCACCAGGTATATTAATGCTGTTGTGGTTCGCACATCACCATCATTGCAATTTGTGTGTTGGATCTTAAGTCTGTATGAAGTCTGTATACTGACTTGAAAATCTCTCGAGGAACTATATTTAACTGTAACACACACACCTCTTTTTGTATTGCATGTGTCAGAGATTGTCCCTCTCCATGCTAATGTTGGTTCACATGCCATACAATGCAGACCCCTGTTTAAAATCGCATACACAAATTATCAGAAAAAAAAACATACGCATGTACAGTAAATATATATTTTGATTTATCTCTTTATCTTTTCAGAGGTTTGAAGGACATGGAACAGGAGATTTCTTCCATTGAGAAGCGTTTCGCTTATGGGTTCCTGCAGAAGCTGTTGAAGTGGATGGAGATTGCTCAGGAGTTTATCGCTCATCTTGGTATACATTCATAGATCCATAGACAGATGTTTCTTAGATCCAAAGATAGAGTTCTTCCAAAGAATCATTTACACTTGAAGATGTATTTTTTTTTTTATGTTACATGTGTTTGTTACTCCAGAGGCTGTTGTGAGCAGTGGAAGAGTTGAGAAATCCCCTCACGAACAGGAGATAAAATTTTTTGCTAAGGTGAGACACCTTTGACCGGAATATGAGTGCATGCTGACTAAAATAGCTCAGAGGGAATTAGTTGGAAGAGATACAGACTTTCCATCCTGTGGATCACAGCCTCTCAAACTTTGCTCTTCCTTTTTTTATATTCTCTTCATGTAGATTCTGCTTCCACTGGTAAACCAGTACTTTAAGAATCACTGTCTGTATTTCCTGTCCACACCTGCTAAAGTCCTTGGCAGTGGTGGTCATGCCTCCAACAAGGAGAAAGAGATGATTGCCAGGTAACTAATGCTACAGAGCGTCATTATTCTGCGGTAACCAAGTCAAGATTTTATGCACCTGAAATACTTCAGTTTATTACGTGAATGTTTACAGAAGTTCTTTAAATGATGTTAGTTTTGATGTTGCAACCTGTCACATCCTCTCTGCTCCTCACACTTCTTCTTGCCTGTGGTTTTCTCTCTGCCCCTTCCTGGAGTGTTTTCCCACGGGTTCTCATCCTTTTTTTTTTTTTTTACATTTATCTTTTATGGATCACATTATTTTGCTTTTACTTTTCCATCATCTTAACCTCACCCTTTTATTCCTTTTCTTTGCATTTCCTCTTTCCCAACCATCCATCCCTCTTTTTTTCCTTCTTTTTCTGTCTATGTATTTTCTATCTCAGTATCTTCTGTAAGTTGGCCGGTCTGGTGAGACACAGGGTTTCCCTCTTTGGTAAGAATCCTGCATGATGACCTGATTGCACATTTCATTTTTTCACTGCATCATCCCCTTTTACTTTAATGTTTTACATCATCAATACATTCATTCCTAATAGTTCCACTTATTTGCTCTGAGTTCTCTTTCTTTCTTTCTTTTAAAGAAAAATAACTAGTAAAATATCATAAATAAGTAGTATTATTTAATTTCATTCATTTACTTAAAATAACAGTATTGAAACTGAAAAAAAGGGTGTAAATAAGTATAATTCTTTTAATTTAAATAACTTGGATGAAAAGAATTATTTAATTTAATATAAAAAATGTAAAAAGCATAAATATATGGTATTTAATTTTAGTTCAATTCTTTTTTTATTTGAAATGTATTTTCCTTTTTCAGAAGATAACTATTAAAATATCATAAGTAGTATTTTTAAATTTCAGTAATTGAATTTAATAGAAATAACAGTATTGAAACTTTTATTTAATTCAAATAACATGAGTGAAAATGGGATAATTAAGTGTTAAGTGTAAGAATTATTTAATTTAATTTGGGTAAAACAATAAAAAAAGCATAAATATGTGGTATTTAATTTTAGTTTCTTTCTTTCTTTCTTTCTCTTCTCTGGGTGGTTGTCTAATGATTTGCTGTGCTTTGCTTACGTTGGTGCATCATTTGCAGTGTTGGCTCAGTATTCCTATAGTAAGAATAATTATCATAAGAGTACTGTACTTCCGATGAATATTTGCTCTGGCTTAATTCTTCAATCACTTCATGCTATATCCGTGTCATATAAAGGAGCGTAGTTTTTTCAGTCCACGTTTTGTGGGTAAAAAAATAAAAGGCCTATGTCATGCTCTGAATGTTTGTGTGTGCAGGCACTGATGCCTCAGCCGTGGTCAACTGTCTCCATATTCTTTCTCACTCACTGGATGCCAGGTATGTTAATTGACCACATGATGTCTACATCCTTAATTTAAGTTTATGAATTAAATTGCATCCTTATTGTTTTTATATTTTGTGTCTTTTATTTCCCTTTTCTTCCAGAACTGTGATGAAATCGGGGCCCGAGATTGTGAAGGCTGGTCTGCGCTCTTTCTTTGAGAGTGCTGCCGATGATATTGAAAAGATGGTTGAGAATCTTAAACTGGGGAAAGTGTCTACCAAAAACCAGGTCAGATGTAAATATAGCCCTGTTCTCCCGAGATGTCCCTTTGTTCTTGGTCAAAGTTGTTAAATAGAGCCTCTTCCCTTCCTCTCTCTGTCTCTTAACAGGTGAAAGGTGTATCTCAGAACATTAGCTACACCACCACGGCTCTTCTGCCAGTGCTCACCTCTCTGTTTGACCACATCGCCCAGCACCAGTTCGGAGATGATGTCATGTGTAAGTTATTTTCATAAGTTTCATTTAACTTGACTAAATTTAACTTGCAAAGCAGAGTGCATTTACTTAATTTATAAAGAAATTAATTTATTACACTATTACAGGAATTAAATTGAGAAGCTATATATATTTTACTCTCTTTTTCTATCAAATAGCAAATAGTCAAAATGGCTTAAGTAATTTAAATGTAATTTTATGTAAATTTAAATGTAAATTTAATTTATAAATAGTGTAAATTAGTATAATAACATTATATACAAATATATACATAATTTTATACAAATGAATTAAAATAAGAATAAATGGCAAATTAAATTTTATTTAATGTTCTGTAATTAAATATAATTAATATACTAAT
Organism: Enteromius unitaeniatus; assembly: GCA_032359435.1. Taxonomy (NCBI): domain Eukaryota; kingdom Metazoa; phylum Chordata; class Actinopteri; order Cypriniformes; family Cyprinidae; genus Enteromius; species Enteromius unitaeniatus. The sequence goes on along the minus strand of JAUMHI010000063.1, from coordinate 7,802,117 downwards.
CATAATAATATAATAATATTAATATAATAATTAATATAATTAAATATTATTTAAACAAAGTAAAATAACAATATTGGAAAAGGCATACATAAGTTGTATAATTAAATTACATTTAATGAAATGTAATTTAAGACATTCAGCAACAAATTACTAAGTGTAACATTACTTAATCGAAAGCTGGAAAATAAAAATTAGAATAAATCTTTAAATAATTATAATGCTGTAATTGTTATTTATATGGTAGATCGCTCACTGTCCCTCTTTCTCCCTTAATCACTCAGTGGATGACTTGCAGATATCCTGTTACCGTATCATGTGTAGTATCTACTCCCTGGGTACTGTAAAGACCCCTCATGTTGAGACGTAAGAAACAGCTTTGCGTCTATGTGTTTGTTTCTATATGAACCATTTTTTAGAATGTGTTATGTTAAATGAAAGTTATGTTGCGATATCACAGCCAAAGACCAGCTCTAGGAGAATGTCTGGCTCATCTGGCTGCTGCCATGCCTGTTGCCTTTCTGGAGCCTCTCCTCAACGAGTTCAACACATACTCAGTGTACACTACCAAAACCCCACGAGAGAGAACAAGTCAGTAGCTCACTTTGAATGTATTCCGTAGGTATTGTGACGAACTAGTGCTTTCTCAACTGCCTTATCATTTATGTTTTAGTCCTGGGTCTCCCCAGTCAAGTGCAGGAACTGTGTCTGGACATCCCTGAGCTGGACGTGTTGATGAAAGAGATCGGGGATCTGGCAGAGTCTGGGGCTCGTTACACAGAGATGCCCCACGTAATTGAGATCACCCTGCCCATGCTGTGCAACTATCTGCCCCGCTGGTGGGAGAGAGGACCTGAGAACTTCCCAGAACAGGAAGGCAGTCTGTGCACGGATGTCACCTCAGAACAGCTCAATCAGCTCCTGGGTAGCATCATGAAGATTGTTGTCAATAACCTGGGTATTGATGAAGCTTCCTGGATGAAGAGATTGGCAGGTGAGTGGAAAATAAACATGGAGTCTTCATAAAATGTCAGTCAATACCAAGGATTGAGTTATCCTGATATTCCTCTGCAGTATTTGCTCAGCCCATTGTGAGCAGGGCGAAGCCTGAGATGCTCAAGTCTCACTTCATTCCAACCATGGAGAAGCTGAAGAAACGCTGTGGAAAGGTGGTGGCCGAGGAGGATCAGCTGCGTATGGAGGGGAAGACAGAGGTGGACAGTGAGCAGGGAACCATTCGGGATGAGTTTGCTGTGCTCTGCAGGGATCTGTATGCTCTTTACCCGCTACTCATCCGATACGTGGACAACAGCAGGTATCTCTCATCCGCAGGATGATCTTATGGCCCAATTGCTGTTTCAAGCATTATTTTTGTTACGAGATTAACTCGTAGTAACTTCAAATACTTTAAAGCCTTTGCTTTAGTAAAGGCCCATTCATATCAAAAACAACTATATTAGCATCCACACCGAAACCAAGGTATAGATTTAGCTTTATTTTTGTTACAAGACCATCAACAAATGCACATTTAGACACTTTAATGTCACATTATTGTCCAAACCAGCAGACAAAAACGTTGTTTATTATAAGCACATGCTAGAGTTATATATGCCTGAAATACAATAGCCTATCTCTCCCCAAAGATTTCCTGTTGATTTGCTCACCCCAAGGAAATCCAAGACGTTGGTGATTTATTGCTGAAATCATGTTCTTGGTATGATGGCCCAGTAGTGCATATTATAATAAACTCCCAGTGACACAATGAAATTGCTACAACACACAAGACTAATTTGATTTTATTGTGCTAATTTGTGCTGTTTTCATTCTGTTGTCCTAATTTCATTGTTTTAATTGTGTTGTGCCAAATTCACTGTTGTGGTTTATTTCCATTGTGTTGAGCTAATTTTGTCATTTTGTGGCTTGTTTTTTTGTGTGTTACGTTAATTCCATAGCGTTTGAGCTTGTTTCCATTGTATTGTGGAGATTTCATTGTGTTGTACTAATGTGTGCACTACTGGCCCACCATACCAACGACCACAAACAGGCAAAATTTGGGTTAATTCACCCAAAAATTGCAAATTCTTTCATTAATTCTTACCCTCATGTCGTTCCAAACCCATAAGACCTCTGTTCATCCTCGGAATTATATCACATGGACTTTTTACCAATGTTTTTACCACGTTTCTGGATCTGGGATCATTTCTGTTGTATTGCTGTCTATGGAGGGTCAGATGGCTCTCTGGTATCATCAAAAATATCTTCATTTGTGTTCCAAAGATGAACGAAGGTCTTATGGGTTTGGAACAAAAAGTGAGGAATTAATGACAGAATTTTTTTTTTTGGGTGAACTAACCGTTTAATATGTGTGGCTCCTGACAGTCATGATTTACAACAATATAAAAAAATAAAAAAAATATTAAAACAATGTTTTTGCTCTGTAGCTGTAGTGTGGACTTCCCTATTCGCATAGAATTAGAACTATTATTAAAACTATGGTTATAAGATTGTCGTTCTGTAGATTTGGTTCTTTGTGTCGTTTAAAGGGCGAGGTGGTTGACCTGTCCTGACCCTGATGCTGAGGACCTCTTCAGGATGGTTGGAGAAGTCTTTATCTTCTGGTCCAAATCTCACGTAAGTCTTTTTTTTTCTCTCTCATTAATTAAAATCCCATAGTCTTGTCTAGTTTCTTCTTGCCTCTTTGTCTCCTCCAACAGGTCTTTAACATCTAGTCTTATCTCATCTTGTCTCCACTTGTTTACTATACCTTCACTTCTCTTGTCTCCTTTTGTCTCTTTTTCCAATTCCTTTCCATTTTTCGAATAACTATTTTATTATTCCTTGCAGAATTTCAAGCGTGAGGAGCAGAACTTTGTGGTGATGAACGAGATCAATAACATGTCCTTCCTCACTGCTGACAGCAAAAGCAAGATGAGCAAGGTAAGTTTGCATCACATCTCACATCTGCACAAAATTTTAGAGTTTAAGCGTAAAAGTTGTGCACCTTATCCATCATGTCAAACTGTTATTAAATTATTGATTTTTTAATTAAATTAAAATGGTTTGATGTGTTATTCCATTTCTTCAGTCGTCTGCTGTCTTGTCCTGTGTCAACTTCATGTCCTGTTCAGGGCAGACACCTTTCCTACTCTCACAGTGGCTTTTTAGATCCATTGATGTTTTTTTTCCCTGTCTGTGAGGGTTTGAGTTTTAACAGTGCTGTCTCTCTCTGTGCCCTGTCTCGCTGTGGATTCGGGATTGTGTGTAGGCCGGAGACGGAGAGGTCAGACCGCGTTTCTGCACGATAAAAAAAGAGCTGTGCTGATCGCATGGCGCACAAGCAGGGCTTTTCATCAAACTCCCACACACTAGCAAACACACACATGCACAACAGCCAGAGGTCCATACCCTCATTCATTGCCAGTGTGTGTGAGGTTTGTTCGTACTTTGTTTGATGAAAGTCCTCAGCCATAGACTTAGGTCTCAGGACAATGGCACCCCTTTTCAGCTGGATCTTTAACTCTCGCTGGATTTGAGTTCCATTGTCCTGGCAGTGATTTTGATTGATGTGCCTCTGATGGATTTTGACTGCTGCAAGTTCTTGCAGACTTGGTTCCTTTTCTTTCTTTTAGTGCTGTTGTCCAGTTTGATGTTAATGTTTGATGTTACTGTTTTTTCCCCACAAGCTCTGGTGGTGATGCTCCATCACTAGGGGCAAAAAAAAAATCCTCATTGTCAAACCATTACCCATCATTACCCATTTCAGGGAAATGTATGAGCACATTGGTAATGTAGGGAGGGAACATGACTTTTCCTATAAAGGGAACAGTTCTCATTACATCTCTCATCTAATATTTCCCTCCCTTTGTTTATTTTACTGTATCCAATTAAATGGTACTCTCCGCTTCTTTCATTTGATTAATGTGACTTTTGTGTCCATTCTGTTGCCAAGTTATTAATTGACATGTTACCCAAACCCAACTCACTTGCTCACTTCCCTAAAAAGTTTGTCTCTGTTAGGTGTTAGCTAGCACAATGTTACTATTCACTTTGCAGGATACCACCTCCTCCTCTGTGCTGTGAGATGGCCATTACTGTAGCACCATCTGTTATCTCCTCTCCATGGGTGCCCCTCTCTGCCTAATACCTTCAGAATACGTTCATGGTCTCGTCTCCCTACTGATATCTCCTCCCATCTAGTATCATCTCTTCTATTGTCATGTCTCTTTTCCTTGTTTTCTTTTTTTTTGCTTTTATCTAGGGCTATACAATTAATTGGAATAAAACTGAACATAGTGATTATCAAATGTGTTCAAATCGCAATGACTATGATTTACTAAAATAAACAACACGCACTACATTTTTCCAAGTAGTTTAGCACTGCCGTCATTTACACTTTTTTAGTATCTCCAACTATGCATGTGCTGAGTTTATATGTTTTATAACATGCATTTAAAAATGCAACACATGCCAAAATATTTAAATAATAATTTAAATGACCAATAAAGGAAAAGCTTTAAAGGCACGATATTTTTGATGCAATATCCACATTATGAATACTACGCCAGCACACGTGGACAAATGCGCAAGTGGTACTTATTTACTGTGCATTTCCACAAATTTTCACACTTTCCACAAAATGGAGAGAGTTTTGCAAAAACCTCTCCTCTCGCGTGTGTTTTAATAGACGGGTATAAATATGTATTATAAATATATATTATTCATTGTGGAAGTAATAGTCATGTACAGGTGATTAAGTGATAAAACAGATATAAATGAGCTTTTCATTCATGAAACATTATTTGTGAAAATGACATCTCCCAATGTTTAATGCTCGTCATAGAACTTCACCTCTGTTATTGTTTTGAAAATAGCATAAACGAACATATTGTGCCTTAAACTCCAAAATTTCCTAAAAGCTCAGTGGTATAACGCCTGAACGTTAAAAAAACAAAACAAACAAACAAACAAACAAAAAAACCCTGAAAAATATTAGTATTGTCATTTTATTTTACTGTAATATAATTTTTTAATTTTTTTTTTTACTTTACAGTGAAATAATTGTCTAATATATAATAATAATATTTCTTCTGGATAATTATTAGAATTAATCCCTGAGATTTTTTCATTTCAATTCATGAGTAAAATATGGTCTGTGGTAAACATAATTCCGCACACACTTTTTAAACATATGAAGGGTTTATTTGCAAAAACAGATAACTCAGCTTTTTTTTTTCATTTTCAAAAATCATGCTTTTTTGTTACGTTATGTTTTCGTTGTGTTTTATTGTGTTAGCTCTATTTTTGTAGTCACTTTTACTTAATCAGAATAACCCAACTGCAGTTTGATTGAGATTAATTGGAATGAAAAATCTGGTTCAGAAAAATCTGCTCACGTCTACGGTATGGATGTGTGTAATTCATATTATAAATACCCTATTATAAAAACCCTGAGACAAACAAACAAACAAGAACAAAAGAGCAAAACAAAACAAAACAGGGAATCTGGGTAAAAATAGTCTGGACATCACAGCTGCCAATTTGAGTTTGGAGCCCTACAAACAGCATATTAAATTCTATTCCATAGTTTTTAATAAATAGATAAAAAACACAGAAAAACAAAAAACAATACGATTTTTCCCCCAAATGTATAGCCCTAGTCTCACATCTCTTCTCCTCTCATGTCTCGTCCTGTCTCTCTTCATCTTCATTTTGCTCGTCTTGAATCTCCTCTCAAGCTGAAAGGCCAGAGGGAGCTCTTGTTGTAGAAGGCAACAGTCAATAATGACGCCTTACAGGCACAGACTCAGAGAGTGTGTGTGAGGGATGGAGCGGCCCCAAAGCCTAGTGTTGTTTTAAAGTGTGCAGTGCTAAAAGGTTGGCAACCTTACTAACAATGAGACTGCTGTACGTTTAGCTCTAACTTTTCCTAATAGACTCACTGATAAAACATGTCCTTGAAGCATGGTGTTATTTATTTTTCCCTCAGTGCTAGTTTGGTGAATTTCCCCATTTCCTTGTTAATCTACAAAGCATAGAAAGTAGCCACCATTAACACGTTATTTAACAATGTAAAAGCTGTAGCTAATAATCAACTATTCAGAAAGCAAGACACTTACAGAAGGGAGATGTTTACAGAGAATTGTTTCTGTGTTCACACTTAGAAAGCATCCCTCTAAAGACTGTTTTTTGTCAAAAAAAGCAGTCTTTCCTAAAACAATATCCATATTCTTTTCCCAAAACAGCCTGTTTGTGGCACAAACCTGTCTTGTTAAGTAAGAGCATCCTTGTGTCAGTCTAACTCTGCAAAGTTTTTATAGGGTGGAGGCTCAGACGTTGAGCGGACCAAGAAGAAGAGGCGTGGGGACCGTTATTCCGTTCAGACCTCGCTGATTGTAGCGGCTCTGAAGAAATTGCTCCCCATCGGCCTCAACATGTGCTCCCCTGCAGACCAAGAGCTCATAAACATGGCCAAGATTCGCTACTCTCTGGTATTTAGCTGCATTAGTCATATAGTTTGATTAGGTTGGTTGATTTACTGCCAAACCACACGAGAAAACTACTGTCACTACTGTTAGAAGGTTTGGGGTCAGTACATTGTTTTATGTCGCAATGCTGCATTTATTAAAAATACAGAAAAACTGTAATATTGTGTACTATTATTACTGTATTTACTAATGTTATTGGACTGATATCAGAATCGGCCAATATGAGCTTTAAAATTTTAGATTTGAAAAATGAATCCGATATGTCTCGCCGATAAAAGGAATACATTAACTAACACGTGCTCGGGTGTGATAGTGATTAGATCAGGGCAGCAGCTTATTCTTGAAGAAAAGTTTTGTCTGAAAGATGATTAGATAGACTGACTGCATTTAATCTGTGAAAGCATGCACAGAATGAGGAGTTTGGTGTATGAGAGAGTAAACAGTTCTAGACTCCCCTAGCTTCAGTTAGGACTTCTTATACAGTAGGGCCTACTACTAATTAAATGAAAAGTAAAATACCCTTCAGGAATAGCATTCAGGCTGTGTTTATGATTAAATAATGCAATAATTAAAGTCATAAAAATAATGAGCATGTTTTGATTTAAAGGTCAGAAGCTATAGCATACATGGGGAAAATAAGTACAAACATGAAACTTGTAAATGAAATAATTTTACATATACTGATTTATTCATTAATGTATGTTTTAATTTTCAGATTTTTTCAGAGCTTCATAAGAGTTTTAGTTTTTAAGAAGAGCTTTTACAACTCTGCTTACATCTACAAAGTACTGTCAAAAAAAGTTTTTTTGCTCATTTGCTTTTTTTGCTTGTTTCTTGCTTATAATTTATGTTTAATTTAATTTAAAATATGTTGACCCAGGAAGATGCCTAACTCAGCAATATAAGGACGTGCCGCAAGGTACTTAGGGCCCTGAAACACCAGGGAAACACCCATTGCTCTTAAAGATTATTTAATTTTTATTTCGTTTTGTTTTTGAATTTGGTCAGTGGTTATGAAAAATGAAAGATAATTTATTTTAATGCGGTGTGCTGTCGCACTTTCTACATGAAGATGAGTCAGATCATGTAACGTGAATGTCATACAGTACAGTCTTGCTCAAGACTAAGAAAACGAGTTGAAAGCCTGTTTCTTAAGTGCTTTCCAGCTATTTTTTAAAATCATTTTATGAATAAATATTTCATGAATAAACAGCATTTATTTGAAATAGAAATTGTATCATTATAAATGCCTTTACTGACACCTGTGATCAATTTAATGCATCCCTGCTAAATAAAATAATTAATATAAAAAACAATCTTACTTACCCCAAAACTTTGAAGGATAGTGTTCAATACTAGTATAAATTTTGACTCTTGAATTTGAATTACAGAAAGACACAGATGAAGAAGTGAGGGAGTTTCTGCAGAATAACCTGCATCTACAGGGAAAGGTAAGTGAAGCCAAGAGAAGAAAACGGTGTACTTAAGTGTAGTATACATGTCTGCAAGGACACATCTCTGTCTGTCTGTAGGTTGAGGACCCATCTATGCGCTGGCAGATGGCTCTGTATAAGGAGACCTCAGGTAAAGCTGAAGATGCTGATGCACCAGAAAAGGTTGTGAAGAGAGTTCAGGAAGTTTCGGCTGTTCTCTACCACATTGAGCTGGTGAGGCTTGTTTCCACAAATACATGATACGCTTATTTTCCTTTTTAAGCCATTTCATCTTCATTTTTGTTTTCCTTCAGACTGAGCATCCATTCAAATCCAAGAAGATGGTTTGGCACAAGCTTTTGTCCAAACAGCGTCGCAGGGCAGTAGTGGCCTGCTTCAGAATGACACCGCTGTACAATATCCCTAGGTAAGACACACATAACCTCACTTTAATGTTGTCCAGGATTAAAGTGGGATGCACAGACTTATTTCTGCTTTTATTTCAGGCACCGGGGATCTAATATGTTCCTTGATGGTTACAAGCGCAATTGGATTGAAAATGAGGGCTACTCATTTGAAGACAAGATGATCGATGACTTATCTGTGAGTCTGTAGATCCATTTACACTCCCTGAGTATACACTCCATTGAGCACCCAGTTTGCTCATAGTGCTGTTTTGTTTTTGTTTTTTGCAGAAAGCTATGGAGGAAGAAGAAGAAACTGAAGAGGAAGAAACTGAATCAAAACCAGACCCCCTGCATCAGCTCATCCTTCACTTTAGCCGCACCGCTCTCACAGAGAAAACGTAAGCAAATCGCTCTGTGGGGATTTCTTGACACAGGATTTCTTCTCAAGTAAAGTTGCAACTATCTATATAGAGCTTTTTAGAATATTGCAAATATTCAGTTCAAGTTGATTCTGTTTAGTTCTTACAACAGTATTGTAGAGTTCGTCTATGATCAAAAAAATTCAGTTTGGCTATTAACAGCTCCACATTGTCATTATTAATTCAATTCAGTTTATCTCAGTGTCGAACTAAAGGTCATTGCACTCTGTGTCTGAAATTTACACACGTTGAAAAATAAATACGACCTAATAGTGTGTCAATCATGTTTAAACACTGCCTCTCAAACTTTTGTCCATCATAAAAAAATTTGGATCAGGTTCAGTTCTCTACGTTTTAATATCCGTAACAAGCATTTTAATATGAAAGGATGACGAAAGCGAAAAATTCTAAAACAGTTAGTGAGTTATGACCTTAAGGGCTTAAATTAGTTCAATAACAGTGTCAATGTTGCTAAGTTAATCAAATATTCAGTTCATTTTAGCTGTAAAGCAGCTCTACAGAGGGCAATAGTATTAATTTTCAGCTCAAGAAACGTGATTTAATTCAGTGTAATGATAGTCAAAAGCCCCTTTCACACTGTAAAAAGTAAATTACCATAAAATTACCAAACCGACTTGACCAGTAAATGTGCTGTTCACACTTTCAAAATTTCAAAATACCTGTAAGTTCTGGGAAATCATTACTGCAAATGACCTCTAAGCAGCTGCACCCCCGATGTTGTGTTTGTAAACATGGAAGGTTATACACAATCAGTGTTTTTTGATGTTTTCATTTTCATATCAAATGTTCATATTCTGCTTTCGCATTAGATGACTTCAAACCAAACTATACAGCACAGAATAAATGCGTCATCTACATTATTGTGTTATGATTGGCACATAATAGACATGTTACATCAGTGCGTTCTGAATTCATACATGCTCAAACAGGTAATCTTGTTCTGCGTTTAGACAGAGCACATCACTGGTATTTACTGGTAATGTTACAACTTCTCATACTGCTACATTTGTCTTGGTATTCGTACTGTACTTTTGAAAAGCTCCTGTTCACACATCATCTCTTAATAGTAATTTACCCTTAAAGACTGTATGCTTGAAAGGGGCTAATGTTGCAATGCATGAAAATCCAGCTCAGTTCATTGAAAAAAAAGATTTTTTTTAATCTCCTCTGCTCACTGTCAGTGCAGTCAAACTGATCATCTTCTGACATCTGTTTCATCCTCACTGCAGTAAACTTGAAGTGGATCATCTATATATGTCATACGCTGATATAATGGCAAAAGTAAGTCATAAATCGAATTTTTTTATGTCTTTGTTTATAGATGTAATGCGAGCTAACCTAACATATATCTCTCTGTTCAGAGCTGCCACATTGGTGAGGAGGACGAAGGGGGAGAGGAGGGGGGCGAGGAGCCATCCTTTGAGGTGCGACAGACAGAGATGGTATGGGGGGGCCTGGGGCTGGGGCCATGGGAGTCAGCGGAGCCAGCAGCTACAGCTACAGCTCCTGCCACGCACTGAGTGAACACGTCCAGAACCACTGCACCCCGCACACTCGATGTCTCTCACTGTGTCTCTCATCCTGCCAGCTCTCCTCTGTCTCTCTTACTCTTTCTACCTGTTGTGGACTGATCTGTGCACTCCTTTGCTGGATTCTGAGTCTTTAACAGTTTATCTTTGTGTTCATTGCATGACTTGAGCGAGTGCAGAGAGATGGCTGCACACAAAACAGATGAAAAAGATAACATTACAAAACATGCTGAACACATCACAGTTTTGACCAATTTGGCTTCATTTGTAGACTGGCAACAGTAAACAGGAAGCTAATAGAGGTGTGAATAGTTTTTCTAGCATTTTCTGCCTAGCTGGGAGGCCAATAATGCAAAATATTAGCAAAATAGGCTGCCTCAGCCATCAAAACAGCATTGTTGTTCTCTCGGGCTATTTAGAGTAGTGTATTATTAGTGCTGTTGATGATTTCTGGAGTGTGTGTTTGTGTGTGAGATTTAAGTGCGCACTCATACACACACTCACCAAACACCTTAACTGGTCTGCTAATATATTACCCGTCCCACCTCTCTAGAACCCTTTCTTCTCTGTGTTTGTAGGCAGTCGCCTGTAGTTTTCCATTCTGTCTGCATCTTTGTATCTCACAGTTTTACTCACCTACTAACCCTAAAAAAATGACTTTTTTTGTCCTTGCTGATATGATTTAAATTCAGAAAAAATATTTCCACCTTCTCACCTGGCCAACAATATTCAAGTTGTGGGAGTTTCAGTTGCTCCATTCCATAACCTTGTGAACTGATAACATACGCGCCCTAAAGGGATTGCTCTTCCAATAATGAAACATACTGCTTCATTTACTCACCCTCTAGCCATCTTAAGTGTATATGACATTCTTCTTTCAGATAAATCTAGTCGGAGTTATATTAGAAAATGTCCTCACTCTTCCAACTTTATAAATGGGTGTTGATATTCAGTAGTCCAATAGAAGTCCAATAAAGTGTAATCATCAATCATAAAAAGTACTCCACACTATTCTGGGGGAAAATAAAGACCCCTGAAGTTAATTAATGCATTTCTGTAAGAAATATATCTATATTTAAAACTTTAGAAAGAGTAGTCTTTAGGTTCTGCTAACTGTCGTATGAGACATGCTTGTTTTTTTTCTAAAAATCATAAATAAAATTAACAAAAGACTTTGCGCAAACTGGTTTTGGCATTAAAATATTACTGCTGAATTAGTGCTGCACTTATTGAATATGCATTTCTAGGAGTTTCTCTTTGAAACGCAAAATTTAAATGAATGAATGAAATTTAATTAAATGAATCATGCAATGTGATTTACAAATCAGAATTCTCCCCTCCCATCTGCTCTTTTATGGAATAGTGCTTTAAAGGCCTGTACATACCGGGACAAATACCACATGCTAATATCGTCGACGTTTAACGCTTCGTGACTAAACAAAGGGCCCCAATGTTATTATCTGTCACGGAAGAGTCCGAGGCGTTCGGATCCAAGTGCATAAAGTTTATTCGAGGTCAGTAGATCAGGGTCAAAACAACAGCTAACGGAATCACGAAGATGAGGCAAAAGACAAAGTCGAGGTACACAGGCAGATGGTCAAAAAGGCAGGCAGCGAACACACGAGAAACGAGGAGAAAACAAAGATCAGAACACGGATGGGCAAACAAAGGAGAACCGCTCAGGATTGGAAAACTAGGGAATCACAAAACTCTGCGACTGGCAATACAAACAGAACAGTATTTATACAGGTGATAATTAGACAGTGATTAAAACTAACACGAAACAGCTGTGGAGGAGAGGTGCATTCTGGGGAATGGAGTCCGGTACATGAATGAGAACACAGTTGCTGTGTCCGAAATCGCTTACTTCCCTACTATATAGTATGCGAAAAACAGTATGCGAGGCGTGTAGTATGTCAGAATTCATAGCATTCGAAATTCAGTAGGCGAGAAGTACCCGGATGGCCAACTGCTTACAACCAAATTCTATAGTAGGCATACCATGGACGCTTTCCTATCCCATAGGGGTCATATTCGAAAAATGGCGGAAAGTAGAGACGCTGCTCATTTTAAGTGTAAGCACCTCAGGAAAAAAACTTTGTTTATTGTGATAAATACACAAATGACTTATTGAAAGTTTACATTTTCGCGCTGTTGTGACGACGCATGACATGTGACAACATCAATATGGCGGATGTAGTACGTCCGAATTCTATTCATACTACCCACATTCATACTATATAGAATGTACTTTAACGGTGGCGTAGTACGTTCAGTTTTAAATGTAGTACCTACTTAAGCAGTATGCTATTTCGGATGCAGCAAGTGAGTAAAGTCCAGACGAGAGTGTCCTCGTGGAGAGAAGCAGCAATGGCGGCAGAGCACGTGATATTATCGTTCATGTACCTTCGAATAATTAGTTTTTTGAATATATATTTAAAAATTAAAAACTGCAAAAAACTGATTGTAGAAAGCAGGACAATTGTCTGGGTTGTTATCTGGTAATCATGATAATGGCATGAATGCTGCATAATTATATAAGAGAATATGTCTGTGTTGGTGGTGAATGTTTAATGAAGGCTGCCGGATTTTTCTGGATTTAGATCAGATGTGTTGACCTTGTGTGTCTCCAAAAGTGTCTCCATGTCTCTGTTTTGAATTGGAACAAGTCTTTTTCTCTGTACTCACCAAAGACTACAGTAAAAGCCTGCACAGACACACAAACACATTCAGAGCATCACGTTACAGAAAGAACAAACTTGACATTTCCATCTAAAACAGCAGGTAAAAAAAAGGAAAATTAAATAAATTACAAAGATTATCAATACGGTATTAAATCACACAATTAGTAGGACATGGCCTGGCTCTCAGGGCGGGGTGGGAGTGGGTGGGGCTTCATGCTGGGGTTGGGACGCTTGGGTGCTTTTAGAGGTGGGTTCAGCTTAAGGATCAGCCGCTTGATGCATTGTATGTACTTGTATAATCCTTTTTGTCAACAGGATATCATCACCACCAAATTTCAAATGGGTCACTTCGATAAATGTTCAACTCTACAGAGAACAATTTCTTCCATTTATTGTGAGATATATTATTGTTGTAAATATGCTGTAACAGTATGCAACATACAATGCAATGTTCTAAAACATTGAAAATTAACAACAGTCATACAATAACTTCGAAATAGTAGCCAATACTATTGGCTACTAATCTTTTATACACTACTATTTAAAAGTTGTATAGTATTAAAAAGATTTGTGTAGTATTTCAATCAAATGGTATTATTTCTATGTTTATATATATATAGTTTCCACAGAAAATTAAGCAGCACAATTTTACTTTTATTTTTTAAATTGAAAATATTTTTTTTTATCTCATACTTTGCATCCATGAGCTGCTTTAGCAGTCGTGGTGTGAGGATTTGTAAGTATAATACAGCACCCAGCTGTATAGTGTAGTTAAAACAGAGGGAAGAGCCAGCAGTATCATACAAACGTGCCTCACTGTTCAGGGAGAGCAGGTCTGCTTGCTGTAGTCTAACGTTTGTGCCAGTCAGCAAATGTGAACGGCTCAAATAACGGACACATGACTAATAGCACTTGTGGTTTGGATGAAAAAGAGTGTGTAAGCTGTGTGAATGTAGATGAATGAAGAAAACAAGCATAAGTGCTAATTAATATGTAAAAACTGGTATAAAAATATTGAGTTCACCACACTTTCATTAAAGACGTTTTCACGGGTATCCAGGTAGGATACAAAACTCAAAAATAGCTTTTTAAACTTTACTAGATCAAATTAGAATCATCCTTCTTGTCATATATAACATCTAATTTGCATAAAAATAGTGTAATGCTTAAAGTGTATGAGTGAGTGAGTGTGTGTGTATGTTGGATAATCCTGGGGCAGGGGTGTTTAAAGTCGGGTATCATTCTGACTGGGCTGTTTGTTTTCATCTAATAGGAGAAGGAGATGGAAAAGCAGAGGCTTTTGTACCAGCAGTCTCGTCTTCATGACCGCGGAGCAGCTGAAATGGTTCTGCAGATGATCAGTGCTTGCAAAGGTGCACACACAATCACTTACAACACATGCATTTGGACTATGACAAAAACAAAAGTCAGTACCAAGTTCTGTCGTGAAACTAGATGGAGCAGGGTGATGGGTTGTTGACACCAATTGATTATTTTCACAGAATTAAACTACTTGCCACAAGCTGATTGGTTTACGTTATGTATGCAGCCAATGAGCTTACTGCTTTACATTTAAATGGCTGGCTAGCATTCACAAGAGCCGTTTGCTAAGTGCTTTCAGAGTTCCTTTGAAAAGCTCCACTTTCCCCTGCTCCACCTGTATTAATCTGCTATGGTTAATATATATGGTATTTGTGCAGCAGCAGTACGTCTTAAATACTCACAGCACCATATTAATGTATGGATAGTATGGAAGCAGACAGTTTTATTGTAGTTTCGATCACATAAATACCCTTCCCAGTTTGAATATCAATCAGACAAGCTTTGGGCTCTTTTAATGTGTTGTTTTAGGTGAGACGGGAGCCATGGTTTCCTCTACTCTCAAACTTGGCATCTCCATCCTCAATGGTGGCAACAGTGATGTTCAGCAGGTCAGCTAATAGTACTCTGTCAAGTGATGATATTCTGTACCTGTGTAATCTCTTAAATGAAGTTACCGTCCTAAGCTTAACAGATAAACTCAATACAACTTTAACAAAACTGTCTTGATGTCTTGTGACAGAGGATGTTGGACTACCTGAAAGATAAGAAAGATGTGGGCTTCTTCCTCAGCCTACAGGCTCTCATGCAAACCTGCAGGTACACGGTCATCAATTTCTATTATCTTATTGTTAACTTTATAATGATTGGTGTTATTTCTTTGATAATTATTTGGAACTATACCGATATTTTCAATAAAAACGTACTATAAGTATTTGACAGACTGTAGATGCATGATGTAAATATTTTGTTTGTTGGCAGTGTTCTGGACCTGAATGCGTTTGAGAGACAGAATAAGGCAGAGGGTCTTGGGATGGTGTCAGAGGAGGGCACAAGTGAGTCTAGCATCACTGAGAGCATCACATTGATTTGCATCTCTCACCTCTCACCTTTTCAGTGAAGAAAGTTATTCTAGTAACTTTTACAACAGTAAAATTCTAAACATTTACAACAGGATTTAAATGAGAACGGGCCTATTTCAGAAAGGAGGTTCAAACAACTCGGAGTTGACCAACCCAGAGATTAAAAACTCAAGAGTTTTGGGTTTCAGAACAGGTGATCTGAGTAAGATCAATCAACTCTGAGTAGACTAATTCAGAGTTAAGCGTGTCTCAAAAGCCATTATCAATGGAGCGCAGATATTACGAATCACCATGGCAACATCTGAAAAAAAGATGTTGGCATTTTTTTCTCCAGCTGAACTTGATGTGCTCATACAAAGTTACAGCAAATATGAGCACATATTTAAGTATAATAAAAAATAAGTAATGTAATGTGTGACATTTATTGACTTTTTAATCTAGTTACAGTACATGTCCCAAGGTCTGTGAGCTAATTATTACTAGTAATAGTTAATAGTTACATTTAAAAAACAAACAAACAAAAGCCATCAGCCTTTCAAATTTCTATCCGTTTGATCGCGAACCCTAAGGTGATTACAACAGATTAATCAAAAGCGTCAGTAGCAGCAGATTAATTTACAACACTTTCCGACATGTGCACATAACGTGTAGGTAATTTTCATCTCTTTATGCTTTGGATATAATTTTTGTTGAAATGAAATGTTGGTTAATATGACCAATGTGCACCGTTGTGCGCAACATTTGTATATTTTAACCACTTCTGAGGATAGTGGGGGTCACGAGTCACTGGCATGGTTATTTTGGGGGTCGCGAGCTGAAAAGTTTGGGAAACCCTGCTCTAGACCACGATTCAATGTATAAACTAGCACTCACACTTTACTTGACTTAAAGATGAAACTTGAGCCGCCAAAAAATAAATAAATAATTGGTTACTAATGTTCGGGTGCTAGACAAGTATCTACTTGTCACAAATTTTTGACAGTTATCCCGGATAGCTCAACCATACAATACCACCGTTACAAGGGAAAAGACAAAAAGATCCATTCTGGGTCTCAAAATCCTTGCCCGATGTAAATGTAATTCTCTTCGAATTAATACAGCCTCTTCATCTATGGGATCCTCCTAAAAAGGACAAGCCATTCTCGCAACTTTCTTCTCTGTTTGTGTCCGAAATGTAGGCATTGAATGACTAAGGCTAAGGCAAGAAATACCACTTCGTCTTTAAAAAAGGGGAGGAGACCGACTGAAACTCAGTTTCGAGTTTAGAGAATAAAACCTGCTCCCAACCAGGTTAGTTTCACAGAGTAAGTTACCACGGTAACTGACTCTGAGTTATAGTTACCTCTCTTTCAGAAACAGGCTTGAGTTACCCTGCTTTCTCGGGTTTGCCTTTTTGAAACGGAAAACCCAGAGTTTCCCTTATCTCAGGGTTAACAAACTCTGAGTTTTCACTTAACCTCCTTTCTGAAATAGGCCCAGGAGTGTATACCCCTCCATACTGATACACCATACTATGATGGTCTGCTGTTGTTGTTTTTTTTTTTCATTCATAGGAGAAAATAAATATTTTTTTTATTTTTTTTGGTGTGTTATCATATGAAAGCTAGTGTGAACAAACCTTATCAGAAATGTTCTTGTTTAATAAATAAAATAAAATATTGATTATAGCTTGTTGCTTTATTTTATTTTATATATATATATATATATATATATATTAGTGTTGTCAAATGATTAATCAAAAAATAAAATCATCCAAAATAAACTTTTTGATTTACATAATATATGTGTTTATTTGTTATGTTTCTATTAAAACACACATACAGTATATATTTTGAAAGTATTTACATGTAAATGCATTTATATATTTTCTTATATTTTATATTATATCTAGATATATTTAATAAATAAAAAAAACATATTTTTTATTAAATATATACATGCATGTGTATTTATATGTATAATAATAAATATACACAGTACATAGAAATATATTATGTAAAGAAAAACTTTTATTTTGGATGTGAATAATCGCGATTAATTGTCTGACAGTACTAAATATATAAAAATAATATATCAAATATATAAAATAAATAAAACATACATATACATATGCTTTATTTTACATTTCTTAATATTTTTGAAGGTTATTTTTTTTCTGTTGGCATTTTACTCGTCTCAAGCATAAATCTAACAAAATTTTATGAGGTGCATGCTTAAAAAAGAATTTGCCATTGGTTTGAGAAAGATAAACTTAATTCAGTATGTATTTCTTGAAAACAAGTAGTAATATTTCAGCTTTACTTGTTTAGATATTTATTTGCTGCAAAACTATAAAAAATATTGATTAAGGACATTATTTTTTGCAGTTTTGCACATCATCGTGTGATTTTTTTTTTTGGTCCACAGCTGTATGTCTGAAACGTAGACTCTGTTTGTGAAAGAGTGTTTAATGTGCATTATATTTGTTTCTTACAGAACCATCATAATGCATCTGTTTGTATTAGTCTGTTATATTTCCCATGCCGGAAGCCTACAAAACTCACTGCCTCTCTCTCTTTCTTCCTACCACCATCACTCCATCCCCAATCTCCCCATATATGCCTCTCCTCTCCTTCTTTCCTCCTCCTTGTTTTTCAGACATCAAGCTAGAACGTGGTAAATAATCTTGTCTCTATATATTTATCGTCACTCCCTCTCTACTTCTGTCCCATCTCCTCCTGTCTTCCTCCTTTTTTCAGCTCTTACATTGTAAAGACCTCCTTTCGTTGGCGTGTAGTTTACCTGCATTTCATTTCGCGCTCAAGGGAACTTAAAAAAGAGAACTTTTTAGTCATTGCAAAGTTTTTGGGGCAGCCGACATGGACAATACATGGATTCCACATTATGTAACTGTAATGCAATTACTATGATTTGATTTCTGAATTCTGACAGGTTTTCTTATACAGCAAGTCCTGTTGTATGCAATGGCTGTAAAGTTTCTTTGCACTTTTCCCTTGAGTGCTTCGTCACGGATCTACTGTAACTCCAGCATTCATTGGCTGATTGAGAGGAAAGAAAGACATTTGTCCTTTCTTTTCTGATCAGTTTTCTCTGAGGAGATCACAGAGAACTGTGGTGACCAGTGTCACCAAAACCATGAAATGATTTGCAGATTTAGGAAACTCCCCGAGTACTTTATCTCCTGAAATGAGCCATCTAGCATTATTTGAGCCATACTTTCAAATAATGAGGTGCCATGTTTACTTCAGAAGAACAAAAGCATCTGACATGGCACAGCATATGTCTCAAACAACTTTGTTTCGTAGTATTTTTATTTTTATTAGTGGTAATCAGTTACATTAACAAAACCCTTCTTCCGTTTCATTCTTATAAATTGCACTCGGTCACATATGTTTTAATTTTCAAAATTAAACATGTTTACTACAAAGAAAAATCATAATAGTTGAACTACAGTAACCACACATTAACATGGTTTTGCTATACTAGCCATTTAGCTTCACCATGGTATTTGTGATTATACTAATTGTAATTAATCTGAATGATTATAGCAATGCACGCATACTGAGCACGTGATCTCTGTGACGCACAGATGTACAAAACAGACCCCCTCACCTCTGTAATAAACCCAGAGGTGTTAGTCCCGCCCAAAATGGTACACGAAAATCACGGACGACAGGTGATAAGAATCGAAGCTCACACAGTAGTTTAAAAAACTAGTCCCGTCTGAATAGAGCTGCAGTGCAATTCTGCTAGGTATACATCCACGCTAAAATATCAAGGTGAAAGTCATCATAGCTTGCGTAGTATAGACCCAGCTCCCAAAAATATTTTTTTATTGCGCGATAAGAGTCTCATGTTAACACAGCGCGTTAACGCCGATAACGAATTCAACCAGAATGTGGTGAATTGAAATTACTCAACCCCAAAATGAAAATTATGTCAATTTACGTTGCAAACCCGTAAAATCTGTGTTCATCTTTGGAACATACTTTAAGATGTTTTGGGCAAACCCGGGAGGCTTGCAACTGTCCCATTGACTGCCAAGTAAGGA
This sequence comes from Enteromius unitaeniatus, assembly GCA_032359435.1. Lineage (NCBI taxonomy): Eukaryota > Metazoa > Chordata > Actinopteri > Cypriniformes > Cyprinidae > Enteromius > Enteromius unitaeniatus. The sequence goes on along the minus strand of JAUMHI010000063.1, from coordinate 7,782,689 downwards.
ACAATATCAAGGTCCGGAAAAAAAAAGTATGAAAGACATCATCAGAACAGTCTTGTGAATTTGGCCCCAGAACACTTAGCAATGTTAACCCCAGTGGAGTGATCCGATTTTGAGATAATTTTATGGAGAGCATTTCAGAGTGAATATCTTGAAGGGTTAAACAGGCCTACAAATTAATAGAAGCAACTGAAAGTTTAAATAACAGCTTGCTGATTTAACATTCATTTATGCTGTATAGTTGACTTGACTTGAATCCTACTAGCTAGTGCACCGTCAAACTATAGATGGCCAAAATGTAATGCATGATTTCTATGACGAAACAATAGTAGTAATTAATTATATTAACAACAGTATGTTTAACAAATACAACTGAAATAAGTTTGCATAAGTTAATCATTTGAATTGTTTTTTTAATGACATAGCAGTGCACTCATAAAGACGTAACCACTGTTTTTCTTTTTTTTAACTCTAATTTTTATTTTTTTATTTGATTTGAAGTTTTGTGACACCTGTTTTAAAATGTTTTAATTGTTTCAATGTTTATTTAGCTAACCTTGTTTCCAGATACTCACTCTCGGACTGTTATATATTGGGCACTAAATCTGTGTGATGTGTATTAAATGTATTCCTTCCCATTTCTTGACATCTTTGTATGTATTTTATTCAGGAAAAAAAACTTTTTTTTATAAGATAATCATTTTTTTTCACACAGTGATATGTTTTTTAAATTAGTCTCACTCTTGTCAAATGGAGTCTTATTCAATCACATTTATTTCGTAGCACATTACCTCTGGCTCATCTCTCCTCCACTTCTCTCCCACACCTCCAGGAGTGCAGTAGATCTGTTTTGCATGATTGTGTGTCTGTGTTTTATTTATTTTTTGGTTCAGGTTTTGTTTGAGAAGACCAAAACTCTTCTCCATTTGTGTCCTTCATGAAGATGTCTCTGTGTAGTGTTTCATTTCAGTGTCTGTTGTGTCCGTGTTTGTTATATCCCTGTGTATTTTAATACAAGGTGCCATTTTCTATCAGTTACATGTTATCAATGTCCCTTCAAAGTGGCTGTACTTTCAATGTGTGATCTGTCAGACTGTATGTGTGTGTGTCTACTAGTGTTGCTATTCTGGGAGAGGGGAGGGCTTTAGTCTGTGGATGTCAGATCTCAGCCTCCCCTTTCCACGTTGGCTGGTCTGCTCGGCAGTGAACAGCTAAATGGATGCTCCACAGCAGGTCTTTGTGGTTCACTAACATGCTAATAGCTGGGCTGGAAGTGCTGTGAAGTGGTTATACTCACAGAACACAGGCTCCCTAATTACCCTGAATAGTGAAAAGATAGTTCACTCAAAAATAAAAATGATGTCACTCGCCCTTGTGTCGTTCCAAATCCACATGTGGTTATTTCTTTTCCTTGTAAACCAGCATTCATACGTTTGGGGTCAGTATAATTATTCAGAAATGATTCAAAAAGGATGCATTGATCAAAAGTGAACGTAAAGACATTTATAAAGATTTCTGTTTTAAATTAATGTTGTTCTTTTCAACTTTCTATTCATAAAAAGTCCTGAAAAAAAATCCATTATGGTTTAAAGCACTAATACTTTCACCATTAATAATAAGAGGGTTTTTTTTGTAGAAAATCAGCATGTTATAATGATTCTAAATGATCATGTGACACTGAAGATTGGATTAATTATGCTGAAAATAGTTTTTTACATTACAGAAATATATTAAAAATCAAAACGGTTATGTTTAACTGTAATAGTATTTCACAAGTGCTGTTCCCCTTCAGTCGAGTTCACTTCGACGTTACATATGGGATCTCGCATGAGAGACCAATCGCCTCCGAGTCTTTTG